>JBBGZY010000633.1:2112500-2422500 GCA_037952925.1 Lithobates clamitans
CGTGTCCATGTAGGAAAGTGAATCTAAGACCCCTTTCACACTGGAGGCATTTTTCAGGCACTTTAGCGCTAATAGCACCTGTAAAGCGCCTGAAAAAAAGCCTCATCTGCAATCCCAGTGTGAAAGCCTGAGTGCTTTCACACTGGGGCGCTGCGCTTACAGGACGTAAAAAAAAAAAAAAAAAGTCCTGCAAGCAGCTTCTTTGCAGCGCTTTAGGACCCGTGAAAACATCGCTCCTAAAGCATCCCTGCCCATCAAAATCAATGGGCAGCGCTGCTTTGCGGGCACTTTTAACCCTTTATTCGACTGCTAGTGGGGGTTAAAAGCACCCTGCTAGCGCCCGAAAAACGATGGTAAAGCGCCGATAAAACTAGTGGCGCTTTACCGCCGACACCTGGGCGCTGCCAGTGTGAAAGGGCTCTAATGGGTGGTTTCATAATTCTCAATCAGCTGCAGCACCAGCAGGGCACTAATGAGGAAAGCTGTGGACCAGCACAACATGGCGTGAACACAGGAAGAAGCAGTGACTGTGTGTCACTGTCATCTGATGCTGCCGGCTGCACCTGCTAACAGATCCTGCTCCTCTCCATTGCTCCTGCATGGGAACCCCTCCCCCCCCCCCACCAGTGACCAGAGCACCAAAATATTATATAAAAGACTGATCTCTGGTGATCCCCTTCTTGGATGTGGTGGCGGAGGCTGTGGTGCACAGAGGACTGATCCAGATGTCCTAGGGTAGCGGATACAAGGGAAAATGAGAGCCATTGCTACAGTGACTACAGGATACCATCTGGGAAGACTGCTTACGATATCCCTTATTGCCTGTCACCCCTGCAGGGGTATAAGGAGCCGGTGAGTGGGGAGCCATAGGGGGAGCACAGAAGTCACCGATCTTTCTCTGAGCACAAGAGTCACCAGACTGTTTGGAACGTTTCAGATAATAATATTTCCTTTTTATAAAAAACTAATAATTTTTTGGAACACTGTGGGCTCTTTATATATATTTTTTTGCACCAATATTTTTTGTGGCACGTTTGCACATATGCTCAGCACCGTTGATTACCTCAGTATTACATGCGGATGTTATGCTTTATTTATATTGATGGTTTGATTCATCACTTCTATTTTCATTTTTACTTATTGTTTCTCTTAATGCAATTTTGCACTGAATGATTAGTGTTTACACAGGTATACGTTTACAGGGGGTTGGTTCTATTTATCTATTTTCATTATGAGCATATCATCACAGTGGTTTTGCTAGCACTGGTATTCCACATACAGGTTTACATACCCACCTAAAGGGAGCGCCATTCACCCCATTCTTTATTTATACACTCTAGCCCCCCGTGGGCCTATTAGGGGAGGCTGCATACCTTTACCTTTCTTCTTTTGTTCCTCCAGTCCTAAGCGCGGAGTTTCTGTGTGTCCTTTGTAAATTCTGGATGGGCCCCTCTGCACACTGCTACACCCTTCCCAGAAAACTATGCAATGAAAAACAGGGATATTTAGCTCACATATATTGCAAAACATGCAATACATGTGTAGTACCCTGATGTTCAGGCAGGGTTGCTCCTAAATGTACCTGCCAGGTGTATTTGCCATGGGCAATTGTTAGAGATCAATTGAGTTCACCCCAAGTCTGGAATTGCTGCACTTCTCTCTTCTGCCACTGGGTGATTGGGTACAAGGGCAACGCAAGTATAGATTAGGACTATATAGGTTATCCCAGCCAAAGTGCATGGGTCTTAAATCCCTTGGCCTGCTGGAAGAATCTATATATATTTGGGTTGAGTCAGGTGATCGGCTTTCTGTGCCACCTGGGCGGCTGTCTGGGTGGACGTGTGATGTACTGCCAGGGCTGCGAGGCCAAAGTTTGGGTCTATCCCGGGCACATCTGGCTGCTAGGCTGTCTGAGGGCCTATCCGGAAGCAAGAGAGCAGCGCAGGGTCGGGATTGCGGCTTGCAGCCCAACCAGAATTGATGGTTCTGCCGGCTGGAGAACCTGTCGTGGAGGTAGTGGGGAAGCTGTCGCCACTAAGGGACCACAGTGAGTAGTTGAAGCAAGTACCAGAGCAGAATTCTCACCAACTGGGGATGGTGAAGAATCTGGAAACTTCAGCAGGTGTCAAGCCAGAGACCCATAAAGAAAAAAGTTCAGTGCGCTACTCAAATTAAAGCCAAATAGTAATGTGAATCTAAAGAAATGAAAAAATTATAGTTCATATGGAAAATGATGGTATCATAAACCAGGAGGTGTGATTCCTCTTTAAGTCTTCAGCAAATCTTCCATGGAGGGGAAAAAATAAAGGAATTAAAGGATAATGGTAATTAGAAGGAGGGGAGGGGAAAAAAAAAAAAAAAAAAAAAGGATAAAGTGGCACCTGTACATGTTTCTACATACAGAGTCCAGGTTAGAATAAAGTGGGGGTTGCCTGTCTACATATTATCAACATATATGTTACACAATAAAACACTTGATAAAAATCCTTGTTAATAGCAACTAATATAAAAACAGTAATGATAATGTTAAAATCACTAGGATAATCCTTTACATCCATATTATTAATTTGTCCACTCTTTCCCCTCCGCTCTTTCCCCCCTTCCCCCCTATCCCGCATAGTTCCCTGTTAAATTCCTTTCTTATGTTGTTTTTCTTTGATTCCCTCCACTACTGACACTTCCACACACAGGATCTCTGGCCACTCCCCCCCCCTTACTATCCCCTATTGCGCTCTCCTCCCCATCACCGTTCCACATATAAACATCTTGTTTAGCTCCCAGCCAATCAGCTTGACAAAGGAGCGCCGCCGTCACACCACTCACGGCGTGCCAGCTTAGGAAACGTGTCGCACATCGTGTGACGTCATCATCCCTCGCCTGGATCGGCTGCTATCCAAGTCTCGCTTTGGTGCCTGTCTCCGCTGTTCGGCCGAATACATCCAGCGTTCCAAGATTGCCCAGAGCCCCCAACATCTACCAGCCGAGAGAGATGACTCCACGGACCCCCTGGATTGCCTTGGGACATTGTTATGCCTAAAACCTACCACACAAATGTGAGTATTACCAGCTGTTGCTGTTATTTTAAGAAATTGTTTTAAACGTCTGCACCCAGAGGCGCCTGCTCTTCCTTGTTTTGCAGTACTCTTGGGATAATGGCTTTCACCCCTATCGGAAGGCTGCCTTGAATGTGGACTTTACACATCATTCCTGCCCCCTCCACTTGTAGTGTCACATCACGGACTTATTTTTTCATTTATTGCTAATGATATCTTTTACTACTCATCTTTGTACATTACTGTTTATTTGGATACAGCTGTCATTTTTTGCGCCGACTACTTGTTACATAGTTGAAATTTCAGGCAGCAATCAGGAACACTTTAGCTGCTCCAGCAAGACCACTCATAGCAGGAAATAGTATATTTTAAAATAAAAAGAGGCGCTTCATTGTGCAGTAGTTTAAAATGCTTGAATGGACAACTGACATCAAAGCATTGGCATGGTAAAACACCGTTGCAATTAAAAAACACAGCCGACGCCGAAGCCGATCAGCTGAGAGGTCACCACACTCTCAGCTGATCGGCTTCAGCTGTGTTTTTTAAAATATACTATTTCCTGCTATGAGTGGTCTTGCTGGAGCAGCTAATGGAGGAGAGTGTTCCTGATTGCCGCCTCTGAAATTTCAACTACCTGGCGTGGAGGGAAGTCTGTCTCTACTCAAAGACCAGCTGTTCCTGACCCCGAGAGGAGTTTGTTCAGGCTTGCATGATCTCTGTGGTGGGGATCCATCAAATCTGGTAAGCAGCCGCCTTTTCCTATTTCTGCACTGTCTTAGAAGATCCATAGAAGATTTACTGAAGACTTAAAGAGGAATCGCACCTCCGGTTTATGATACCATCATTTTCCATATGAACTATAATTTTTTCATTTCTTTAGATTCACATTACTATTTGGTTTTAATTTGAGTAGCGCACTGAACTTTTTTCTTTATACTGTAAAAAACCTCATGTTCAAGGTTTTTTAATTGCAGAACTCAGGATTAATTTATGTTTCATATATTTGCGATTGTGTTTTTTTATGCACTTTAAAATAGATTTCCACTAATTTAAATTTCACATTGGTTTATCACAGTTGGGGGTAGCGTGGAACGTTTACCATATATTAAGCCAGAGACCCAGCCAGTGGAGGTGACGCTTGCAGAGCAGCTTTGTGTGTCAAGCCAGGGACTGAGCAGGCTAGTGGGGTGAAGCTTGAGAAGTATCTGTAGTGCCAAGCTGGGAACTCAGCAGAAAATTGGAGTGACGCTTGAGGAAGATACTACAGCAAAGACTGGAGGAGCTCAAGAAATTTAGTGGCAGCGAATTGGCTGAGAGAGAGAGAGAGAGAGAGAGAGAGAGAGAGAGCTCAGTGGGCTGAAGAACTACGAGAAGTGATTGTAGTGGAAGTGAAGGAACTGTAATGCCGCGTACAGACGATCGGAATTTCCAACAACAAACGTTCGACGTGAGCTTGTTGTCAGAAATTCTGACAGTGTGTAGGCTCCATCAGACATTTTCTGTCGGAATTTCCGACAACAAAAATTTGAGAGCTGGATCTCAAATTTTCCAACAATAAAATCCGTTGTCGGAAATTCCGATCATGTGTACACAATTCCGACGCACAAAATTTCACTCATGCTCGGAATCAAGCAGAAGAGCCGCATTGGTTATTGAACTTCCTTTTTCTAGTCTTGTCGTATGTGTTGTACGTCACCGCGTTCTTGACGTTCGGAATTCCTGACAACATTTGTGTGACCGTGTGTATGCAAGACAAGTTTGAGCCAACATCCGAAGGAAAAAAAAATCCACGGTTTTGTTGGAATGTCCGATCGTCTGTACGCGGCATTACACTTTGTGTTAGAAACTGTTAAAGAATGTTGCCATAGGAGACAGCATTCCTACACATGCAGATATGTGGAGTCTTGCTTTAATGCCTTTCCCTGCATGGCTGTGCTCCTGTAGAAGTCTCGGAGTGCCAAAATAACATTGCAACTTCCTAAGGGTGTCCTGGCCCCAACCCTCTCTCGCAAAGTTCTGTCAAGAGAAATAAAATCTTTGCATTCAAGGAGTGTCTGGCGCCCATGAATCTACCTTACATTACACCTACTATGCCTTGGAACCCACCATATACAAAAGGATGTCAGCCATCTCTGGCCCTGGAGATTCTCATTAGACTGAAGGAGGCCTGGGACCTTGCTACACATGTTTAAGCAAAAACAGTACACTGCTAAAATTTAAGGCAATGTGATTGATCTGTCAATTTTAGGGGACTTGCGGCCCATTCAAAACAAGTGGGCTCCTTAATTAAAGGCACGTAATACGCAAGATAAAGCATGTTTAAATGCACATTCATTAAGGCAACAAACTGGTATTAACTGGCCCATCTTTGTAAGCTGTATGTTCTACAAACTAGATAAAAAAAAAATTGCTAAAAAGCAGGCAATGTGTCCATTCTTTTTCCCAACACAGCAAAACTGGTGTAATATGAATTAATGCATGCTGATGGCATTTTTGTCCTGCCAACTCCTGCAACCCCTAGTGACTAAAGTACAAATATTCTATAACTTTTTCCATAGTTAAATACACATTAGCCCTTTATTAAACCAGACATATAAAGCAACATAAATAAAAGCCATCTCCTCATTCTTTTATGTCTCTCTTCTTCCAAACAGTTGTCATTGGAGGCCCATGCAAACATTTAGAATCTTTTTATATATTCCGATTATAATATATACACTGAAACAGTATTTGGTGATAGTTTTGTTGTATTCCTTGCAATGTGCAGCAGTATATAGTTGTTTACACACTCAATTTAATGCCACTTTTGAAATATGGTTCCATCTTTAGTTTTAGACATGTTTTAAGATAAATTACAGTATATACATGTAGCAAACCATTGCCACTGAAGGAGCCGCTAATAAATTTTTTTCGGGCTTACCGTTACCATCTTCACAGTGTTCGTCCTAGGGGTACTTGTCATTTACTCAATTGAAACACTGGCTCCAACACTTCCCCTTTTTTCCAAGTTTTATTGAGAAAACCAAACAACGCAATAGCAGGATAAAGAGATGAACGGGATTCAGGTACTTTAAATCTTGCAGTATAAAAGGTATTTCTTATATCCAGCAAGCAACAGCTTCACAGCTGGACTTAGCAATCATCGGCTAGATCTCTCTCTCTAATCTAGCAGCCGATGTGATGCTCAGATACGGTCTCTGCCACAGACCTCACAATCTTAGGTGAATTGCTTTCTGTACTTGATACAGTCTCTGCCACAGACCTGACAAACTTGGATGCGTCTCTGACTGAGTTCCCAGGCTCTTCTCATGATACCAGCCTTTCCCCTGGTTGCTACAGTCCCTTGTTTACTCCCGCAGGCCAGACAGCAAAAGACCATCCTACGGACCAATAGTCCACAAAGACCTCGGGCCTTCTTCTAGAAACAGAGCCTTAGGTCCGCCGACCCCAAGGCAGATTTCTAGGCAGCAGCAATTCCCCCAGGCCAGGAAGGCCATGAGGTCTGGAAGCGCCAACCACACAAAATGGTGTCAGTCCCTTAAATACCTTTACCCAGAATGCACGGTGAATGAACCACTCCCACCGAACCTGTTTTTGAGCAAAGAGCATTCAATATGTCCAACCAGACTGTATTTACAGCATCCACCAATGGTGACAGCACCACCCATGGTCAGATGGAAATCTGCACAGTCCAGCTAAACTGGTACAGAAACCATACATTTAGGTAATAATGAGCTGAGCCAAACTGCAGCTTCAGCCAACTTAAAATTTCAAAAGAATAGCGTCTGCTCTTCAGGAGCAGGGCGCTACATACAATTTGATTATTTTATATAGATTATATGGATGGGTGTACCTAGGTTTAGCAACATACTAGACTCCTATACTGTACAGAGTAAAAACAAGAAGACAACCACTTCATATATCAGGAAAAAAAATCTAAGCGATGAGCAAAAAAATTTATGCTGCAATACATTCAAATCAGTGAAGACTACAAACTGCTAAAAGTAGGCTGTGGCTAGATAGATTTAGCCAAGCTTTCACCAGCTCCCACAACCATTCCCCTCTCATTACATGTGATTTAGGACAGCCAATTGTGGAAAGCAGAATTCACAATCCGTCACATTCTCTGGATTGCATAATCTGGAGATGGGCAAAATCAATATGCTTATTTGCAATCTCTTGTATTCACAGCCCTGGGGCTGTGTAAACTTCACTGTTTACATTTGGCTTGTCTGAATTATAACTGGGAAGTAGGGAGCAGAAGGTTCCACACCTGTCTCATTTAGCCTCTATTCATTGCTCCTTGGACACAAGTAAAAAAAAAAAATAGCTCATGTTTGGAACTGGTCAAAAAAAAAATCATGTAAATGAATACAATAGAACTACATTTTTAAAGTACTGCAAAAATATGACATCTTAGTAGCTTTGTAGATTTTCAGACTTTTTTTTTTCTCCTGTGTGCTATAAAAAAAAAAAAAAAAAAAAAAAAGAAGGAAAGGCACATTTAAGCCTAGCACACACTACTATTTTTTTTTTTTCTGTTCAACCCAGCAGGGCTGAATGAAAACAAACAAAACAAAAACAAAAAACTGACGGCTCAGAAGGAGCTGCTGTACTAACAATCTAATGTTAGTACAGCAACCCCCCCAGAACACTCTGGTCAGCACACTCAGCCATTTGCTAAAAATGCTGATCAGAGATCACACAAAAAAAAAAAAAAAAAAAAAAAAAAAAAAACGTATTCCCCCATCCACACAAGCAAAGGTGGATGAATGAATCCTCCCTTCTGCGTTAGGCCCCTTTTTTACACAGACTTTCTGAGCAGGTCTGCCTGTCAGTTCTTCCAATCTCTTCTATGGAGCCACAAATGGCAGCCGACACCCCTCAACCATCCTATCCTCCAAAAACAGACAGGTGGTGGTCCTATTCCCCAGCTGTCCCGCGGATCGAAATGGAATGACAGTCCGTTTCCATCCAATTGTCACATAGAGCGGGACTGTCGGACCTGCTTAGCGGAGAGATCCCCTGCTGAGCAAGCAAATTCCACTTAGCGGAGGCACCCATGTGTAAGAGGCCTTATGCTAGGTTCACACTAACCACCATGCGTTCCGGATATTGCATCGATTCTCGCACCGGCAAATGAATCGCCCTGCTCTTGCCAGACGCGAGGGGCTGCCATTCATTCTGAATGGCACCCCCAAGCATGTCGCAAAAGCAGCACAATCGTGGGTGCGGGAACTGCAGGGAAACAGCATGGTCAAAAAGACCATATGGATTCCCTTCGGCTGCATTTTTAAAAAGGCGCATGCACCTGTTTAATGTGGTTCACGCGGGACAGCAGCCCATTCAAATTAATAGGCTGCCATGCCCCAGCAAACGCGGGCTGCATGGCCCACACTAGTGCAAACCAAGCCTTGTTGTATTCTGACTGGACACCCCTGCTGTGAGAATACATAGATCAGTGCTGCAGTGGATTGGCTTCAGTGGAGACTAAAAGAAAAATTTCCAACAAGCTTGTTTGAGAGAAGTTGATCATTAGAGTTACTTTTCTTGAACAGGAATAGCCATAGATGGATCGAAATTCGGACAGTACCTGCTGAACCAGCTACATTTCAATCCATCTATGATCAGTTTCCCCTGCTTATACATATGAAGTTTTATAAACACTCCAGTGCAAATTCCTTTTTTAATCCACTTTGGTGTGGTCACATGATCACCAAATTTCAGCTCCCGTGGGTCAGCGAGCAACTCGACAACGGCTCTGAATTCACAGACCTGTGGAGGTTACCTGCCGTTTCTATCGCTCCTCTGTTGTCAGCAATTTAGGAAGGGCATTTGCGTCAAAGAAACACAAGTTTACAGAACTGCCAAATTAAAGTGGAAATTCACTCTTTCAATTAACATTGACCATTTTTAAAGAAGTATTAAAGTTTCGGCAAAAAACCCAAGACAAAAAACCACACACACACACACGTTATACTTACCTGCTCTGTGCAGTGGTTTTGCAAAGAGCAGCCCGATCCTCCTCTTCTCGCATCCCCCACTGCCACTCCTGGCTCTTCCCCCTCAATCAGTGTCCCCAATAGCTAGCCGCTCGCTTTAGGGGCACTGGTGTGTGCTTGCTCCCAAGCCCTGCTCTATGCGTCTATAAGACACGAAGCCGTGGCTTGGCCCCACCCCCTCAACAGCTCACAGGCTGCAATTGACAGCAGCGGGAGCCAATGGCTCCTGCCTCAGCCAATGAGAAGAGGGAGTCCCGGGACAGCCAAGGCTCTCGTGCACATCACTGGATCGAGAAAGGGACCAGGTGAGTATTATGGGGGCTGTGGGGGAGCAGCACACAAAAGATTTACCTTCATGCATAGAATGCTTGATGGTAAAAAAAACTTCAGCCTTCAGAGCCCTTTTAATCCTTATGCAGTCAGCATTCATAAACAGATAAACAAGTAAATCTGATATACTTTCCTAAAACTTTTTTTTTTTTACACATTTCATTAGGTTACATCCTGGTTCCCAGGTCTAAGCATGGGATGTCATACATCCCAGGAGTCTTCAGGAGGGGAAGAGGGGTTTTCTCAGCAAAGTACACCGCGGATGGATGGATGGATGCATGCGTTTGCTTTAAACATTAAAAACAAATTAAAATAGCACTTTTGGTTTGTGGTGCTCAGATGCAGTGTATTTCCGCTTCAGGCTGGGTTCACACTAGTGCGACACGACAGCCGTCCTACTTTGGATCCGACTTTGCCCTGCGACATGAAGCCGGCATGTGTCCGACTTTCAATGAACGGGGATCCGACTTGGATCCCCGCCAATGCCCGGCACTGTTTGGTATGAATCTTTAGGGGGAACTCCGCGCCAAAAATTTTAAATAAAAAACCGGCATGGGTTCCCCCTCCAAGAGCATACCAGGCCCTTGGGTCTGGTATGGACCTTGAGGGGAACCCCCTACGCCGATAAAAACGGCGTGGGGGTCCCCCCCAATCCATACCAGACCCTTATCCGAGCACACAGCCCGGCCGGACAGGAATGGGGGTGGGGACGAGCGAGCGCCCCCCCCCCCTCCTGAACCGTACCAGGCCGCATGCCCTCAACATGGGGGGATTGGTGCCTTGGGGGAGGGGGCGCGCTGCGGCCCCCCACCCCAAAGCACCTTGTCCCCATGTTGATGAGGACAAGGGCCTCTTCCCGACAACCCTGGCCGTTGGTTGTCGGGGTCTGCGGGCGGAGGGCTTATCGGAATCCAGGAGCCCCCTTTAATAAGGGGTCCCCCAGATCCCGGCCCCCCACCCTATGTGAATGAGTATGGGGTACATGGTACCCCTACCCATTCACCTAGGGAAGTGTCAATAAAAAAAACCACAGTACACAGGTTTCAAAATTAATTTATTGGGCAGCTCCGGTATCTTCTTCCGACTTCTCTCGGTGTTCCGCCTCTTCTCCCGGGCCCCGCCGCTATCTTCTTCCAGCTCTATTGCCAGCGAGGGGCCCGGTCTGCTGCCGCTGTCTTGTCGCCGCTGTCTCGCCGCTTCTTCTCTTCATCTCTTCTTCCGATGTTGACACGACGCTCTCCCCGGCTGGAATGCTCTCTGTGCGCTCTGCTCTGACTTATATAGGCGGTGACCCCGCCCCCTTATGCCGTCACAGTCCCTGGGCATGCTGGGACTGTGACGTTTTAGGGGGCGTGGTCCGATGACCACGCCCCCTAAAACGTCACAGTCCCAGCATGCCCAGGGACTGTGACGGCATAAGGGGGCGGGGTCACCGCCTATATAAGTCAGAGCAGAGCGCACAGAGAGCATTCCAGCCGGGGAGAGCGTCGTGTCAACATCGGAAGAAGAGATGAAGAGAAGAAGCGGCGAGACAGCGGCGACAAGACAGCGGCAGCAGACCGGGCCCCTCGCTGGCAATAGAGCTGGAAGAAGATAGCGGCGGGGCCCGGGAGAAGAGGCGGAACACCGGGAGAAGTCGGAAGAAGATACCGGAGCTGCCCAATAAATTAATTTTGAAACCTGTGTACTGTGGTTTTTTTTATTGACACTTCCCTAGGTGAATGGGTAGGGGTACCATGTACCCCATACTCATTCACATAGGGTGGGGGGCCGGGATCTGGGGGCCCCCTTATTAAAGGGGGCTCCTGGATTCCGATAAGCCCTCCGCCCGCAGACCCCGACAACCAACGGCCAGGGTTGTCGGGAAGAGGCCCTTGTCCTCATCAACATGGGGACAAGGTGCTTTGGGGTGGGGGGCCGCAGCACGCCCCCTCCCCCAAGGCACCAATCCCCCCATGTTGAGGGCATGCGGCCTGGTACGGTTCAGGAGGGGGGGGGCGCTCGCTCGTCCCCACCCCCATTCCTGTCCGGCCGGGCTGTGTGCTCGGATAAGGGTCTGGTATGGATTGGGGGGGACCCCCACGCCGTTTTTATCGGCGTAGGGGGTTCCCATCAAGGTCCATACCAGACCCAAGGGCCTGGTATGCTCTTGGAGGGGGAACCCATGCCGGTTTTTTATTTAAAATTTGGCGCGGAGTTCCCCCTCAAGAACATCTGAGCACAAGTCGCGTGCTGAAGTCGGATCATGTAAGACGGCAATCCGACTTTGATCCGACTTCAATGATAGTCAATAGGCTGAAGTAGGATCAAAGTCGGACCAAAGTAGTACAGGGAGCATTTCTAAAGTCGGAACGACTTGTGTCGGACCAGTTAGGACGGCTCCCATAGGGAAACATTAAATTTCACACGTCATGCGACATGAGCTCCCAATGTCGGAGCGTTTGTCGGACCAGTGTGAACCCAGCCTTAAACATCTGTTGTGCAGCAATGACTGCTGTGCTTATGGAGGAATATTCACGACCCACACACTGTAGTTTCTCACAGATGAACATTATGCTCAACCCTGCCCTTTATGTGCAATTTCACACTGAAACATGCAGTTAGCCGCGTTTACAAGCGTCAAGTGTTTATGCCAAAACACTACTGCTCCTGGATGCAGTGGAAGTGGATTTTTTTTCCTGCCTCTAAACTTCTCTAAAAGCCTATGTGTGCATGGAAACATAGGCTAACATGCAGGGGAGTTTAGAGTCAGGAAAAAAAAGCCAGATGGCCCTAGGAGCCAGTGGCGTAACGCGAGTTGTCAGCACCCGGGGCAAGTCAAGTCATTTGCGCCACCTAACTCGTGTACTTTTAGTACAGTATTAAACCCCTTACCCATAAGCACATGTAATGAAAAAATGCATCAGCTTCATTGACCCCGCTCCTCCCCTCATCACCCCATGTATTATATATACACTGACCCCTCATCACCCCATGAATTACACACTGCCCCTCCATGTATTATGTATACACTGACCCCCCCCCCCCCCCATGTATTCCACACTGCCCTCCCTCACCCTATGTTTTATATATACACACTACCTTCCATATATTATATTCACTGACCCTATATATTATATATACACACTAACCCCCATTATATATATATATACATACATACATACATACATACATACATACACACATACACACACACACTACCCCCCCATATATTATATATAAACACACACACACACACACACACACACACTAACCCCCCATATATTATATATAAACACACACACACACACACACACACACACACACACACACACCCCTCATATATTATACATACACACCTTAACCCCCATAAATTATATACAAAAACCCCACCCATTACCCCATATATTTTATATACACTGAATTTTATATATGTACACTGACTCCCCGTATATTATATATACACACTGGTCCCCATGTCTCATATATACTGCCCCCCCTATGTATGATATGTAGACTGCCCACCCACCCTCATGTATTATATACCGTATATACTCGCGTATAAGTCGTTCCGAGTATAAGTCGAGGCCATAATTTACCACAAAAAAAAAAATGGGAAAAAAAAAAAAAAATTATTGACCCGAGTATAAGACGAGGGTGAGAAATGCACAGCTACTGTAAGTGGAAAAGAGGGTCAACAATGCCCATTTGCAGCCTCACTGTGCCCATTTGCAGCCATAGGTCCCCCGAACTTCAAACTCGGTAGTTAAGGGTTCCTAGATGTCCCCTAGCTGCAGCCAAAATTTGGGGTCTCTGAACCCAAAGGGTCCCAAAATGACATTGCTGCAGATGGACACAGTTGACCGAATTTGGGGCCCCGTATCTTGGAGCCACTTAGTGCTAAAAACCCCAAATTTGGTGTGCAAACCCAGTGGAACTAGCACCATAAAATATCCAAAGCTGGGGTTTCTAGCACCAAGTGGCCCCGAGATACAGGGCCCCAAAAATCGGTTCAGAAAATGTCAAGCACTTTTCTATAGCAGAGAATGACATTTTCTGAACCGGATTTGGGGCCCCGTATCTCGGGGCCACTTGGTGCTAGGAACTCCGTCTTTGGATACTTTGTGGGACCAGTTCCACTGGGTTTGCACACCAAATTTGGGGTTCCTAGCACTAAGTGGCCCTGAGATACGGGGCCCCAAATTCGGTTCAGAAAATATCAAGCACTTTTCTGCAGCAGAGAATGACATTTTCCGAACCGATTTTGGGGCCCTGTATCTCGGGGCCACTTAGAGCTAGGAACTCCGTCTTTGGAAACTTTTTGGGACCAGTTCCACTGGGTTTGCACACCAAATTTGGGTTTCCTAGCACCAAGTGGCCCTGAGATACAGGGCCCCAAATTCGGTAAGGAAAATGAAATTATTTGCTGCAGAAAAGTGCTTGACTAGAGTATAAGTCGAGGGGGGCACTTTCAGCACAAAAAAATGTGCTGAAAAATTCGACTTATACGGTACATACACACACTACCCCCCTCCATGTATGTATGTATGTATGTATGTATGTGTGTGTATATTATATATATATATATATATATATATATATATATATATATATATATATATATATATATATATATATATATATATACACACATATATATACACACACACACACACACACACACACACACACACACACCCCCCCCCATCATCTCATGTACTATATATACACACCGAACCCCACGTATGAAGCACAGAGCAGAAAGCTCTGGGTAAAGGTTGGCAATTCTGGTTTCCCAGTCTGTCGGAATGTGCCCCCTTCCCAGGATGGGAAGTGTCCCAGAAGTGGTAGAAGAGCGGCACTTCAGATAAACTTCCTCCCTCCATCTCATTTCAGCCTGGCAGAGAAGGTGTCACCCCAGCCATCCCCATCCTACCTGATCCGTTTCCTATGCATTACTGAGCCTGCTAGTCTCCAGCCAGCCCGGCCCCGGCACGGCAGAATACAGCCACCACTCACCTGGGCTCTTCTTGTCTCCCATATGTGGACTGCGGAGTGTGGTGGAAGCCCGCCCCGGCACAGCCAGCGATGAGACCTGGACAGGTCACCATACAAGCTTACTCTTCTTTAGATCTACCATCAACTATAACTTTGGGCAAGGTTATAGGATGAAACTTATTGCACAGGGATGGGTATCCAAGACCCCCCCCCCCCCCCAAACTCTCTCCCTGTGGGTATGGTATGTTAACATAGAAGCAACCCAGGTACATTTATAAAAATATGGGACAAATGGTTGAGTACTACAGAGGTGGTTCCTATACAATTAGAGCGGTTACTAGGTATAATAAAACATGGTACATTAATGAGATTTGAATAAAATGCAAAATTTAGATGAAAAGCGTTAATAGGGTCAAATATAAAGATCTCAGTCTTTCTAATTATACGATTGATGAAATATTTATAACACACACACACACACACACACACACAGTGGGGACGGAAAGTATTCAGACCCCCTTAAATTTTTCACTCTTTGTAATATTGCAGACATTTGCTAAAATCATTTAAGTTCATTTTTTTCACACACAGCACCCCATATTGACAGAAAAACACAGAATTGTTGACATTTTTGCAGATTTATTTAAAAAGAAAAACTGAAAATATAACAACAAAAAGAGTGAACAATTTAAGGGGGTCTAAATACTTTCCGTCCCTAATATATATATAACACACATAGTATATATCAATGTACATTACATAAAATGAAACATGCTAAAAAGAATTTATGCAAAATGTTCTATAAAATTACTCTTCATATACTCATTAACCCCTTCCCACCGAGCGTACGCAGATGTGCGTACTCGGCTTTCTAGGGTTATACCGGGATGATGCCTGCAGTTGCGGGCATCATCCCGATACCGTTTTTTACAGCGGGCGATCGGCTTTCCGGGTATAACAACCGATGCGGCTAAAAGCCGCTCGGCTGTTATACCGGAGCAGCGGGATGTCCCCACCTCCAGCCGCTCTAACCGGGTCTCCCGTTCGATCGGGAGGCCCGATGACCAATCGGCTGCCTCCGGCGGCTGGGGGCGGGCTGGAACGAAGCTGTGGGCGGCTTTGTTCCAGCCTTCCAAGTGTAAATGTGGAAGCGACGTCATGACGTCACTTCCCGTTTACTCGACTGCCAATGGCGCCGATTTAAAAAAAATATACAGTATTCAGAATCGCTGTTTTCGTGATCTGAATACTTTGAAGTGCAAAGGAGGGATCGGGGGTCATAAAGAGTACCTGTCACCACCTATTACTGTCACAAGGGAGGTTTACATTCCTTGTGACAGCAATATAAGTCATGAAAATTTTTTTTTTTTTTAAACACAATTTATAAAAAAATAAAAATAAATAAAATAAGAAAAAAAAAATTTTTTTTTTTAAAGCTCCCCGTCCCCGCGAGCTCGCGCAGCAAAGAAAACGCATACGGAAATCGTGCCCGCATATGTAAACGGTGTTCAAATCACACATGTGAGGTATCGCCGCGATCGTCAGAGCGAGAGCAATAATGCTAGCACCAGACCTCCTCTGTAACTCTAACCTGGTAACCACAAAAAAAAAAATTTAAAGCGTCACCTATGGAAATTCTTAGCTACCGTAGTTTGTCGCCATTCCACGAGTGCGTGCAATTATAAAACGTGACATGTTTGGTATCTATTTACTCAGCATAACATCATCTTTTACATTATAGAAAAAAAATTGGGGTAACTTTACTGTTTGTTTTTTTTTAATTCATGAAAGTGTCCCTTTTCCCAAAAATTTGCGTTTAAAACACCGCTGCACAAATATATTGCAACAATCTCCATTTTATTCTCTAGATTCTCTGCTAAAAAAATATATATAATGTTTGGTGGTTCTTAGTAATTTTCTAGCAAAAAATACGGATTTTAACACAAAAACTGAAACTTTCATGGTATGAGAAAGTCTATAACCACATTATTAGTAAGATCAAGTCCCAAGTTATGGCATCCACATTAACTCCTCCTCCGCTTCGTGTACAAATGTTACAATGTGTTACCGTCATGCATATGTGCCCCCGCTACCTTCATTACAATGTGCTCCCCTTAAAGTATGGATCTAAGAACTTACGTTTTTGTTAGGTCAAATGCGCTTGAACCCCCTAGGGGTGTGAATAGGTTTTTATCACTTTTTCACGTTTTTTATCAGCACAGGTGTCCTCATTGAGCTGGGGATTTCCTTGGTGGCATTAGTGGGCTTGTACCTCTTTAAGAAATCCTCAGTCTCTTTTGCTCTGCTGCCAACCACTCAAAGAAACACAAGGTGGGTACCTATAGTGTAATATGATCCCAGATTTATTAGAAAAAAAAAATAATTCCATTAAAATCAGGCAAATGTGCCTTTAAAAAAATCAATTAAACAGCTGCAAGCCAGCACTCGGCGGCAGCAGCGGCACCCGGCTCCTCGTAATAAATTCTTCTGAATTTAAATATATTTCTCATTTTTAGCATTTATTATTTTTTGTAAATGTAAAGAGATATACACAGCCATGGCCAAAATTGCATATACTCCGGAATGTTATGAAGAGTGATCAGATGAATTGCAATTCATTGCCATGAAAATGAACTTAACCCCATAAAAAAAAAATTCCACTGCATTTGTGAAGGCTTCAGGCCGCTCAAATCCAGCAAGTGTCTGGACCGCCTCCTACAGTTGATTCAGCTGCGGGATCGGGGCACCACCAGTTCAGAGCTTGCTCAGGAAAGGAAGCAGGCAGGTGTGAGTGGATCTGCACACACAGGGAGGCAAAAACTTTTGGAGGATGGCCTGGTGTCAAGGACAGCAAAGAAGCCACTTCTCTCCAGGGGGAAAAAAAAAAAAAAAAAAGGGACACAGACTGATATTCTGCAAAAGGTACAGGGACTGGACTTCTGAGGTCTGGGGTAAAGTATTTTTTTCTGAGGGATCCCCTTTTCCGATTGTTTTGGGCATCCAGAGAAGAAAAAAGGTGAGCGCTACCATCAGTCCTGTTTCATGCCAACAGTAAAGCATCCTGAGACCACTCATGCGTGGGGTTGCTTCTTAGCCAAGGCAGTGGGCTCACTCACAATTTTGCCTAAGAACACCGCCATGAATAAATAGTACAAAAACATCCTCCGAGAGCAACGTCTTCCAACCTTCCAAGAACAGTTTGGTGAGGAACAATGCCTTTTCCAGCATGATGGAGCACCTTTCCATAAAGGCAAAAGTGATAACTAAGTGGCTTGGGGAACAATATATCAACATTTTGGGTCAATGACCAGGAAACTTCCCAGACCTTAATCCCATTGAGAACTTGTGGTCAAGCCTCAAGAGGCTCATGAGCAAAAGTAAAAAAACGAAAAACAAATTCTGACAAACTCCAATCATTGATTATGCAAGAATGGGCTGCCATCAGTCAGGATGTGGCCCAGAAGTTTTGATTGACAGCATGCCAGGAAGAATTGCAGAGGCTTTGAAAAAGAAGGGTCAACACTGCAAATGTTGACTCTCTGCATAAACTTACTGTAATTGTCAATAAAAGCCTTTGACACTTCTGAAATGCTTGTAATTATTACTTCACTATACCATAGTAACATCTGACAAAAAGATGTAAAAACACCAAAGCAGCAGACTTTGTGAAAATTAATATTTGTGGTCAATCTCTAGACTTTTAGCCACAGCTGTACATATTCACATAGGGAATTGATCACTTAGCTACACTTGTGGCCCGTACACACGATCCGAATATCGTACGACAGATCCTACAACTTTTTTCGCTTAATAGTCGCAAGTAGAAATTGAATAGGTAACTAAAGTCACAAAAATTCTCGTACGACAGAAAATAAATAAATAAAATCGGAAGTGATGTAATGTGTTGTAATATATTTGTATTGTATTTTCGGACGACAACTATACTGACTAAAAACGGAAATCGTACGATCTGGCATCGTACAAGGAAAATTTTCGTGCTTGTCCGATTGAATAATATTAGATAAACTGCCATGATCGGCTCTCGAAAGTAGTGTACACGCGATCCAAAAATCGTACGATTCTTCCTCGGACAATATTTTGGATCGTGTGTACGGGCCATTAGTGAGAGCGCCGCATTATTACCTATAACTATATTTACATGCAGGGAAAAGCACATGCATGTGAGCAGCACCCAATATAAATCATTTTTACCTATACACAATTTTCCACACCATTGATAGTGGTAGTGTGGAGGTACGCAGGATTGTCGTTTTCTCACCGGCCATAGATGGTGAGATTTTTTTCCTGCAACCCATGGTTGATGGTGGAATCCTTCCTGTGAAGCTATTGTGTTCTCCCGGCGGGGGAAAGGGGGTGGCACATGGAGCTATCCTTGCTGGGGAACAGTGATTATTGCTAGTGGCTATAGCCACTTAAAAAAAAAAAATTACAATGGCGGCGATCTGTGATTTTTATCATGATTGTGGCGGACAGATCGGACACTTGACACTATTTTGGGACCATTGGCATTTATACAGCGATCAGTGCTATAAAAATTCACTGATTATTGTGTAAATGTCACTGGCAGGGAAGGGGTTAAACACTAGGGAGCCATCAAGGGAGTTAAGTGTGTTCCCTCACTGTGTTCTAACCGTAGGGGGGTGGGGGGGGGTGAGCTCACTAAAACATGACAGATCACTGCTCTCGATCACTGGGAACAGTAGATCCCGGTCATGTTGCTAGGCAGAACAGGGAAATGCCTTGTTTACATAGGCATCTCCATGTTCTGGCTCTCCGTGCCACGATTGCGGGCCACCGGCAAACATAGAATCCGCGGCACGTGCACACACTCGCTAGCCCCAATGACGTATGGGTACGTAGTTTTGCGCACTTGTGCCATTTTGCCGTATATCGGCATGAGCCGGTTGGCAAGTGGTTAATGCATTCTTATGCTTTAAAGTGAAAAACCTTCTGTGCTGCAGCTCCCACCAGACCCCTCCATTACCTGAGCCCGACTCAAATCCTGCGATGTACACGAGCGTAGAGGCTCCAGCCGCTGTCTCTCTCTCCTCATTTGACAGATTGATAGAAGCAGGCGGCATTGGCTCCCGCTGCTGTCAATCAAATCAAGGGACAAGGGAGCAGGCGGTGAGCCCACATGGGTCCCCCCCATGTAAAGGGGCTTTCCGTGGGGGCACCCGATGAAGAGGGGCCTGGAGCGCCAGCAGGGCACCCAAGAAGAGGATCAAGGCCGCTCTGTGCAAAACCGATTGCACAGAGCAGGTAAGTATAGGCATGTTTGATATCCATCTATCTACATTATACACACCCACACCCTTTAACTAGTTTACATGTGCCCATGGGGTAAGGGGGGAGAGAGTGAGCAAGGAAAGAGGCACAGGAGGTCATCCCTGCAGAGAGAACACAGTGATTATTGCTAGCAGCTAATACTTTTCAGGCAGTTACGGCAACAGTTTTTACACAAAAGCTGATCATTGTATGCACACGTGTAAGTGGCTTGTCTCTGGCTACATCTGCAGGGCAGCTTGTTCTGTTCAAAAAACAGATTTACTGGCCAGATCACCAGGTGAAAATGAAAAGGAAAGAAAGACTAAAAAAGAAAAACCAATGCAGCCACTATATACAAGAATTGGTAAGCTGCAATATTGGAATACAAAAAAAATGTTTGTTTTTTACCACTTTAACATTTGTTAAGGATAGACCTATATCCTGTTAAAGTGTCAGTGCCAAAACAAAACAAAAAAAAACAAAAAAAAAAACACATGCAGTACATCGCTGAAAAACATGCACATCTGCTCATTTAGTATCTCTTTAAAGACACTGCAAGTACAGAAGAATACTTGTTGCTGTGAAAGAAATGCACTCCACTCCAGGCCAACACCACAGAGCATTCAAGTGGTGTCAGCCCTGTACAGTGGTCTTTTTTAAACTAGTCAAACCCTGCTCCTAACCCATTCTCCGTAATTAATTATTCTGAAGTTCAAGATAAAACTAGGATAGCTAATTAAGCTGGGTGCATACTGACCAAAAATTGTCAGATTCAGCAAGAACCAACCAACTTTCAGTTAGTGTGTACAGAAGTCTGTCCGACAGAAGCTGGTCTAATGTCCGGCTTTTGTCAAAGGGACTTGCTGGTAAAACAGCATCCAATCAGCGCTCGCAGCCAATGGCTGTGAGCACTGATCAGTGTGTTCTGGCAGGGTAGGGTAAGGGGGGGGGGGGCCCCAAGTAGTCCCACCCTGTCAGACTACAATAGCACAGCGGGGGGAGATTGCAACACCAAAATCACTTGTGTTGGTACAATGATCTGTCAGTTTCTTGCTTTGTTTTTTGCAGTGTGTACCAGGCTTTAGGCCCCATTCACAGTTGTGCGACTTGTCATGAGACTTTGGATCCCAAACTCGCATGACAAGCCACACCCAAAAGAAGCTGTCAATTTGATTAGCATGGCCAATTTGGGTAATTGCCACTACAGTTGCAAAATGTATATCCAGATTAAAAATACTGTTTGTTAATAAATGGTGAAACGCATGTGAGAACTAACCCTTTAAAATGGAAAAAAAACAAAAACATGAAGTTTATTACAAATTAGCACAATAAATATGCCTTATGCCCCGTACACACAGTTGGAATTTTCCGACAGAAAAAGTCCGATGGGAGCTTTTCATCGTATATTCAGACTGTGTGTATGCCCCATCTGACTTTTTACGTCCAAAATTCAGACGGACTTAGATAAAGAACATGTTCTATATTTTTCAGATGGAACAAATTCCTATCAGGAAAACCACTTGTCTGTATGTTGTTCCCACGTACCAAAAATGACACATGCTCTGAAGCAAGTACGAGACGTCGTACGTCACCGCATTCTTGACGGTCGGAATTTGGGGTGTTTGCAAGACAGCTTTAGCGGAATTCCATCAGAAAAACCTTCAGAGTTTATTCCGACGGCAAAACGGTCGTGTGTACAGGGCATAACATGCCCAACTAGTAAACCAGAGTCAGCAAGTTATGCCTAGGTGTTTGTGCTAAAACTAACCCACAGCTCAAATTAATCAAGGGCATCATGCCACAAAAGTTCAGTGCAAACCAACAGCTCCTAAACTGTGCTCTGCAAAAATATGGAATGGGAATGTGTCCTCAAAAGTTAAGGTCACCAACGCACATTGTTTAAATGTGATAGAGTGGCGATTAGGAAACTAAACTCTAGCAGCAATTAAGTGAATTTGCTGGGTCTTTCTGCACAGTGACAGCTGATTCTGAGGACATGCCAAGTATTTTCTTTAGCCTCGCTTCACTTTCACCAAAATTACCACACAGTTACATACAGAAGTACACTACGCTAGAAGGATAAACAAATATTTATTGTATCCTACAGATCCAAATGCAACTTTAACGAGACTCAACTGGAGACATAGGTTTCCTTCACACTCGAGCGTTTTGTAAATGCATGCAAAATTATGCATTTTTGCGTACATCTACTAAACATGAAAAAAAAAAAACATGTGTCGCGTTTGTGGTTTCATTAATCGTTTATGCACAACAAAACATGCCGTTTACAAATGCACGAGGTTCAATGTGGCAAAATGCTACATGAGCAAGCTACTACTACGATTTTGCATGCATTCTCAAAATGCTTAGGTGTGACTGCAGCCTTATCTAGCTGGTAACAGATAGCCTAAAAAAACATTTCTTTAAATCAGGCTGTCACAATATTTAAAGGATTGCTAAAAGTTCTGTGCGTTTGTGATCTGTGTATCAACAATCATAAAAAAGTCAACTGTCAGGATCCATTCATACTACTGCAATACAGTAATGAGCATTAAAAAAGTGCAGTTTAATATAGGTTACTGCAATTCATTGTGAACACCACTTCATCACTCAGAGTAGCCTGTTATAGGCTAAGAACACTTGTCCTCTACATATACATTACAGTAAGCGCTGTCACCCCTAGACAGAAAGCGAGTCACCGGCAGGATCACAGGTAAAAATGAAAAAGGAAATACAGCCACTTCAGCCCTGGTTAACACTATGAATTGCACAAAAAAAAACAAAAAACAAAAACAACCATGCACCCCACATTCCTGTTCGATTCAAATGCGATTCAGTATAGTGCGATTTGAGCCCATTCATTTGGAATGGGCTCAAATTGCGCTGCATTGCACTACTTTTGAAAACGCACTGCACTGGATGGTACAAAAGTACTATGCGTTCCGGTGCACGCATGCGCAGTGCATTTGGGGTGCCATTAACTGAACATAGACACCCTCTGCAGATTGCAACTGCAGTTTTGAGGGTAGTACAGGAAATGCACAGGAAATTGCTTTGTACACTGGTCCCAATCACTTGGTGGAGGGGGGGATTATGGTGTGGGGTTGTTTTTCAAATGTTGGACTTGGCCCCTTAGTTTCAGTGAGGGGAACTTTTAAGGTGTCAGCATACCAAGACATTTTGGACAATTTCATGCTCCTAACTATGTGGGAACAGTTTGGGGATGGCCCTCTTATGTTCCAACATGACTGCACGGTCCATAAAGACATGGATGAGCGAGTTTGGGGTGTCCTGACCGCAACCCCATAGAACACCTTTGGGATGAATTAGAGCGGGGACTGTGAGCCAGGCCTTCTCGTCCAACATCAGTGCCTGACCTCACAAATATGCTTCTGGAAGAATGGTCAAACATTCCCATAGACACACTCCTAAACCTTGTGGACAGTCTTCCCAGAAGAGTTGAAGCGGTTATAGCTGCAAAGGGTGGGCCATATTGAACCCTATGGACCTAGACTAGGATGCCATTAAAGTTCACGTGTTTGTAAAAGCAGACGTCCCAATACTTTTGGTAATATAGAGTACATTTACTTTGCTCCCTGCCCTCAAGGAGCTTACAATCCAAGTTCCCTACCTCACA
Source organism: Lithobates clamitans (assembly GCA_037952925.1). Classification (NCBI taxonomy): domain Eukaryota; kingdom Metazoa; phylum Chordata; class Amphibia; order Anura; family Ranidae; genus Lithobates; species Lithobates clamitans. The sequence goes on from JBBGZY010000633.1 coordinate 2,135,789, forward strand.
TTCACACATAGTAGGGCCAATTTAGACAGGAGCCAATCAACCTACCATCATGTCTTTGGAGTATGGGAGGAATTAAACAAATCTTTACAGTGCAGGAAAATAATATTATAAAAAAATAAAATAATGTATGTGAATATAATCAAAAAAACTGCATCAAGGGCAGGATTGTGGGGGGGGGGGGGGGGGGGGTGCAAGGAAATAACTGATCAGCATGGAATTCATGGGCTAGGAAATCCAGCTGCCTCTCATTTGTAGAATCCAACATGGCTTTGTGTGCTTTTATGCCCCCTGTGTCTGTAGAGACATCTAACTGAAAACGTTTTGCAAACATCTGTCCTACAGTACCAATATCCCTCATTTTTTCTCGAATACACTTAAGAAGTATGCATAGCAGAGCAGTCGCATATTGGAGCAACAGAACGGGAAAGTATTAGAAAGCAGCCATATGTAAAACTATACAAAAATAACTGTAATACTACTCCTTAATTTAGCCATCATAAAGCAGAACTAAACACATTGATTTTATGGTTTCCTAGAACAGTTATATTCAAGGCATGCCATGATTGAGAATTGTCACAGTTGTAATTGAACTGTCATTCCTTTAAATGTCTGGAGTCATAACTAAACCACATTTGCAGCACCAAATCAAACAGAAGCTAAGATGGCAGATTTAGTTTTGCATTAGGGCTTATTCAGATGGACGATTAAGCCTGTCCTTTGTGCAGAACAGCTGGCAGATGTGTGTACATCCATCATGGAGCTGCATGCAAGCAACCCATAGATGTTGATGCGCATGCACAGGCTGTGTGGACACAATTTCATGTCAAAGTTTGAGCAGGAGCACAGATCCGAACACAGAGCCCCTGCAGATGTAGCATTTAGAGGGATGAGACAAACCTTTTTACCATGGACAGGGGTGCTTATGATGGTCAGCATTTATGGAAAACCTTTATCCTAAAAGGAAAAAACTGCTGTAAAAATGTTAGCTGGAGTTTGGCTTCAATTTGTTAATGTATTTAAATCTTCTAATGCATCTAACACTACCCTATCACATGACTGAGTACACCCCTAAGTGAAAATGTCCAAATTGGGCCCAATTAGCCATTTTCCCTCCCCAATGTCATGTGACTCGTTAGTGTTACAAGGTTCCAGGTGTGAATGGGGAACAGGTGTGTTAAACTTGGTGTTGTCGCTCTCACTCTTTCATACTGGTCACTGTAACTTTAACACGGCATCTCATGACAAAGAACTCTGAGGATCTGGAAAAAAAAAAAAAAATTGTTGCTCTACATAAAGATGGCCTAGGCTATAAGAGGATTGCCAAGACCCTGAAACTGAGCTGCAGCATGGTGTCCAAGACCATACAGTGGTTTAACGGGACAGGTTCCACTCAGAACAGGCCTTGCTATGGTCCACCAAAGAAGTTGAGTGCACATGCTCGGCGTCACATCCAGAGGTTGGCTTTGGGAAATCAACATATGAGTGCTGCCAGCATTGCTGCAGAGTTTGAATGGTTTGGGGGGGGGGTCAGCCCGTCAATGCTCTTTGGTCACAATTTGGACATTTTCACTTTGGGGTATACTCACTTTTGTTGCGAGTGGTTTAGACAGGGGACAGCAAAATTACACTGTTATACAAGCTGTACACTCGCTACTTTACATTGTAGCAAAGTGTCATTTCTTCAGTGTTGTCACATGAAAATAAAATATTTACAAAAATGTGAGGGGTGTACTCACTTGTGAGATACTGTACATACATACCTATGCGACTGCGGCATTGGTCCAATGCTGAAGCTGTCCCCTGCCAGCTCTAAGACAGAGAACTGAACGATCACATGACCGCGCAGTTCTTGGTCTTCACTGAGTAGATAGCAGTGATTGTCAGTTACTGGCTCTCTGCTTTGCCCCTCCATTGCTCACTGGAAGGTGCCCAGCAGCGAAAGGGGACGTTTCTCCCCCCCGCAGCTCGCCCATCCCACCAGGAGGCCTGAGCGACTAGCTGGCAAGTCCGCCAGCTGGCCGGAGACCCAAACCATTCCACAATCAGCTTTCAACGGGTCTCACATCTAGTAACCAAAAGCGATGTCATGACATCACTTCCGGTTTACTGAAGCCTTAACGGCGCCAGATTTAAAAACAAAAAAACAAAAAACAAAAACAAAAAACACTCACAGTATTCACAACAGCCAATCTTGGCGTTTTTAATGCTTAAGTGCAAAGGAGGGATTTGGGGTCTTCTATATGGGGTCCATAAAGAATACCTGTCACTGCCCATTACTGTCACAAGGGAGGTTTACATTCCTTGTGAAAGTGTGAAAGCAATAAAAGTGATTAAAAAACAAAACAAAACAAACAACCACAAAAAAACAAAAAACACACACACCCCTTAAAAGCGCCCCATCCCTCTGTGCTCGCGCGCAGAAGCGAATGCATACATAAGTTGCTCCCACAAATGTAAACCGTGTTCAAACCACACGTGAAGTATTGCTGCGATAGTTAGAGCGAGATGATCCGATCCGCACGGGACACCCGCGATCTGCGGATCGCTCTGTAGCCTCGGCCATAGTTAAGGCCGCGGCTTCGGCGGCTGTTTAGCACGTCAAATGATGGAGCGATCACTTGCAACAAACCGGCGTCATGTCATGACGCTGGTTCCTCTCTCCCCTCTGTGTACTGATCTGTACAGTGAAGGGGAGAGATCGGATGGCAGCAGTGCCAATACTCTGCAATGCCCTGCTGCAATACCCTGCCAATAGGGAGATTGTAGATAATACAGTATATATATATCACACATACAATTTGGGGGTTCTAGGCCACCTTCAGGTGTTGACACTGGTAAACCCAATCAAAGGAAGTTTACTCCTTATATAACCAACCTCCTCCTTCCTGGAGCACATCGGTTTTTGTAGCAAAGCAATATACTTGTATCCCAAAAAAAAGGAGGTGGGGAGGGACCTCTGTGTCCCATGATGCACTCCAAGAAAAGGAATTTACAGGTAAGCCGTTATAAAAATCCTATTTTCTTTATCATACATCATGGGACACAGAGCCTTAAGTAATTACTTAATGGGGTATCCCATAGCAATGCCACATGAGGGGTGGGAGAAAACAACCCACAGGGTACACCCAGACTTGATCTATACTGCTGCTTGCAGCACACTGCACCCGAAGGTGATATCCTCATACCTCCTTACAATCACCTGATAAAATTTTGTGAATGTATGCACTGAAGACCAAGTTGCGGCCTTACAGGTCTGAGCCATGGAGGCCTGATGACGCACTGCCCAAAAAGCACTAACCGACCTGGTAGAATGCGCCTTAATTTGAAACGGGGGAATCTTACCCCTTAAAATCATAAGTTTGAATTATCACTTGCCAAATCCACTTAGTGACAGCAGATTTCAACGCTGCCTGTCCCTTCTTAGGACCCTCTGGCAGAATAAATAAGACATCAGTCTTACGAATCTGAGCAGTTTTCTTTAAATATATTTTCACTGCTCTCACCACATCAAGAAAATGTAGTGATATTTCTTGCCTGGAAAATGGTTTTGGAAAAAACGATGGCAGGACAATATCTTGGTTCAGGTGAAAACCTGAAAATTACTTTTGGCAAAAAAGCTGGACGAGGGCGTAACACCACTCTGTCCTCATGAAAAATCAAATCTGGATCTTAACAGGAAAGAGTAGCCAATTCTGAAACCCTCCTTGCTGAGGATAAGGCAACCAAAAATACTAACTTTCTCGTCAGAAGGACTAGGAGAATCTGTTGTATTGGTTCAAATGGCTGTTTTTGTAACACAGAAAAACTAAAGTTTAAGTTCCTAGGGTTCAAGGGAGGTTTGACGGGCAGATTAAGCCGTGTCATCCCTTGTATAAAGCCCCGGACTAAAGAATGAGTGAGTAGCAAGTGGTCTTTGAAATAAGACCGATAAAGCTGAGACTTGGCCTTTAATAGTACTTAAGGCCAATTTCATTTCTACCCCTAATTGTAGAAAGGCAAGAATTCTGCCAATGATACATCTCCGAGGGTGCCAACCCTTGGATTCACACCAGGAAACATAAGCCTTTCAGACTCTAGAACAGTGTTTCTCAACTCCAGTCCTCAAGGCGCACCAACAGGTCATGTTTTCAGGATTTCCACTATTTTGCACAGGTGATTTGATCAGTTTTCACTGCCTTAGTAATTTCCACAGCCGTTTCATCTGAGGGAAATCCTGAAAACATGACCTGTTGGTGCGCCTTGAGGACTGGAGTTGAGAAACACTGCTCTAGAATATATAGTAGAGGTCGACCGATATGGGTTTTTCTCTGGCCGATGCCGATATTTAGAAATCGCGGTGGCCGATATGTGATGCCGATTTTTTCGGGCCTATATATTAGGCCGATTTTTTTTTCTCTTTTTTTTCCCCTTCATCTCATAAAATCTAACAGTTAGACCCCTTTCACACTGGGGCGTTTTTCAGGCGCTTTTGGGCTAAAAACAGCGCCTGTAAAACGGCTCCCCTGCAGTCTCAGTGTGAAAGCCTGAGTGCTTTCACACTCAGGCGATGCGCTGGCAGGATGTTAAAAAAAAAAAAAAAAAAAAGTCCTGCAAGTAGCATCTTTGGAGCTGTGTATACTACCACTCCTGCCGATTGAAATGAATGCGCACCGCTGCCGAAGCGCCTGCGAAGCGTTTCGGCAGAGGCACTTCAGGGGTGCATTTAACCCCTTCCTCGGCTGCTAGCTGGGTTAGCGCCCCGATAGCAGCCGAATAGCGCCGCTAAAATGACGGTAAAGCACCGCTAAAACTAGCAGCGTTTTACCGTCAACGCATGCGCGCTCCAGTGTGTGAGCAACCTTAATATCGGCCTTTTATCAGCACAATCGGCCGATGCAGATTAAGTAAAAAAACACCAAATATCGGGTGATATATCGGTCGACCTCTAATATATAGTTCTGGAAGCTGGCTTCCTAGCATTAATCAGGGTAGAAATAACTGACCCGGAAAGCCCGCGTTTCTTTAGAATGTGGGTTTCAATAGCCAAGCCATTAAATTTAGAGACCCTAGGGATGGAATATTGGTCCCTGAGAGAGCAGATCTGGCCATAGTGGGAGGGACCACGGGCCCTCCAATGCCATCTTTACGATTTCTGCATACCATGACCTTCTGGGCCATGCTGGTGCCACCAGAATTATCGGCTTTCTTTCCAGCTTGATCCTGCAAAGAAGTAGAGGCAGCAACTGAATAGGGATGCATAGATCAGTGAGAACTGATCCCATGGAGTCACGAACGCATCTGTTTTGCATGGATCCCTTGTTTTGGCCGCCTGCCAATTCTCTACCCCCGGAATGAAGATTGCAGAAAGGCATGGAACATTCCTTTCTGCCAAAGTTAGAATATGGTTCACCTCTCTCTGCGCTGAGAGACTTTTGGTGCCCCCTTGGGGATTGATATAGGCCACAGCTGTGGCATTGTCGGATTGAATCCTGACAGGACAATCCCGTAACCTGAAAGTCCAGGCCTTTAGAGCCAGACTTACTGCCCGAATCTCTAGGATATTGATGGGCAAGATTCTTTCGGTTCTGGACCACTGTCCTTGGACAGTTGTCTTTTCTAGTACTGCTCCCCAGCCTGAAAGGCTGGCACCCGTCACCACTTTCCAGATGACTGGTCGGAAGGATTTTCCTTTCAGCAGTTCAGAGTTAATTATAACCAAATAAGGCTTTGGGTCACTCTTGGGGACAGCCGCATTGGCAAGTCTAAAGCTTGAATTGTTTTGTTCCAAGCAGACAGGATACTGTTTTGCAACAGTCTTGAATGGAACTGGGTATAGGGAACTGCTTCGAATGAAGCTACCATGGTTTCTAGCAACCTCATGCAGAGGCAAATGGAGGGATTGCCATTTGACCTGACCCTCTGCACCAGCTCTCTTATGGAATTGATTTTTGCTTGAGGCAAGAACACCCTTTCCTGGGCTGTGTCTATGATCAGACCCAAGTACTCCAGCCTTTTTAGCGGTATTAAGGAAGATTTCTCTAGTTTGAGAATCCAACCCAAACTTTTCAGACAGTTGGTTGTAGTGCGTACGCTTTGCTCCAAACGAGTCATCGATTGATCTATAAAGTAATAGATTGTCTAGGTACACTACGACTGTTATGCCCTGTGCCCTTTACCTGGCTAGAGGTGGGGCCAGTACTTTGCTGAACACCCGAGGTGCTGTGGCTAGCCCGAAGGGCAGGGCTACAAATTGAAAATGCTGCTGTGCTAACTCGAAACGCAGAAACTTTTGTTGAGCAGGAAATATAGGGACATGCAGATATGCATCCCTGATGTTGATTGACACCAGAAGTTCTCTTCCTAGAAGGCTAGAAACTATCGACCCGATTGTCTCAATGCGAAATGGAGTGGATCTTCAGGAATCGATTTAGCTTTCTTAGATCTAGAATGGGTCTGAAGTCTCCATCTGCCCTGAATTTCCTTTTTCCAGACTTCTGAAAATTGCAGAAGTCTTCCCTCCACCCAGGTGAGGGGGGTTGACTCTTCATGATGAGGCTTTAGGATTCTGTTTTGCAGATTTCCTACCCCAGGGCTTCATTTGAGCCTGGGTCTGACCCTGAGGTTTTCCTCTAGAGTCTGACGGTGGAGGCCGTCACCACTGCCTAGAGGCGGAAGCCCCTGGCGCAGGGGAAAGAGCCCGTTTAAATAAAGGGCGTTTACATTTTCTTTTGACTGGTAAAAAAGTACTTTTCCCAGCAGAAATTGTCTTGATATATTTATCTAAGTCTTCTGCAAACAGTCGCTCCCTATGAAAGGGGAACCCAGTTAGGTGGCTTTTACATGGTGTTTCAGCTGACCAATTTTTAAATCACAGGATTCTGCGCATATGTACAAGCAGAAGCGTAAGGCGGGATTCCTGGTGAATAGGAGTCTTTGATGGCATCTATGGAAAAACCATAATGCCTTAGGTAGTTCAGCCAAATCCCGAGCTTGTTGTGCAGGAAGCTCTCTAAGGGCCTGTTTAAATTGGTCCTTTAGGGATTGGCAGACGCCTATCGCAGCGACTGCGGGCTGAGTGACAGTACCTGCTATGGAAAAAGCAGATTTTAGCTGGGATTCCAACTGCTTATCTGTTTGATCTTTAAGAATCTGTGCATTGTCTACATGACAAGTTCAGTTATTATTCACACTGGAAATCGCAGCGTCAATTGCTGGTGCTTTCCCTCCAGAGGATAAAGAATTAAAAACCTCTTCTTAGGAGGGAGAAAATGTGTATCCGGTTTATCTCATTCCAAAAAATAAGCTGTTCAAGTAATGCATGTGCAGAAAACGCATGCAAAGGATGGGAAGGTTTTAAAGAACTTAAAAGGAAGAAGCCATGTTTTTATGAGACTGTTAGAGGCAACATGAAGTGAAAAAGGTTCATCTACCGCTGTTTCCTCTGCAGAAGAACCATCTGCTTTTTTCTCTTCCTGATCGATTTAGGGTAAAACCTCATCATGTGCCCACTGTCCCCCCTGTCCCCCTTGCAAATCTGAAGCCGGGGAGGGGGACCTAGTACGCTTTCTATCCATTTGAATGGAGGATGCGATTAAAGCCGCTAATCTTTCTTCCAGACCCTGAAGGAAGGAGGAAAGGGCATCTTTAATCACGTATACAGGTGCTGAGATGTGAGAGGCAGCTGCACCATCAATTTGCTCCAATGGCTCACCCTGAGTTGCCATAATTGGTAATTCGGGAGAGGATGACAGCATGGAAATACAGCTAGAAATTCCAATGCCTGGGGGTGAAACCTTTACTCTTTTGGCTTTTGTGGTGTCTCTTTTGGCAGGCATAGTCCTAAGTACAAAAAACAGAGGCGCTATACACATTGCACTAAATCGCCTGAAAATAGTCATGACTTTTAAAGCTGCTATAAAGTTCAGCCTAGTGCTGGAAAAAGAGTGTCCTTCCTGTATCAGGAATGCCAGTTTTGCAACCCATACGTGTCCCACAGCTTGTGTGTCCCTGTGTGCAGGGAGCTTGTTTCCTCCTCATCAGCAAAGGAGAGACTGGCACAGCTGTATTTATCTGTTATTAGCCCGCCGTGCATCCTTGTGGACGTTTCACGGCACCTGCATTAGGCCCGCCCCCTCCGAAAAAATTCCACCCCCCTTTTTTTATTTAAAATGTTTCTCGCGCCTGAGCGCGGCGTTTTTCGGGTTCCAGACCCAACAAGAGGGGCGGGGGGTGGGGCCTCCTGCAGTGGGGCACAGACCTTTGTAAATATACAGCCTACAGTAACAAACTATAGCGCTAAAATAGCGGGACCTACCGCATCCCCCACGGGGGTTCTGGGCAATGCTGTCCCCCTAACCCTCTGGTCCCATCAGGGGAAGTAAAAAGACATTTTTTGCAGATTTGTTTTTACCTTGCAAAATCTCCTTCCACACGCTGTGCAGCCAGACACGGAACTGAGAAAACAGCGAGACAACAGAGTAAGGTATGTGCATTAGACTCCATCTAGTGGAGATTTTAAGGCACGACAACATTTTTTCCTTAAATGAAAGAAAATGCATAGATGTTTTTAATATCCAAGTTTTCTTCCCTTACCTTGTCCTCGCCGCAGGATTTTGCTGAAATAACAGAAAACCCAACTTTCACCCATCACGGCGGGCAACGTTTAGCAAACCTTCAAGGACTGGGTCCATAAAAACAGGAGTCCAACTGCCTTGGGCCATGTACAAGCACCCAATCAGGAAGCTTGAGGTAATGTAACAAGACCTAAGCCCTGGGTTCCTGGGGTCTAGCCCCACAAAGAGGCATTACAGGCAAAACCTTGTGCTTCGGATACAAGGTCCCAGGTACCATCCATCGTAGGCCTCAGTGGCACTTCTGAATGGATCTGGGTTCTTTTTATGGAGGAATTTCAATCCAGCATCAATCCCTCCTGGATGTCCTCAGAGCACTTCTTCACTCGTGACCAACACCTTAGACACTGGCAAAAAAACCTGATGTGCTCCAGGAAGGAGGAGGGGGTTATATAAGGAGTAAACTTCCTTTGATTGGGTTTACCAGTGTCAACACCTGAAGGTGCCACTCTAAAGTCACTTGCCATGTATTTATTGGAGGCCCAGGGCTGACCCCACAAGCTTCATGCATCTATGTGGAACAAACCAATCTGGACTGTAATGGGGTAAAGTTTTATTGCTAGTCCCAATAAAAACTAGGATATGTAGATATTCTCAACTTAAAGGGTTAGATCACCTTTACAGAAAAAATTATAAAAAGGTGAACAAAAAGTTGAACTAACAGTGGACACTCACTCACATTGATGGTACTGACCAATCAAAATCCATCTGGCCTGTCCTGGAAGTGCTGACAGAGAATAGGGAGAACAGCAGGGATTTCAAATTCCCAGACCACTGGAGTGGCTGTTGAGGTGCTGAAAGCTCAGCAACCCTGGAGGTAAACCAGGGGGGTAGGGGAAGGTGTACCTGTTAGTTTACCTTCGCTTTATTCTGTAAAAGGTGAACATTTTACAGTATGAGGAAAGGCAACACAATCACTCATCTTTTAACTTGTGCCTTCCCATGGTTCCCACTTAGCATACAGTTACAAATAAATCCCAATGTAAATACTTTAAAACATTTTTTGTGAATGGATAGGTCCGGTAATTGCATTTCTGTGCATCCGATGGGCATGAATTTCAGGGCCAACACCACCTTAGAGCCATGGACACTGGTAGCATGAAGTAATTGTTTTAAGGATTCAGCGCTGTTGTCTGCCCTGCGCAGATGCACCCACCAGAGTTTGTGTTCACGTGACCCCTTGGAAAATGTTAATGTTTAAGCATATACTTTGAGATTTATTAGCAACTGCATATAGCGGTGGAGCAGTGGAAAGGCAAGGTTTAAAAACTGACGCATTCACATCAGTTACAATAAGAAAGTTTGTTCGATAAAAACAGTATCTTAGAAATAACCTCAAAGTATTAAGAGCGTATACCAGGCACTTGTCATTACTATCCTTTCTAACTAGTGAGACAACATCCCTATAAGGCAGGGATTCTCAACTCTCTTCAGCCTGGGACTCTGAATACCAAACATCTTGTAGTCAGCTCTGGCATGCTCGATTCAACAATCAGTTTCTCTTTTCACATTCAACCAAATAACGACAGCTACAGGTTTTGACTTAGCAACAATATAATAAAATTAGTTTTATAACCAGGACCCCCTTACCAGCCAAGCCAAAAACGCATTAAAAAAAAAAAAAAAAAAAAAAAAAAAAGCCAAGGTATAAATCATTTTTAACACTAGATGGGCACAAGGAAGACATAAAACACCACATGTATAGTGAAGCAGAACCTGCAGAGGTTTTACATAGGGTATTTACATACATATACACTCTAGATCAAAAACAGCATGGGTACTCAAGAACTTCCCAACAACCATACGATTTATGGGCTCTTTTAGGCTGGGTGCAGACTGGTAATTGTTAGGATATACAATTGTGCATTTAAAGTCCCCAGTGATGAGGCATATCCACTGAAGGTACAGGAGGAATCCTATATGCCATTTTAATCATCAAAACAATCTATCCCCAGGACAGTAGTGCATGCTCCAATCACAATCATCCCATTTGTTTTTTTAATTGACTTCAATGAAAGAACATATTGAATTAATTCAATTCAAGGTGCAGAACAGTAAAGCAATTTAATGCCTTTTTATAGCTTTCAGTTTTTTGCTCATGGATTTGCAGGACACAAAGCCAGCAATGACAGCCAACGTATCCGAGGAAAACACTTTAAAAATACTTATTCGGACAGACATTGCATGTCCATTAAAGTATATCCAAATCCAAGAACAAAAATGTAATATACTGCAGCTTACCAGTCCTTAGAAGTGGTAGCTGCATTTGTTTTCTTTTTTCCCCAAGCTCTGTTTTCACCTGGTGATATGGCCATTAAAAACACTTGGGTCACGTTCACACCTGAGCATACTAAAATCGCAGGCAGAATCCTGCAATTCTGCCTGCGATATAAGAATTGCAGTAAAACATAAGAAGAACTTGCAGTGCCATTATGTCATGTGATTTTGATGCAATAGTCATGTGACAAAACGCACAAAAATTGCAACACCAAATGCGCCCCTGGTTCAGTGCCAAAATTTGGTACATGAGGCCCATTCAAAATGAAGGGTGCTGCTCCAAAAATATGCCACAAAAAAACAAAAAAAAAACAAAAAAACGCAATGCAGGAGCGTCGCTATATGTCGCTTAGATGTGAACGGGGCCTTATCTATGGAGAAGCAATGATGCCATTTGGACAGGACTACAGAAACCCCCCCCTCTCCTGCCCAACATGTAGTGCTAAGAGATAACTGGGAACACTAACCTGTAAAACTGCAGCACAGTGTACAGGATATTAACAGCTGACAAGATTTCTCGAAGATCATAAAAAGGTATTTTTTCTCTACACTCAGACACGTATAACAATTAATGGAATATAATTAACAGATCATAGGGAAGCAAGCAAGGTTGTTGGCTGCATTGCCCTGTTAAAAAAAAAAAAAAAAAAAAGAAGGGTAGCACCATTATCAAGATGCTGAAAGGATTAAACAGCTCTGCACTAAATTTCCTACATCGGGAAACAAGATGCACAATCCTTTTTGCTTCTGCACCCAGCCTAACAGAAATGAATGTACTAATTCTTTGAAGTGTTCGGAAATGTCACTGCCCCAAACTGGATTAAAATAAGCCTGCTATATAGCTCTCTGTATACCTATACGAAGAGTAACTACATGGCTGTCACCGCACACAAGAATGAGCATGTCCAAGACAACTGGTAGGTTTCAATGTTGAAATGAGTTCCACTATCAAGAATCTTGGCTGCTGCTGTTTTAGCAGTCTAGTGGATTTTGAAATGTATATTAAATTTATAATAGATATAGAGAGATATATATATATATTATTGGAACTGCAAACATTGGAACATATACACTATAAAAGTCTAACACAAATCATCATATAAGCCAACCTGCTGGATCTGCTGAAATGCTTTGAGTCTTTTCTTAAATCTTGAAGGCAAAACAAAATCACATCCACGAGCCAGCAGTGCCAATTCCTTTCTAAGATCCGGATCTTGCCGCAAAGAAATCTCTTTCATTCTCATATTTCCAGATTTCATATAAATCCTTCAATGCCACAAGGAAAACCCAAAAGATGTACAAAACTTGGTTCCAACTTAATTGGAAAACTTGCAGGGAGAGCAGCAACTCTCTCCAGGTCTATACATTGACAAAAGCAAAACAGACTGTCAGATAAAGACACTGCTTGCAGAGTCACTGAGGGGGGCTGCCCTTTACAAAAAAGACATTCCACACACGGAGACCTCAGTTAAGCAACAGGTTGATTCTTTTCACCATCTAGTGAAGAACAGTGTTTAGAGACAGAAGCAGGACAGAAATGAAAAAGCAGCCGAAACAAACTTGGTAACCTAGATGTAATTTCCTGCTGTCTTTCTAGTTTGTCAAACCTCAGTGGAAGTGCTCTGTGAATGAAGTACACCCAGGACTGTCAACAGGCACTCACTAGTGCATTCACATTCCTGTTCCCTTCAATGTGGCCTCTATCACATCAGCAAATATGTTGGGACTGATAGAGCCAGGCAGAAACAGGAGAGCCATTCAATCAGCAGAATTTAGCACTGCAAGGCACTGTGTTGGATTCTTGGACTACACAGATCTAACTCAAGTAGTAGAATATTAACAGAACTGGAGATAGAGGTGTGCATTGACCATTGAACATTAAGTGTAAACTGTAGTATGCAGGAATGTAACCAGCACAGTAATATAGATTTTATAGACAGAGTTGTGAGGGCTTAGATTCTCTGTCAGGTTTATTTATTTATTGTTGTGTCCATTATCACAGGAGAGAAAATAAAAATGTATGACCAAATTTAAAAAGCAGTCATTTTGCTGTATATTAAGCCATATGCACCAGGAACATACACCTGCAGTGAATGCGTTGTAACTGCTTTATAAATACAGCATTATTCCACCAGAGCAATCTACACAACCAAGGTGAATAGAGGAATGCTCCTTGCTGGGTTATTGTATTCTGACAGCGGAGATTCCTCCACTGTCAGAATACACTGATCAGCGTGGATTGAAGAAAAATTCAACATTTTCTAACAAAACCATTTCATGAGAAAGTCAATCATTAGATCAACTTCTAATGCATGGAAACGGCCATGGATGGAAATTTGGCTGGCCCCTGCTAACCTGGCCGAATTATGATGCATCTATGGCCAGCTTTAGGGCCTTGTTCACAAATGCTTTGGCTTGTATAAAGCTTAACACACACCCCAAACTGACTGTAAAATCATCTTCTGATCTACCAAGAACTATGTAATGCAACTATCTGCCAAATTGGACACAAATTAATTGGATAGTTTAGGTAGATCCTCATTTTGCATACATGGTAAACTGAAGTTGATTGTACAGTCAGATCATACTGTGTAGTACAGTGACCCTAAGAGCAACGTGTACAGCAAGCTTCAAGCAGCTTAATTGAAGCATTTAAAGAACTTATTAGTTCTGGTTTGGGAAGGTTAAAACAGATCTTAATGGGAGCGCTGGCTAGCAGGCTTCATCAGGGCTTTAAAAAGTATTGCTAAAGCCAACTGAAGCTTGTATGCATACTTGTTTAGGATCTGAAATCCAGGTTAAACAAATATTGTCTAGCTACAAGACATGTACAATCTTACTTAAATCATGGTGCCCTTGTGTATTTATTCTAGATACCTGCATTTCTTACCACTGTGCAGGAGCTTCCTCTAATAGAGACCAGTCATTGCTGCTCCCTCTCCCTATGTAGGGGGACCAGTTTTGTAACCGACCCCCTCTAGTTTTCTGCAGGTAGTCTGTAGTGGGTGGTCCTGCTGGATCCCTTTCACAGCTCCGCACAGCAGACTGATGTTGCCATCACTATTTTTACAAGGAAATTACTAGATTTGCAAAGGAACTTGGTGCACACATATACCCTTATGACTAAAATATTGTATTTGCACCCAGATTTCAGCTTTAAAAACAAAAAAAAAAAAAAAGTTCATACTCATCTAGTCTCCCGTCGCTTCCAAGACCGACCGAGTAATAACGGTCTTCAGTAAGCAGAGAGCTGGAGATTGACAGTCACCGGCTCTCTGCTCTGCCCCTCCAGCTCTCACTGGAGTGCTGGCCTGTGAAGGGGGCCGGAGCGGCTGGCTCAGGCATCTGGTGGATCCCAACAATAAAAAGTTGGAATCCCTCAAGAGTCACACGTTAGGCTGGATTCACACTACTGCGACAGCAAAGTCGTACGACTGCCTGCGACTTTGTCCTGCAACTTCCTTTCCGACTTGATCCAACTTGGATGCCATTTAGGAGCCTGTACAAGGGCTGAACCTGCACCCAAGTCGGACAAAGTAGTACAGGGACCTTTTCTAAAGTCAGAGTGACTTGTGCAGCATCAGTTGGCTCTCACAGAGAAACATTGAATTTCACATGGGATCTGACTTGGGGTTCTCACAAGTCGAATCCCATGTCACAGCAGCATGAACCGAGCCTTAGCCCACTGTAGGCTCAATATAAGTTATAGGAGTGCAGAACCAAGTACACTCTTGTGACCCAAAGGAGAAGTACACCTAAAAGAGCTTTGGCCCTACGTCTCCTTTAAAGTGACAGTCAGCAATCCCATTAGGATCGGTGTTTAACATGCCCAAACTGGAACTGAAAACTGCTCTAAGGCTCAATTCACACTTGCAACACTTTGGCTTTGACCAATGATAATGGACAACTGTTGCAAGTATCACATTAAGGCGAGACTTTCATGTGACTTTTGAGGGTTTCCATTGCAGTCTTTGCCACTCAAGTCACATGAAAGTGGGACCAAAGTAGTGCAGGAACCTACTTTAAATCACACATATTTGAACGGTTGTCATTGAGAAACATGGGATGTGACTTCAGTGTCCAAAGTCACATGACAAGTCACACAAGTGTGAATGGAGCCTTAACATGGCTTTCTAAAGACTCTGCAAATACTTTGTAGAAGCTTGCTTTATACACTGCTCTTTTCAAGCTAAAAAGTCTGTGTGAACAAGGTCTTAGAGGGGATTTTACAACAAAGAAATATCCTCACGCCCTGTTGTGTCTACAGAAGCTCACCAATGGAAAAAACAGATGGCAAAGAAACAGGGGTACTAATCACTAAACGTCTTAAGATATACATTATCCACGTACACGGCCCAAAAGGAACATTCGATATTTGGCACAGGGATCGATGATTGGCCGTTACCTGCACTTCACTGTAAGTTCAAGAGCTGATCACCTACAGCAAACAAAGATTAGCCATGTCTGTCTGTTGGTAACTATAGTAGTTCATTGTGGGGGCAATCACAATCTTCCTTTAGGAACAGCTAAAGGCACTTTGATAGCTATTGAAATTGCACTTATTTTTCAGCTAGTGTGCTGGAGTGATGTGTGTCAGAAGATGTACATTTATTATGACACGGATACCAGTGTTTTGTTAGTAAGCACTGCACTTATCTTTGCAAGATGAATGCCCAGCAGAATAAACACAATAGCACCACCAGAGATGCCATAATTCAAACAGACTGTATTTGATCCTGAAGTACAGTTGGATTTACATTACCAAACTGACAGCATGATATAGGCATCTTCTGATATCAAGTTCTGGCATGTCATGTACTATCCAGATGTTCACTGCTGCTTGGAAAGGTCATCCATCACACAGAATAATGGGTGCAGGTAGCAGGAGGAAGTATACAGAGGTAATTTGAAGATTACTGAGCTGCCTGGTTTTTATGACTAATTGGAACGGCATGCCTACATTTAATTCATGCAATGCATTTGGTAACCGATATATCCAAAAAGCATACGTTATTACGCATTACAGGCAAAACTGTACACTTCTAGAACAATGCAAGTTCACATGGGCCTCAGATTTTCAGACAGATACAGACCAAACAAATTTAACGCTCTGCATTTTCATATAGGACTTGTATAAGGTTGGGAAATCCTCCCTCTAGTGCTGTGTGTCAGCATTACACCTGAATGATTGCAGAGTGAAAAGTCCTCTACAAAAAAAAAAAAAAAAAAAAAAAAAAAAAAAGAAGAACCACAGTTTCCAATGAACATCCAGTGAGCATCGCTTACACAGTTGAGGTTCCCAATTTTAAGAAGTAATGTGTCACAGGATGTCCAACCTGGTCTCTGGACTGGTTTCCACCAATATATCACTGACAAACTTTGTGGATGAATTAATGATGAATTGTTATATTTCTGCTATGGACCTGTATTTAGCAATGAGTTGGCCATTACTTAAAGCGGGGTTCCACCCAAATTTTGAACATTATCTCTATGCATTCTCTTCCTTGCCTAGATGCTGACTTGCTGTGTAAAAAAATTTAAATCGCCGTAATTACCTTTTTTTTTCTAATCTTCTTAGCACTTCCTGGTTTTCCTCCCATGGGAGTAGGCGTGTTTCTAGCCTCTCCCAGACCTCCCACAGTCCCCTGGGAGCTAGTCTCAGGCTTCCCAGCATGCATTGTGCAACAGTGTCATCACAACATCTCGGTGAATGCTGGGAGCACAGCATTCACCGCATCCAGAATGTACATGCTTGTGGGCTTCAAATGCCCACAATGAAGATGGAAACCGCCTTCAGTGAATTTTATAAGTTATTCTTTACAACAAAATCAGACACAGGCGGACTTATTACACAGAACATGTGAGTAGATAATCATGACAAGAAAAGTTTGTGAATGAACGCCAAAAAAAAAAACAAAAAAAAAAACAAAAAAAAACAAAAAAAAAAAAAACACCCCCGATAGATAGGTGGACCCCCGCTTTAAACGTTTATATACTGTATATACTTTTTTCCCCCTTGTCTATAGATTAAAAAAAGAAGAGTAACCAGAATAAATAATAAAAAAACAACAAAAAAAACAAAACACACACACACACACACACACACACACTTTCTACTCTGATCAGGCATTGGTAAAAAATTAATAAAATGAAAACAAAAAAAAAAAATTTGATAATTTCAGATAAAAAGCATACATTTTTAATTCTACAATATGTCCAGTTTCAAAATGACACAAATAAGGATTCTGATACAAACAGCATTGCAAAATTATTTACAAATAGAAAGAACCAAGTCAGCAGTATAATTAAACAGGAGAAGTGAAGGAATTGATTGGGGTAGATTAGGGTAAACTAAGGGTTAATAAGGGGTTAAAGTAGTACAAAAATTGTACATTAAACTAAAAGTATATGCAGGTCAATGCTCACTCCTTTGATCTGTAGATGAACAGAATAATAAGTGCTGGTTCACACTAGTGCGATTTCTGATGCGACTTGAGTCACACAGAATAGCATGACAATGGAAATCACATTATGTTCAACAGTGTCCGTTCTTATCAATGCAACTCAGCATGGTGCGATTTTGGAAAAGGTTCCTGTGCTACTTTGGTGCAATTTACAGTGCAACTTGGCTTCATAGAATATGCAAAAACGCAGCCAACATCAAAGTAGCATTAAATCATTACACTGAAAATGATGGCAAGATCACGTCGCAGTAGTGTGAACCAAGCCTTAAACACAAAAGTAACCATGTTACTCTGGATCTGTCGCTTTATGACTGAACAGCATTTATAAACACTGCGAGAACAGCAGCAGCTGTAATAACTGCTGTATTTACACAGCATGTTTCGGCTGTAATTGCTGGCAAATGCTGCAGGGGAGGAGGACAGTGTGTACAAACACTTTGTGTTTCAAGTAAGTTTTTTTTTCCTAGGTTTTTTTGGGGCATGCGTAGCAGACCCAATGTCTACAACCGGTTAAAGGAGAAGTGTACTTTAAAAGAGAAGCATTGGATTAGAAAAAAAAAAAAACAAACAAAAACAATTATACTTGCCTAGATGGCCGCAGCAACGATAAGTAAACATAGTAAGAAAATGACAGTTGTTGGATATGCCCTTTTTCTTTTTTTGGTTTGACAAATACTAGTCTTCCAATGCCCCTAAAACTGACTTTAGATACTAATCTTTTTTGAGCTTTTTCTGATGTTCGCATATGTACCCTACCTCTTTATAGTTTCATTGCTGTTATTTCTATTTAAAGTGACTGCCTTTTCCTTTCTGCACTGACAGACAGACGCCATTGCTTCAATCACACTAATACTATCTGCACATTGTTAAATTAAAAATGCCTGCTCTTTATTCTTCCTAAAGGTAAACCACATTTCAGGGACAATGGTATGGCGATATTATTCTACTCTTTTGCATGCAGTCTTTTTTTTTTGCTTCAAGGATTGTAACAGCCACAATAAAGCTTGGAGTTATTTATAGTGAATACATGCAAGCTATTTATCGCTTTCCACCTGACCAACAGAATCATACATTCCTCATTCACTCAACATGTGAAAGTGATTACACCACAGAACGAACAAGGATTTATTTAGGGTGTAAAAATATAAGCTGTGTTTTATTATATGTCACAACATCTAAAAACCATTAACCCCCACACCACCATTCTTCAAAAATAAATGGTGGTTAAGTACATTACAGAACATTTTCTGCCATCACTGCTCTACTTCGGAAAAACAGGTGATAAAGTGTTAAGTACCATAAATATTGTAACCAGACATCAGAGATTGTGTTTGAAAACTTTTACCTAGGAACATTTATAGGATATACAAAAACCCTAACATTTATCAGCCCACAAAGTCACACTAAACATCAAAAAAGCTATTGCAGTGACATCTGCAGGCTTTACAGAGGTATTGCTATTAAACAAATGAGCACATTCCTAGAATTATACTCCGAAATGAACCCAAATGATACAGCTACCCACATTCAATATTTAGCTGTTCAAGCTGTATACTGTTAGAATAGCTATAAGATTACAGTGGATGTGATTGGGCTTGAGAAACTTCCTCAATTTCCTATCCTATACACCATATGTGTTCGCTAAAAATTAATAAAAAATAAATGAACAAAATTATTAACATTACCAGAAGATTTGTAACTACAGAACTATTTAGCTGAGTCACAGCACACCTCTTCAGAATATGAATCAAAGATCGGTACCCGATAAAGACACACAAATACAGAAAAACCAAACAAACAATCTTGGACACTTCAGTATTTATGTTTAACTTTAGAGCAGGCCTTTTAATAGAATTAATGCCCCATCATAAAGGTGCGATAAAACACTGATCATATTGGGACAGATTGACCGCTACAGGCTGGGATTGGTGAATTTCAGGATTTAGTAATGCAGCATTTTCATCAGGTCAGCATTACACAACCTTACAGTTTCACAGCTAGATATTAGGTTTAATTTGAAGACAATAAAAAATAAACCGTTTTTAATGACAATTAGGATTTTTTTTTTATGGAAATAGGGAAGAGGACCACATACATAAACATGTTTGGTTTGTCATCACCTATTCAAAATTCTGGTACAAATGTAACTCAAACCATTAGGAATACAAGCATCAGAACACATGGTCAAGATTTTTTTGTGATGAGAATTAGAGTGAGAAAAGCTCCCACTTACAAGGCTGGCTGCCAAATTTTAGGATCGCTAAATTATTCTACTTCCCACTACTGGATTTTGTTGCTTAAAGCAAACCTATTAGAAAAATTCAAGGCCTCCAAAAGAACACCTGTTGTCAGGCTATTATCCTGACCTTCTGCATTCACTACTTTTAAACACTGACCTGTAACAAGCATGCAGATGAGTAAACACCAATATTCTTAACATACAGGTCAGTAATTGTAAGAGCAATAAACTTGCCAGAGTATCCAACCTGTAACGTGGTCAGAAATATTAGATTTTTTTGTAAAGGACTTGTAGTTCAAAAGGTAGTGTGTATCGAAGTCAGTTTATCTCTGTAATTTGGTCTGCGAGTTCCTGTGTCCCCACAGCAGGTAGGCGATGAAGCTCCTCTCAGCAGGTAGCACAGAAGTCATTGTTTCCTATACCAGAATAGAACCAGACCCTTCTGCATGATGATTTGGGGGCTGAAATATCAACTGAATTTGAATTACTAAATAACATCCCTTTGCCAATAGAAGAGGGTCAGACTATTCAGAGATTCCCCTAGTGATGGACACAGGGGAACTCACGTCTGGAGGTTCCACTGGAAGGACACTAAGATGTGCTTAGGACAGCTGTCCGCATGGGCAGTGTGTTACTTTCTAAACACTTGGCTGCCCTGTAGACAATTGCCCAACGAGGTTCCATATTGCTACCCAGACTATTTCTCTTTGCAGTTTCTCTCACAAATGCTAGCGGTATGCCGATAGCTGTGGCCAGGACACAGCCCTCTGAGAACCCATGATTGGCCTCTCCCTGCCACCCTACATGGATCCCCCTGCATGAGATTGCTGTCGGCTGCACTTGGCCTTTACTGCACCACATTTGCGGCCTACCCTGCTGTGCTCAGATTACTGTCCTCTGCCTTAACTACTGTCCTCTTACCCTAGACTTAACAATTGCTGTGCCAGATTGCCCGGATTTCATTGCTGTGCTTGTACGGCCTTTATGAACCTATCCTTGCCAACATCGGTCAGCCCAGTTTTTCAATAAAGAACTTTGGGTTCACTCCTGCTCTCTGCGTGCGTTCTGTCCCACCCACACCTCCGTCACACAACTCCTATCCAATCTGTCCAAATTTACTATTATTTTCATATTCTACCCAAAAGCAAAAGTTTTAGACGGCGCTCCACTTTACTTGCAAGTGTCAGCAGTATCTGTATTGCTTCCTTACAAAAGGTCATTTAGATCTGTGATTATTGCAATACATATAAAAGGCTGGGATATGCTCAGAGGTGCCACAGTACCACATAATAGAAAGTATTCAGAGGAAAGTGGCACAAACAATAGAAGCTGAATTAGGTTGCAACAGGCAAATGCAGTGTACTTTTGAAATCAGTTTAATTTGCTTTTGAGATAATTCAGAATTCATGCCCGTGCCAGATGCTTTTGACCTAGTTCATCTACTTCTGCATTCCTATAGACTTGAATGGGAGAAGCTGCTCTGAGGTGAACAAAATCCTGTCGACACTTGCGTTAAAGGCCAACTACACCTTGTAACCAAGCACCCCCCCCCCCACACACACACCCAAAGTGCCCCCTCAATTGAGACCGAGTGGGGTTCTTCCACCCCACAGCCACTGTCAAATTTGAAGTCCCGTCTGCCACCTTGTAGTTTTCAATGGATTACAAGAACAGTGATCATTGCACCCATAATCCGTTGATACTCCTTCCAGCTCTCTAGCTGAAAGCCCATCCAGCGGTATGGACAGGGAGCTGGAAGAAGAAATTGGAGGAGCATGACATTGCACCCACAATCCACTGATTGCGGGTGCAATAATTTGCAGCCAAAATTATATTCTAGAAATATGTGTCTGAACATGCATTGAGAGTTACTTAATTAGGAAGCAGTAATAGTAATCCTTTCCCATCAAGGTCAAAGCTCATAAGAATGCAAATAATCACTTCTATTACGCGACCAGCTGCGCCAGGCATTCCTTCCAGATACAAATCCACACCAAACAACTTTGCCTTGTTGAAACTAAAGGATAAAAAGATTTTATTTTTTTTAAATACAATAAAGAATATTCAGCTCATGGAAGATCAATACAGTGATTAGTTTTGGTTTAACACCCATCATTCTTATTCTACTGAAAGTGACACTCAAAAACGCATCCTTATTTCACAGGTAGAAAGCAGTGGGTGGATATAGCAGAAAATATGAATGATGGATATATTTAGTATCAAATGCCAGTATTACACCAGCTGTCAGAAGCCTAGGCAGATAGATGACACAGAGTGAAGTTTTAGCTAATCCTTTGAGGAATGCCAATGTATCTAGAAATTTCACTAGGCTTCTTAAAATAGCTCACTACTATGCAAGGGAGTAGCATCAACTTCATTTCAAGAGCTTTCAAGAGCCAGCACATACAGTTTTATTCTGAACATCAAACAGCAGGAGTGCCGTTACCAAACTATTGGCGTGGTATAATTCACAATAAAGCACTGTTTCAAAATGTAAAATCATCAATTACAATCAGGGGAAACAAATTACCGAATCTGAAAACACTTTAGTGTGAAGTTGGGCGCAGTCACATGTTATAAGTATTATCTACTCACCAAAATATACCCGCTACCACCTTCAACGTGGCTGTACATGCAGTCTGATTGCAGTTACAAAAAAGGGCCTACCTATCAAAATCATTCAAATGTACCCAACTAGGCGGGTCTCTGCCCTACCCCTTAAGCTTTATGCACATGGCTAAATTCTGGATTTTTTTTTTTCCTCATCCAGGAACCACAGATTCTGTATACAGCTGCCCAGAGAAAGCAACGGCTGTACACGGCTGTAAATGGTTATGTGCCGGTACTTGCATTAAAGTGGAAGTAAAAAGGCAAAACCTAACTCTAAACCTACTCCCAGCCACATTCTAAGTCCAATCTATAAAACCCTGTAAAGAAAAGATCACTATACCTACCCATTCAGAAGCAGATCCAGTCCATTCCCAGGCTGAGCCGTCAGCAGTGGCTTCCATGTGTAGGAGAGGCAGCCGACAACGGAAGCCCCATAGAAAGTCTATGGGTGACATCACTTCTCAGCCATTGTCAGCTTTCTCCTGTACACAGAAGGTGCTGCTGGAGACCGGACTGGCTTCAGAATAGGCAAGTATAGTGATCTTTTCTTTACAGGGCTAGATAGATTAGGCTTAAAATGGAGGTGGTGGTAGGTTTAGAGTTCAATAGGTTTTGCCTTTACTTCCACTTTAAGATACAGATGTGTATGGATGTGCAACCTCTAGTCGCAAGTGTCAGTTTGTCTCCTACATGTCAAGTCTACCCCATTCCAGAAACAAATCCAGTCTATGACAATCTCCTGAAAGAGTTCAGTCTCAAAATCTTTTGTAGCATTACATCATAGTTTTTCCCCCTGGTGATGTCAGGGGGTACAGCTGGGGCCCCTAAAGCTGGCCATTTATGGTTTGAATTTTGGCCAATTCCTGCCCAATGGGCCAAAATTTGAGCGGTGGGTGGCCCTGTCTGCAAATGAAAGAAGCCAGTTAGAAAATGATTGGCTGAATTGTTGGCATTCAATCAGATGCAGCAATTGTTTTTGTATTCTGACAGCTATGGGAGCAGCTGCTGTTAGAATACAATAGCTGGCAGAGGAGATTCCTCCATCCAAGCTCTATAGCAAATATACCGAATCTTAGGCAGTGTGGCTAGCCTTACATCTTGTGCATTCACTATCATTGATGAACATTATGTTAAAATAGGGCAATTTGTTTAGGTTTTGGAAATCTTGGCAAGATAAACAAACAAACAACCACAGTCCCCTATATCCCATTCACATTACTTACCAATCTTGAGCCAACGGATTTACGTGTTCTAGGGGTGAAGCCGCTTCGGGGGCTGCCAAATGGGCCAATGGGGAGAGAAGAAGGTGAGCGTGATGGAGGACTGCAAGGAGTCACAGGTGACAAAGATAAGTTATCCATTGTTTTGTGTAACAACATTTTACTGTTTGATAGTGAAGCATCTACACCATCTTCCAAAGTGTCAGCCATAACATTTTCTCCATTTTTTATTCTTCTCAGGTAGTCTTTGAGTAGCAGTTGGGTTGGTGTCTCACTTAACCAATACAGAAATAGTTGATCGACTTTCACTTTCAAAACCGGTTGGAGAATCTTATTTGAAGGCATGGCTAAACTTCTGTTTTGCAGTGTGTCTGAAGTTGGCAGTTTTGGGAAATAAAAATTGATAAACCTATAAAAAGCCATAAAGAAATTTTGTAATGTTACATTATGGCGATGTAAAAAGGTTCAATTACAAATACTCAAAAATGTTTGCAAATAACATTTAGAAACAGCTGAAGTTCTATACAACTGTAAAATCTTTCTCACCAGGTCTTCTCTGTTAATGCAGTTTAACGAAAGTATGAATATGTATATAGGAAGGTCCCAAACACCGCACACTTATCAAAGCCATTGGTAAACAGGTAAGAGTAGCCTCAGCCAGCTTAATCCAAAGCCATGCCCCCAATGCATTGCATCCAGCCCACGGGCAGAGTGAAATGTGCTGGGGGTGTGGCTTTGGATGAAGCTGGCTGAGGCTGCTTTCACCCGTTTACCAGAGGCTTTGCTAGGAGTGTGGTGTTTGGGACCTTTCTCTATGCACAGCCACAGTATGTGAGGAGTTAGACAGACCCCTACAAAGCCAGCACCCATTGCAGGAAACACTGGATGGATTTACAGGGGCTTGAGCAGAGACCCTAAGGTTTATAAGGTTAAAGCAGTATGAAGATACAAGAAGAACTATGCTCCACTCCGGAAAGACGACAATCAAACCCATATTTTGTATATAGTTTCTTATGAGGTTTGATTCCCACTCTCTCTTCACTCTACTCTTCCTTCTCACATTAGTGGCCTCAAATTCTCTTTTACCCCCTCCTCTCCGCAGCTTATACATCACTCTTACTCCTACCCCATTACTGCACTCACCACCTCCTTCAAAATACTGAACCCATATGCTAACCCAAACATCAGAACCGGTATGTGCACTCATATACATCCTACTTCCATCTTACTTTCTGCACCCTCCTCCCCCTAATTTCTGGGGACATTTCCCCCAATTCTGGCCCTCCATTTTCTAAATGCATTCCCCACATCCAACACCCTTCCTCCTCTGGCAACAGCCACAATCCACACAGTTTAATTTCTATCAGCCTGCTTCACAAAAACAGCTCCCCATGTCATGTGTCCTCTGGAATGTCCACTCGGTCTGTAACATGCTCATCTCTGTGCATGACTTTATCTTCAATTCCTTTATATGCTTGCATTTACTGAAACTTGGCTTAAGAATCTGACTCTGCTTGTCCTTCTGCCCTCTCCCACTGTGGCCTCCACTGGACTCACTAACCCAGACTCAGTGGACAGAAAGGAGGTGGAGTTATCAACACTGAGCACCTTTCAAGTCTTTCCTACCCTTCCCTCTCCTCTTTTGAGACCCAATGTATTCGTCTGTTTTCTCCAATTTCTCTGAAGATTGTAGTGACTCACTGGCCTGTTGGACCAGGGTGACTTCTCTGCTTGATTAGCCTACTTTCTCTCCTCAGAAATACCCACTATCATTCTTGGTGACTAACAACCTTGTTAAATGTTAACAGCGTGGCTACATCTCAACTTAACCTCATCTTTTTAAAAAGTTCACCTTCTATAAGATCACACACACACACACACACACACACACACACACACACACGGGAAGCTTCCAGTGCGATGTACATGAAACACTATACAATGCAGAACACAAAAAACCAAAAAAAAAAACCCAAAAAATAAATAAAAAACAAAAAACACACACAACACTACAGCAAACCATAGATTATACAATTTTCTTTCACCATAGATGAATCAAATCTCAAATGGTCCCCGCTGAACTGGACAAGATTTGATCCCTCTATGGCCGATTTAGGGTTGGCTACTTAGTGTTTTCAATAAATCCATAAGTGAATTAAAGGTTTAGTTGGTCGGAGTTCAGCTTCAAGTGAAAATATACTGTACATCAGGCCAGTACATCGCAGAGGCTGAAGTGGTTAAAAAAGTCTTAACGATCCGTTCAGGTCCGCCTGTCAGTTTTTTAGGCGGACCTGAACGGACCCTCCATAGATCTCTATGGAGCGTCGGATGTCAGCGGTGACATGTCCGCTGACATACGACCCGCTCCGATCCGATCTCTACGGTCCGTCATCATCCGATCCCTCATAGGGGAGAGCGGCGCTCTGACAGGTCCGTCGCTGCACAGTGTGCAGAGACAGACCTGTCATCTTCCTGCTCAGCGGGATCGGCGGAGTAATCCCCACTGAGCAAGCGGACGTTCACGGGGCAGATCATCATGGATCTGTCCCGTGTGAAAGAGCACTGATGTTTTCAGGCTTCTTTTTGTCCTGTGCACGGATCGAATGCGAGAAGTGCCCTGAGTCTTGGTGTATCTTCAAAGATAATTGACACGCTAGGGCTTCTAAGGAAAGGAAGCAATGGCCCCCAATGATGTCACGGCACCACGCTGTAGTCCCTTGTATAACGGTATTATGGCATAACGCAAAAGGGGACAACAGGACTATTTGAAAATGAGGATGCTGCATGGTCTCCACAACCAAGGAAGCTGACAAGCTGGAGGGGGAGCAGGTACATTTCTCAATACATATTTGCATTTGCGGGACAAAGACAGACATATTTTACATTCTACTTAGTTTTATCACATATTGATTTTTAGTTTTTGACCTTAGTCTTACATGTGTTATACACCTGTGTGAATTGCTCCATTGAAAGCAGTACAGCTGTGTTCAGATCCGCAATTAGAAATCACTTGTATATGGTTCATTTTGTGAATGAAGTTTAAGTATCTGCATATGCAGTGTGCATGCTAAATTACATTAGAGCTAGGGAGGTTAGGTTGGTGGGTTACAAACATGAACCTGCCCTTTACCCAGGATCTATACCAGGGGTCTCCAAACTTTTCAAAGGACCAGGTTACTGATTTTAGGGGGCCGGATTGTGGCCAGTGATGGTAAACAATGTCCCGTGCCCAGCATCAGTGAGAATAAACATTGCCCCGAGGTTGGTGGTCAGTTACGTAGCACCTATAGTCATTAGGAGGAATAGCGCCCCATCATTGGCATTCCCGGAGGAGGGGGGACAATAGCGCCCCATCATTGGCATTCCCGGAGGAGGGGAGGCAATAGCGCCCCATCACTTGGCATTCCCGGAGGGGGGGGAGCAATAGCGCCCCATCATTGGCATTCCCGGAGGGGGGGGAGCAATAGCGCCCCATCATTGGCATTCCCGGAGGGGGGGGAGCAATAGCGCCCCATCATTGGCATTCCCGGAGGGGGGGGGGAGCAATAGCGCCCCATCATTGGCATTCCCGGAGGGGGGGGGGAGCAATAGCGCCCCATCATTGGCATTCCCGGAGGGGGGGGAGCAATAGCGCCCCATCATTGGCATTCCCGGAGGGGGGGGAGCAATAGCGCCCCATCATTGGCATTCCCGGAGGGGGGGGGAGCAATAGCGCCCCATCATTGGCATTCCCGGAGGGGGGGGAGCAATAGCGCCCCATCATTGGCATTCCCTGAGGGGGGGGAGCAATAGCGCCCCATCATTGGCATTCCCGGAGGGGGGGAGCAATAGCGCCCCATCATTGGCATTCCCGGAGGGGGGGAGCAATAGCGCCCCATCATTGGCATTCCCGGAGGGGGGGGGAGCAATAGCGCCCCATCATTGGCATTCCCGGAGGGGGGGGGAGCAATAGCGCCCCATCATTGGCATTCCCGGAGGGGGGGGGAGCAATAGCGCCCCATCATTGGCATTCCCGGAGGGGGGGGGAGCAATAGCGCCCCATCATTGGCATTCCCGGAGGGGGGGGAGCAATAGCGCCCCATCATTGGCATTCCCGGAGGGGGGGTGCAGCAATAGCGCCCCATCATTAGCATTCCCGGAGGGGGGGCAATATCACCCCATCATTGGCATTCCCGGTGGGAAGTGTCCCATCATTGGCATTCCTGGTGGGGGGGGTGGGAAGTGTCCCATCATTGGCATTCCTGGTGTGGGGGGGGGGGGGGGGGAGGGTCGCATCATTGGTATTCCTGGTGGGGGGGGGGGTAGTGTCCAATCATTAGCATTCCTGGACGGGGGAAGTGTCCCATCATTGGCATTCCTGGGGGCCTCATCATTGGCATTGTTGGGAGGAATAGTGCCCCGCTATTGGTGTCAGTGGGAGGAATAGTGCCCCGCTATTGGTGTCAGTGGGAGGAATAGTGGCCCAAGGATCAGATAAAAGCTAGTAAAAGGGCTGCAGTTTGGAGACCACTCTTCTATACAATAACGGTGCTGAAACAGCACAGCTTTTCATTAGCAGAGGAGGAGCAGACTCATACAACACATGCAAGTGAACTTTGAGAGCCATTGAGTAAACACAAAGAAAGAATAATGAAAGGAGACTGCTGCAATCAGCAAAGCAGCCCGACACTGAGAAGTGCACATAGTGTGGCAGCACAGAGGACAATTGTAATGCACAGGGAATACAAACAATGGTAGGAGTGTAGAAATAAGCAGCCATCTCTAGGATACCTGAAAGCTGAGGCACTCACAGCACTAGCTATTGTATGCAGTCACCTCTCTGCAGTCCCATTGACTTTCTACTATACTCTAGTTTTTGCTTGCCATGTAACTCGTATATTAAGTCTCAGACCTCCCTTCTTGTGGTAGAACACATAGTAGTCTCCCCTCCTTATAATATACAATACCTGCTCCTCTATGACCGTCTTTATTATTCCTCAGCTCCCTGTCTGCACTGCACACACTTCCTGGTTTTTAGGCTTAGTCATATGACACCTTTTCATCCAATCACCTTCCCCGCTCTGGACTTGTCTCTCGCTCTGCTAAGCTTCCCTCCTTTTTCAGCTTCTGTGTAAGAAATCGGAATGTGACATAAACAAACTTCTCCTTGTCCAGCACTGTTTATTATTGTATGAGAAATACAAGAGAGGTCTGCTTACAGTTTACAATTAGTATAGTGCACATCTAATGTCAGATACTTATGCAAAGCTCGACTTTTCCTAGAATGGTCATTTATCCTCACTAGGCACCCCGATTGTTTATTTTCTGTGCATAACTGGCAACTTTTGGAAGTCGGTAAGCCTGAGGCAATGGGGAGAATAAATTCAAATGTATCCCTTCCTGCTGCCACCCAAAACCAATGATATCATTGCTGTGTTTGGATGTCCCAATGACTCCTAATCAGGAATAAGCTTAGGTGTTCATAAGGACAAGGGCCTCTGCCCCACAACCCTGGCTGGTGTTTTTGGGGGTCTGCAGGTGGGGGCTTATCAGAATCTGGAAGCCCCCCTTAACCAGGGGTCCCCAGATTCTGCCCCCTATGTAAATGAATATGCTTATTCACTAAAAAAGTAAATAAAAACTGAATTTTTTGACAATTTCTTTATTAAAAAAATGTCCCAGCTGTAGGTCATTATCAATCACGACGCCCGTCGCCACTGCCGACCCAAAAACTAAGCGTCGTGACGTCACAAGGGGGCAGTGTCACCCGGCGCCATCACCAGGTGGCCCACTCCTTAGTTATTTAAGAGCTGTCAGATGGCGGAGCCTTCATCAGGACCAGAGGGTTTTTTACCTTCTTTCTACGGGTCGGCGGCAGCAGCGGGTATAGTGACTGACAGGGGCATTGCTAGGTCTACAAAAGATCTGGGGCTAGAGCCCATAGCAGCATGGTAAAGAAAGTCATACGCTTGGTTGGGCATACACATGTATATACAGTAATATACGTGTGTGTATATATCTCCAGAGAGCTCCCTACTAACATCAGGGTCCCCAGAGAGCCCCCCCTTAAACCAGGGTCCCCAGAGAGCCCCCCTTACATCAGGGTCCCCGGAGAGCCCCCCTTACATCAGGGTCCCCAGAGAGCCTCCTCCTTGCATCAGGGTCCCCAGAGAGCCTCCTCCTTGCATCAGGGTCCCCAGAGAGCCTCCCCCTTGCATCAGGGTCCCCAGAGAGCCTCCCCCACTTACATCAGGGTTCCCAGAGAGCCCCCTTACATTAGGGTCCCCCAAAGAGCCTTCCCCTTGCATCAGGGTCCCCAGAGAGCCCCCACTTACATCAGGGTTCCCAGAGAGCCCCCCTTACATTAGGGTCTCCAGACAGCCTCCCTCTTGCATCAGGGTCCCCAGAGAGCCTTCCCCTTGCTTTAGGGTCCCCAGAGAGGCCCCCCCACTTACATCAGGGTCCCCAGAGAGCCTCCCCTCCCCTTGGGGACCCCTGCAGAGACGTAGGGCTATAGCCCCAAAAGCCACCCCCTAGCAACGCCACTGGTGACTGACAATGGATTTACAGCGGGGGGGGGGATTTTTAAAATTTTTATATAAAAGATTTGTCAAAAGCGCGGGAGTGACGTCATTGCGGCTCTGGCCAGTCAAACAGCTGGAGTCCTCGAACCCTGAAAGAAGACAGGTGAAGATGGAAGCCTTGTCAGTGGTGACAGCTCGCCACTGGAAGGGCTTTGTTCTAAGGTAAGTTTCACATAATGTGCTAGTATGCGATGCATGCTAGCACATTGTGACTTTACCTTGCAGGTTCCAGAAAAAAAAAACAGTGGTTTACTACCGCTTTAATGCCTCATTCACACTGGCACTGCATTCAAATGCATTTAGTGAACATTTCTAAATGTATGTAAAAATTCTTCAGTGCCATTTACACTGTGCAATCAGAAAAGCTAAACGCACCTAATCGTTGATTTCATATTGTAGTGCTAATGTCATACCAGAATCAATTATTGAAATAAACCAAGTGTATTGTATCACCAATGCGCCAATCTGATAAGTGATGAAGATCACATTTGCGATTAAGAGGCAACAATTTCAGTTGCAAAATAACTTACTGTGTTTGCAAATCGTATGCTAAAATAGCACTGAAGTTGCAGTATTAATGCTACAGTATATGAAGAAGCTAAACTTACACCTCTTTTCATTACCAGATAAAGGACATCTAGTGGCTAAACCAAGGAATTACACAAGCATATCTGTGCCCCACCCTACAGCTGTCATTCAGAGGTCTCCTAAGGCTCCATTCACACTAGCGCGTTTTTTGATGCATTTTGCATTTTGCAGAAATGCACGGGAATTTTTTAACATGGGTTCCTATGGAACATGTTCACATCAATGCCTTTTTGTTTCTCTGCATTTTTGGAAAGGGTCAGGGACTTTTTTTCATGCAAAATGCAGCGTTTTGCATGTAATAGAATTCAATGGACAAGCATCAAAAACGCAAGTGCACCGTTTTTGCAGCGTTATTGATGCGTTTTTGGTGCGTTTTTGATGCGTTTTTGCTGTTTTTTTTTTTTTATTATTTTTTTTTTTTTTTTAAGACTGTAAAAAAAAAATGTAAAAAAAAACAAAACAAAAAAAACGCAAATCGCGGCAAAATCGCGGCAAAATCGCGGCAAAAACGCGGCTCAAAAACGTGGCAAGCATGAAAAAAAAACCTCCAAAAACGCTCAAAAGCAACATGCATAGGTGTGAATCGAGCCTAAGGCTGGCCATACACCTATAGATTATCTGCAGATTTTCTATGGTTAGATGGAAAAAGTGGGAGATTCCTCCATCCACACAGTTTAGCGAACATGGAGAGATCTGTTGCACATTTTCTAACCATAGAAAATCTGCAGATAATCTATAGGTGTATGGCCAGCTTAAGTCTTTACTAAGAGCTGTAGGTAGTATAATAAAAATAATTATGTAATGTAGCAAATTTTTTTAAATTATTTTTTTTAAACTTGAGCATGAAGCTAGAGAAAGAAAATGCTCGCAAGCACCCATGTGCCAATTAGGCAGTATGGATAACACAGTGATAGTGGCATGCACATTTTCTTTTTCAAGAAAAAAGAACTCTCATGAGCATGGACAAATTAAATACAGGTTCATACATTCATGTGTAAATACCTGTATTAGCGGCTTCATTTATAAGGTATTGAAATTTATAGAAAACCATTTCTTTCTTTCTTGATTTTAAGCTTCTCCTTTTTTTTCCTGATTTGAGCCTGATTTGTTGGCATTATTAATGTTGAGTTCAAGCAGAGCTCAGTTGCCACCACCCCTGTTCAGGGAGTGTGCCTGGGGGAGAGGTTGTGTTGCCTAAGGGGCTCTCATTCAGTTTCCCTGCTCCACCCAATTTGTCTTTTTATTGATTGCTAGAAAGTATGTGGTTCCTGCTGCACAGTGTTTTGCTAGGAAATATGTGAAAACATTTTAACTGTGAGTTATTAGTACTCTGTGTGGTGGGATTGATTAGGTGCCAGTCAACTTGGAAATGTGTAATTCATAAAGGACGTTCAGCCCACGTTCATAGTGGACTGATTTGGCATGCGATTTGACCTGTCGAATCGCATGCCAAATCGGCGGCTATTGCCGGAAATGGCACCATCCAAATCGGTGCGGTACCGACTTTGCGGCACCGCACCAATTCCCAAAAGTAGTTCCTGTAATACTTTTGACCACTTCGGGGACGATTTGAATAGACATCTGTGCATGAACCCACACAGATGTATGTCAAATCACCCCGGAAGTCGGACTGCATTGCTGGTTTGAAATCGTGCGAGTTCAGCTGAACTCGTACAACGTCTAACCCGCATTAGTGTGAACCTGGGCTCAAGCTGAGACTGGCCCTCTGTTCTTCAGATTTAGTCTATGTTTCCACTATTGCATCCCCAAAGTCGTGCGATTTTGCCATGACTTCTTACCGCGACTTGAAGCAATGCCTGTGTTTATGGACCTGAAGTCACATCAAAGTGGGACCATAGTGGTGCAGGGACTACTCTGAAGTCGCACAGATATGAATGGTACTCATTGGAAAGCATGGGGTACGACTTGTCATGCGACTTTTCAGTCCCAAGTCGCATGAAAAGTCGCACTAGTGGAAACATAGCCTTAGGCTGTAAAGCAGTTGCAATTGCCCTAAACAAGTTACCAGACTTCCTGCAAGGTTTCAATTATCATCCAACTTTTCAGGAGACTTAGGCCCCATGTACACGAGACGCTGAGGCAAAGTCCTCTGAACAAATTTTTTTGACACCTTCAAACTGGCGTTTAAAACGCCCTTTTAGCCGCATTTGCATGCCGCGTTTAACCGCGTTTGCGTCTAGAAGCGTTTATTAAGATTACCTCATTTAAGACCCTCCCCAAGCTCAAAAAACATTGTAAGTTAAGTATTTCAGCCATTTTGAGCAGAGTGAATAGCAGCAGCAGAGAGAGCAGTTGTCTACTTGTATTTGCCTCTATTTCTGTGCTTTTTTTTTGCAATGGATCCCATAATGAGCATATGTGAGGAAATGCTCCTGACATTGCTCTTGATGAGGCTAGAACGACGTAGAAAATTGCGTGAGAGGTCCAGAGTCAGAGTTCGTCGCTATTGGACCAATCCTTTGATTGCGCAGCGAATGTCAGCAGGATATTTTGTAAACATGTGCGTACAGCTGCGTACCTACCCCGACAAATTTTTAAATTTCACACGCATGTCCATTGCCACATTTGACCTTCTACTTGAAAAAGTACGACCCAGT
This sequence comes from Lithobates clamitans, assembly GCA_037952925.1. Classification (NCBI taxonomy): domain Eukaryota; kingdom Metazoa; phylum Chordata; class Amphibia; order Anura; family Ranidae; genus Lithobates; species Lithobates clamitans. The sequence continues at coordinate 2,168,977 of JBBGZY010000633.1, forward strand.
CTGACACGCATGGACACCAATATAAGGAAGAGTGTGTCACCAGAGGAACGTCTGTTGGTGACGATCAAGTATGTGAATATATTTATATATAGAGATATATAGATGTACAGATGTATTATTTTTGTTTTTCCTTTATTTTTTGTATAAAAAAATATTTTGTCTGACACGCATGGACACCAATATAAGGAAGAGTGTGTCACCAGAGGAACGTCTGTTGGTGACGATCAAGTATGTGCATATATTTATATATAGAGATATATAGATGTACAGATGTATTATTTTTGTTTTTCCTTTATTTTTTGTATAAAAAAACATTTTGTCTTTTTTATGCATATTTAAACGTTAATTCAATTTTTTATAATCTATAAGATTTTTTTTGGGCAAATTTTTTAAAATATTTATAATAATTAAATATTAATTGATTAATATATTTCTTGGATTTTTTTTTAGCTGTATATGGTATTATTTTTGTTTTTTAACCACTTCCCGTCCGGCCTATAGCAGATTGACGGCCAGGCGGTGGTTGTGTTATCTTGACTGGGCGTCATATGACGTCCAGCAGGATAACCCCCTAGCGCGCGCCTGCGGGGGCGCGCAGCGTGGCGATCGGGGACGGCGTGTGTCCCTCGGACACATCAATTTCCCCATCACGGTAAACAGGCAATGAATTTGGCTGTTTACCACGTGATCGGCTGTGTCAAAGCCGATCACATGTCATAACAAACTCGGCGGCGCGCCGTCGGAGGAGTGCAGGGCAGGGATTGAGGAAGGTGGGTGTCCCTTGGACACAGCGCTTCCCCAATCAGAGTAAACAGCCAATGAAATTGGCTGTTTACCACGTGACCGGCTGTGTCCAATCACAGCCGGTCACAAATGTAAACACTGAGGAACAGTTACTATCTGAACTCTGCTGAGAGCAGAGATCAGTAAGTGAGCTATCAGTGTGGTGTTCTGTCTGTATACTGTGCACAAAACGACCCCCCCAATAAAGAGGACCTGTCACACAGCCCATCTGATCAATCAGCCCAGCCAATCAATCAGCCCATCTGTCAATCAGCCAATCAATCAGTTCATCTGTCAATCAATCAACCCATCTGTCAATTAATCAATCAGCCCATTTGTCAATCAATCAGCCCATCTGTCAATCATCTGTCACCAGCCCAATTCACAGTGCCCTCTCCGAGATCATCCCAACCATGACAAATCGTACAAGATACGCCCCATAATCAATTCCTTTTCCCAGCGATTTAGAGACATTTTTATTCCAGACCAAAAAATTTGTGTGGACAAGTCCCTCATATATTTCACTGGCCGACTGCACTTCAAGCAGTATATACCAAGCAAGAGAGCCAGGTATGGGCTGAAATTAAATAAATTATGTGGTCGAGCCACTGGATATGTCTTCACATTCCGGATCTACGAAGGCTCCCTACGAAGACTCCCAGCTCCAGCCCCATGATTGCCCCACATATATTGGAACCAATGGGAAAATTGTCTGGGAGCTGGCATACCCCCTGTTCGACAAAGGATACCATTTATATGTTGACAACTATTATACCAGCCTGCCCCTTTTTCGTCACCTTCATAGTAAAAAAAACCCGGCCTGCGGTACTTTAAAAACAAAAACGGAAGGGATTCCCACAAAATCTGTTGACAAAAAAATTGCAAAATGGAGAATCGGCATTCATGAGGAACGAGGAGGTGTTGGCCATGAAGTGGAGGGACAAGAAAGATGTCCACATCCTCTCTACCATCCACAATGACATCATGGTGGAGATCCAAAGAAGATGCGGCCCTATTGTAAAGCCTGAATGTGTCCACGATTACAATATGTACATGGGGGGTGGATTTAAACGATCAGATGCTACAGCCCTATTTATCAACCAGAAAGTCCCATTATTGGTACAAGAAAGTTGCGTTTCACCTGTTTCACATGGCCCTTTTTAATTAGTTTGTCTCCTACCAAAAAGCAACTCAAAACCAACAAATCACCTACCACAAGTATATTGAAGATATCGTCACTGCCCTCATTTACCAACAAGGTCCCACCCAGGAAGCATTCGCTCTGATAGCGTGAGTCGACTTCACGAGCAACACTTTACCTATCACATTCCCCCCACAGAATCTGGAAGAAGACGCCAAAAGAAATGCTGTGTATGCAGCAGAGGAGGAGTAAGAAGAGATACCAGCTATTATTGCCCCCAATGTCCCTCCCAACCTGGCCTGTGCATCGGAGATTGCTTCAAAAATTATCATCCATCCATACAATATTAGTTCCCGATATTATTAACAGACTGCCATTTCCCCATTTGCCTGCTACCATGTTAATTAACTGACCCTGGCCTGTTTACCAACGATGTCTTTTCTTGCCGTTTCAAACCACGTTTCTGACTTCCACGTGCACCAACCTCAGCCTGTTTACCGACGATGCCTCTGCCTGCCGATTTAAACCATGTTTCTGACTTCCACGTGCACCGACCTTGGCCTGTTAATCGATCAATGTTTTTGCCTGCCACTTGGACTCGTCTTTTGACCATCTACTTCAGTACACAGGGGTCTCACATATGTGAGGGGATTCAGAATAGCGTTCTGAGTAGAGAAAACCAGTTTTTCTTTTCTGTGCTCCCAGAACAGGGTCTGGTTGCCCAGGGGCTTCAAAGCGATTTGGGTGGGAGAAGCCTCTACCCCTGTCCCCCTGGCCCTAAGCTTGATGGTCCTTCCTGCTTCAGGACCAATACTTTGGCTGTGCTGACCATATTGCTGCCTGTAATGACCCATGACATTATGGACCATGTTTCTTCCTGCTGCTTGGACCAATATTTGGCTATGTTGACCATATATCTGCCTGCTGCCTCTACTGACTTTGGACAGTATTTCTCCTGGGACACCTCTGCCTGCTACCTGGACCTGTGCTTTGGCTGTGCTCTGGCTGTGCTCTGGCTGTACTGACAGTATCTCTGCCTGTACGTACTATGGGCAGTATTCCTGCCTACTGCCTGGATGATTGCTTTTGCTGCTGCTGACCTAATTCCTGGCTGCTGCCTGGACCGATGCTCTCCTCTGTGGACCACTGTACTTCTAAAACCACAGGTAATCTTTTGTTATTTGGTATGTACCTGCTATGTGTTAGAAATATGAAGGGCCTTCAAAAATGTGATCGTTAGTCAGAAAATTATATGTGTAATTAATGCTGCTAGAATGCCTGGAGGTGCTACTTGGATGTTGGGCCTCTGTATGTGGCCAGGCTGTGTAAAAGTCTCACACATGTGGTATCGCCATACTCAGGAGGAGTGGGTTGTATTTTTGCTAAGTACATGCTATGTGTTAGAAATACAGAAAAATTGACAACTTTGTGTAAAAAAAAATGCATTTTAATTTTTCCCCCACATTTTCCAAAACCTTCTGGAAAAAAATTAACCGTTCAAAAGACTCATTATGCCTCATAGATGGAACAGGGTGACTTAGACATAAGAGGTGCATGGGGAGCTGAAACAAGGGTTTCCCAACCTTTCCAAAGGATTCTGGTTTCCACGGGCCCTCCCGCCACATCTCTCCCCTTTCGGCAGAAGACTAACACAGGAGGAGACCCCAGACAGGTTGACTCCGAAGTTATTCCATAGTTCCAGCCCTCTAATGCCTGTACCCACACAGTACCCCAAACAAATTGTTCCAAACAGAGCATTACTCACCTAGCCAACCTCTGCCTCTCTTATAGAACATACCCGCTACTGGGGGGAAGTGCAGACTGGTCCTTCCCCCTGGAGTCCCGTTAGCCGCAGGAGAGAAGACAGGGTGGCCAGGCTCAGTCCGTCATGCTGTTGGGCATCTTGGCCAACTGCCCAGCATCCCTGAAGTCCCATCCACCTTTACAGGAATCCGTCCTCTGTTAGTTGAGGGCAGAGGCCAGCAGCACTCTGCCCTGTTGCCAGCCCTTCTGCTGGAAACCCCACACCATCTGCTCCGGCTAACTGTTGGGGAGGGAGGCCGACTGCCCCGGCTCCCTGGAACACTGTAGTTATGGCTGGTGCTGGGCAGAGGTTGGTAGCACTCTGCTCGCTTGCCAACACTTCTGCTGGGTTTATGTTAGTGGAGACAGTAGGCCCATCCACCGACACCAGATCAAGCTGCAGATGTGCTGTGTCGATTGCATTTTCTCCTTGGGTCCTAATTTGCTGCTCGGGAGTGACCACCACCTCCTCACCCTGGGCCTCCAGAACTTCAGCAGGTGTGGGGCAGAGGTCTTGGACCCTCTGTCCGGTTGCCAGTGCTTCAGCTGGGTTGGTGTCATCATTCTGGGGTGTCGTCTGCTGTTGGAACTCCCTTTCACTGGTATTGTCTCCCAGGTGCACAAATCTTTGCGGGGGGGGGAGACTGCTTTCTCCACCCTGGTCGACTGTTGGGGAGGGACAATGAACACCTCCTCTCCCTTCTCCCCCTGTATCTGCTGCTGGGAAGTGATCGCCACCTTCCCACCCTGAGCCTCCGCTCCGGAACTGCCACAGGTGTGGGGCAGAGGTCTTGGACCCTCCGTCTGGTGACCAGCAATTCAGCTGGGGACGTTCCTTGCAACTCCACAGATACTGCTGTTGGTGCTGGGAAGAACACAGTGAAGTTTGGCCCTGATACCAGCTCTTCTGCTGGAGGCTAATCAGGTTGTTCTTCCTCAGCAGAAAAGTCTATCAAATCCCCTGTCTCTGCATCTGGTGTCTGGGGATAGGGGTTCACCATCTCCTGTCCGTGGAACCCAGAAGATGCTATCGTTGCTGGGCAGAGGTTAGCAGAGCTCTGCCCTGTTGTCAGCACTTCAGCTTTGGGGATGGCAATCTCCAGATTTTTTACTGCCGATTCTCTGGCATGTTGCTGTACAGGCACATTCCCCCATCCAAGATCATCCCATGCAGAAAAAGGATCATCAAGGTCAGTCAGAACTTGCTGCATCCACCATAAGACCTCCGAGTCCATAGCTGCGGGGGCAGGTTGGCAAAGCACACTGTTACTCTGCCACATTGCTGATTTTTCAGCCAGGATTTCAGAGTAGTCAACTGGTATTTCCTGATAGTCCCAGGCTAAGGGAGCCCAGCCCTGGTGCTGAGCATAGTCTAGCAGCCGTCTGTAGGCAATCTTCAGTTCCCATTCCTGAATGGCCAGAAACTCTATATCTTCCAGTGCCCAGTGCACTTCCGAGACGTTCAGTAGCCCTTCTCTGAAATCCATGATTTCATCCAATCGCCACTGCAAATAACTCCCAAAGTTAGTGTCCCCTGTCAACTTCACATACAACAGTCTCAGGCCACCATAGCCAAAGCCTTCCGGGCTGTCATCCGCTATCCAAGGGTATGCTTGGGATACAGGCCACCGTAGGACTCTGTTGCTCTCATCCAGCCGCATCTCTGCCCAGACCAGCCTGCTTAATTCAGTTATCTGCTCCTTGTGCGTTTTTTCTCCCAAAAACAGCACCCGCAATCCATACTGCGACCAGTATCTTTCCTGGATGGAGGGGAGAACCTTTTCCTGGTGACGCTGCTCACGGGCTAGCGCTTCCTTCCAGAGTTTGCAGCGGATTGAATCAAACCATCCCAGCAGGACCTGCTCTGACACTGGTCCTCTGTGCTGTATCTGCATCTCTCGCAACCTCCTTCTGAATTCCTCTTCCATGGCGGCTGGTATCTGTACCTCTCCTCTCCTGCTATCCGGACCTTGGATCCAGGTGGAGGTTTGGATGTCCCAGACTGCAGGAAGCGTCCCACTGCTTGCCGCCAATGTAACGAAATGTCCCACACTCCGCTTGAGTGATTTTGTCATATACCACTTTTTCCCAGTCTGAATATAGATATCAGATATTCCATCCGTTCACAAGCACAAAACAAGACGATACTTGCTTAGTTGCTGAACATGAAGAGACCAAATAATTCTGCGCTGCTCCAAATTCAGCAGCTAACACACCACTCATGAAAATAATGGTAAACCAAGTAAAAATTAACAAAGTGTAGCGCTAAAAAGTAACGTGCCTATTATACATAAGTGAATCATTGAACAACACCAAAATAGGCAATACAAATATAAATAATTAATGGTGCATGAATGAAAAAAGACAGTCACACAGAAGTGTCCATGAAGTGATAATAAATGTGAATAGATTCCCAGTCTATATAAAATTGACAAACAACGTGGAATCACAAAGGGTGTGATGCAGCAAACAAACTGGAACTCAAAATTTATGACAGAGAATGTCCCTGAACAGTATTGAGTGAAGATAGATTCCCCATCCAAATAAAATTGAATCTTGCAGACAGTGGATGAATCGAAATTGTGAAAGGAACCGCCACCAGATAAGGGGGATGCTTACCAGATATTTTGAACACGCCAGAGCATACGCTCTGCGTGTCAAACAGGCTTACATGTAGTAGAATGGACTCTGGACCGATGTTCTCTGGTAGGTGTCCACCAATAACAGCCACGTTAGAATCACCGGGGATGTAATAAAACCAGCAAACCGGAACTCAGATGACCACAGGCATGAAGAGGATATCACAGAAGACAGCAGAAAGGGACCATCGCGTAATTCCATAAAAAATTGAAAATTTAATAAAATGAATAACACTCACATAAATGCAGATAAAACAGCGCTGGTATAAAATCGGTATAAGCAACAGTGGGGATCGTCCCGACGCGTTTCGTGTCAACAGGACATCATCTGGGGTCCTGTTGTGACGAAACGCGTCATGTTAGTTGCTGAACATTGACTGTTTATTAGAACCAAAATACAAGTCTTATATACAGTAGAAGAGGAGGTCCCCCATCCTGCTCATATTACTTTAACAATACACCTGTAAGTAGAAACTTAATTAACATGAGCTAATTAACTAATCCCTTAAAGCAGCCAATGTGACTCTGTGCCCTCCTGAGCATTGTTATGATTAATCAGGATTTCACTACAGGTCAGACTTGTTTCACCGAGCTTCACACAGTAGATTATACATTATCATAAGTATAAACACAGGACACCTCCTCACAATAGCAGGAGCTCCAGCAGGGGTCGGCCCGTCTCCTACATTGTACAGAGCCCAATGTGATCAGCTCTCTCAACTAACATGTTGAGTTCAGAATCAAATAAACTAAGAATAGTCTTTACATATATCCTGGGAGATATTATGGATAAATATTACTGTCCCATTCTAAGTAATCCAAGATACATTTTCTCAGTCACAGGTCAGTCACCCTGTGCCAGGATGGCACTGGGTGACTTAGACATAAGAGGTGCATGGGGAGCTGAAACAAGGGTTTACCAACCTTTCCAAGGGATTCTGGGTTCCACGGGCCCTCCCGTCACAACACCTATGTAACGAAAGTCCATTAATTGGCAATTCCATAAATGTGCATGACACACACCACAAGTACATCAGCTCTTGCAGAGGTTGATGCATTTCACTCAACTACATTGTGCCTACTCATAACCCTGAGGTGTACCACTGACATTCCTTAAATAGGCCAACATCCCCCCATCCGTGAGCATACCTCCTGACTAAACTGCATCTAATGTTGTGCATTGAAAACCAAAACAGAAGAGATGATTCGTCATGTCGCTCTATCCTATGTCATAAAATGTCAAGATATAAAGTATAAGAACAGGTGGACATAAAGTGCATAAGAACCGAACCATCCCCTGTTGTTCAATACCAACAAAAACACAGATAAGAACCAACAAAAATAGAGGTAGATACCAGTATGAAAACCTTAAATCACTATACAAAAATAGGATTATATATGTATATAAAAAAAGTGTAGAAAATACATTAGGCAACAACTAATTAAAAAAAACAAGTGAAATATATACCGCTGAAATGAAAAATAAACAGTGAAAAATAAATAAGTAGAAATAGAAAATGGAAAAACAAAAAAAGAAAAGAACTGGACCCAGAAAAAAAGGGAACAAGTAAGTGAAACATACTAAATGTATATAAAATCATTAATAAAAGGTATAATAAGCATGCTTCCAGAAAACATACATATCATAAGATTCCAAAACAACATCTATATATACAATCATATACTTACCCTGCATGTGGGGATTTGATACAACCACCGCATGCAGATAGTATAGACCAGGGGTGTTTGTCCGAGCACTAGTACACTGCCCAACAAGAATTATCTTGCCTTTGTGACTGTGTGTGGTGAAGACATGAGCTTGGGTGTGTTATTTGGATATATATATATATATATATATATATATATATATATATATATATATATAAAAGAATAAAGTTCTAAAGGTTGCTGCACTTAAAGATGTGTTGCTTTATTCCAGATTTAGAAAAAGATTTCAAAGCAAGAAGAGTCATTCCAAACAAAATCGTTACAATCATCTGTTCAGACAAAGATTACGTTTCGGGCTGATTTGAGGAGGACACACTACAATAACTTGTAGCTTTAGCTGAACACTGCACTACACTAACTTGTAGCTTTAGCTGAACACTGTGAGGAGGACGCACTACACTAACTTGTAGCTTTAGCTGAACACTGTGCAGAGGTCGCACTACACTAACTTGTAGCTTTATCTGAACACTGTGAGGAGGACGCACTACACTAACTTGTAGCTTTAGCTGAACACTGTGAGGAGGACGCACTACACTAACTTGAAGCTTTAGCTGAACACTGTGCACTACACTAACTTGTAGCTTTAGCTGAACACTCTTCAGAGGACGCACTACACTAACTTGTAGCTTTAGCTGAACACTGTGCAGAAGTCGCACTACACTAACTTGTAGCTTTAGCTGAACATTGTGAGGGGGACGCACTACACTAACTTGTAGCTTTAGCTGAACACTGTGCACTACACTAACTTGTAGCTTTAGCTGTACACTGTTCAGAGGACACATTACACTAACTTGTAGCTTTAGCTGAATACTGTGAGGAGGACGCACTACACTAACTTGTAGCTTTAGCTGAACACTGTGCACTACACTGACTTGTAGCTTTAGCTGAACACTGTGCAGAGGTCACACTACACTAACTTGTAGCTTTAGCTGAACACTGTGCAGAGGTCATACTAAACTAACTTGTAGCTTTAGCTGAACACTGTGAGGAGGACGCACTACACTAACTGTAAATAGTCTATCTGCCTGACTGTGGTACTAATAGGATCAGAAGAACACCAGCAATTTTCTTCAGGTAGCTGTAAATACTGTAACAACACAAGCCTGCCTGTCAGTAGGAAGATAATAACAGAAACGGATCTAGCTAAACTGAATACAGTGTGTATATATATATATATATATATATATATATATATATATATATATATATACACACACACACACACACACAACACCTGGGATGCATATATATACACAATACACTGTAAGTGCAGCTAACTGACTGACTGTCCTGCCTAATCTATCTAACTTAAATCAAATGACACTGTCTCTCTCTCTCTGTCTCTCAACGCCGAAACACACTACACAGGGCCGCCGTGCAGGCGGCCTTATATAGTGTGGGGCGTGTACTAAACCCCCTGAGCCATAATTGGCCAAAGCCACCCTGGCTTTGGCCAATTACAGCTCTCTCTACAGACGGCGCTGTGATTGGCCAAGCATGCGGGTCATAGTGCATGCTTGGCCAATCATCAGCCAGCAATGCACTGCGATGCCGCAGTGAATTATGGGCTGTGATGTGCCACACGAATTTGGCGCGAACGGCCCATATCGTTCGCAATTCGGCGAACGGGCGAACAGACGATGTTCGAGTCGAACATGGGTTCGACTCGAACACGAAGATCATCCCTACTCCCTACATATTGAACACAGCAGGAGCTGTATGAAACCCAGATATATCACATAGCCAGTGTTGCAATTAGAGAAGGAATCTATATTTAATTATTTTCCACTTATCATGAAACTAAATTTATTTCCTCCCAAAATACATTTACAACAAGGACATTCCGCGGCTCCACACTTGTAGTCCCCCTTACAGTGTAACTATGTAAGGGATTTGATAGGTTTCCTGTTAAAGAAACTGGGGGACAAAAAGCGTCCCAGGGTAGGTGCCCAGCGTTATACCACATTAACTCCCCCCCCTCAAAATTTCAGCGTAGGTTTTTCTCCATGCATAAGATCTGTAAATGTTTAAGGATGATATATTTTATGGAGTCAAATTCTGCGCTAAAGAGGGTGGTAATAGTGAGTCTGTTCCTATTTTGGTTACTGCCTCTACGAGTGTCTTTATTGGATAATAGGTCAACTCTCCTTTTCCCTCTTGCAATTGACAGAGCTCTGTCAATCATCCATCTCAGGTAACCTCTGGCAGGAAGTGCCTGTATGTAGCTGAGGCCTCCTGTTCAAAAGCAGTATCATTACTACAAATCCTTTTCACTCTCAAAAATTGACCAAGGTTTCCCTTTGATGGTGTGTTTTGAATGGCCTGATTGACCAGGTAGGAGAGTGTTGCCTGAAAGGGGTAAAGGTAAAGTTACGATTGTTAAAATCGAATATGTCATCGGAAGATTGGATTGAATCACCATGATCTATGTTCTCTGCTGCAAAATAATGTTTTTTAATGGTCAAATTTCAAATAAACTTATTGATATCCAAAATGGTATCAAACAAATTGAATTTTTTCCATGAGGACAAAAATTTAACCCTTTGGAAAGCAAATGTGTCTCATCCTCCGAGAGTGTCCTTTCAGATAGCTTGAGAACATTTGATGTCCCAAAAAATTCCTCTACACTTTGCGTAATGGGCGTAATGGATATCGCTTCTGATCTCCTGCGTCACCGCTTCCTGTCTCTTCTTCGTTTCCTTTTCTGCCCCTTTTCCGGCCGTTCCTGTGTTGTGTCCACCTTTGCTGGCCGTTTTTTGATGAAGCCGAGGTATGTGTACCATCCTGTGGATTTGAAGTAGTCAGTCGCACAGGTGACCCCTTGGAATCAGAGGCTGCAAATGTATCCTCCAATAGATCTAACTCCACATCGGAAAAGCTCACATGTTTCCTAGATCCACTGGCCACCTGAGATGAATACTCCAGTGATGTCAACACATTTCCAGATCTAAATGTTATTAGTCTCAGTCAATTTTGTCCCTTAACATCTTTTCTTTTTTGCCCGTTCCAGGCAATTTCATTTATCATTTTTTTGTAAAATCTTTATTTAGCAACATTTTAGTAAAAAACTACATACATTGTAGAAATGTAAAACAAAACATATAGTAAACATGTCCAGATATAGGCCAGTGCAAGTGAATATTTCAGACCCAGGGTAGCAGCAGGTCCGGTAGCCTATAATAAACATCCTGAATCAGGGAGATCATGGGGCGGTAGACTGGTCCTGAGCCAGCCACAACCCCTTTCGAGGTGCTAAGTGATCAGGAGAGACCACGGGTGGGCACCTCCCTGCCGACGATCCGAGCAGAGGGGGGCAATGTGCCTCCAACAACCTTGCCCGTCCCGCCATTCCAGGAAGGGCACCCCCCCAACCCCTGTCCAACCAGAGGTGGAAAAAGGATCCACCCCAGTGTGACGAGGTTGCCCTCCTCCTTGCTCACCACTGTCACCCTGAGTCCGGGTAGTACAACATATAACATAGATGAAAACAGCCTGGTATCAGGAAGCCAATAGGTAGTCATAGAAGCAAAGATAGATAGAGAGAGAAAGAGAAGTAAAGGTTTAGAAACAAGAGGTAACAGGTAGGAAAGGGTGTGGGGGAAGGGAAAGAGTGGGGAGGAGGGGGAGAGAGGTGTGGAGCATACCTCTTAGACTGAGAAGGTCTTGTAGATCTGCGCCGGGCGAGTTCCGCCAAAGACAGGTCATCTTTATAGTAGGTGGGAATGGAAAATGTCATTCAGTGGTCATTATTGCCTTTATCCAAACGGGATCTCAAGGATGGTTCCCCTAATTCTAGTAGGGCCAAATCTAGGCTCGAGGATATGTGATTTGGGTCAAACAAAGTCTTTCCATGGTCCCCATATGGCTTCAAAATGTTCTAACTTTCCCTTACAGGATGCTATCCAGTGTTCAGCTTCCCTAATATCATTAACTTTTTTGGTCCATTCTTCTCTGGAAGGGACTCTGGATTGTTTCCAATAAATTGGGAGGAGGCGTCTAGCTGCATTTAAAAAGGTGTGGTAGTACGCTTTTTCTGTATCTACTAATCGATATCCGGGGGACATGCAGGAGGAAGTAGGCTGGAGACAAAGGAATATCTAGATCTAAAATTTCTTTTATGGGAAACTTAATATCTGCCCATTATGGCTTTATTAAAGGACACTCCCACCAAATGTGAAGGAGTGTACCTCTGTGGCCACATTTCCTCCAGCATTGATCCGACACCGAGGGGTAGATACGAGCTAGATCAGCCGGTAATCTGTACCAGCGTGACAAAATCTTGTAATTTGTTTCTTGGGTTCTGGATTCTATAGAGCTCGAATGGGTGAGTTGGTATAGGCAGGGGCGGACTGACAACTCATGGGGCCCCCGGGCAATAGGAGATTATGGGGCCCCCCAGGCAATCAGAGATTATGGGGCCACATAGTATACACACACACACAGTATACACATATATGTACACAGACATGTTTCTATTGGCTGTCCCAGGTCCATACTCTCTATTGGCTGTCCCTGGTCCATACTGTCCCTGGTTTTACTGAGGCTGGCAACCCTGATGGGGCCCCCTAGTGGCCTAGGGCCCTCGGGCAGTGCCCGAGTGGCTCAATGGTCAGTCCGCCCCTGGGTATAGGTGTGTTAGTTGGGACGTGGAGAAGTCAAGCTGTAAATCTCTCTCCCATGCCTGTATGTAGGTTGGTCTAAGATTGTCAGTGGTGATGCCTAGTAAGCGATACATTTCAGAGATCAAGTGCGGCATGGGGTCTTCTTCTACAAAAAGTTGTTCGAAGGTAGTGAGAGTGGAGATATCTCTTATAGAATGTCCATGGACTTCAAAAAAGTGATGAAGCTGCCTATACCGCCAGAAGTTCATTTTGGAGCCCCTGTGTTTATTTTGTAGGGATTCAAAACTCATCAGCTTACCATTGCTCATTAATTTTCTGCAGCTGGCGTTACCATCATCCACCCAAGGGCCGAAAAAGGCCATTTTCTCACCTGGCAAAAACCAAAGGAATCCCCCTAACGGGGCTAGCGGAGACATGGGTGGAGATAAATTTAAGATCGAATTCAGTTTGTCCCAAATGGAAAGAGCATGGCTGTTCAGAGGGGAGGTTGTATCTGACAGCCCTCGATACTCACGTGGCAGCCAGGGGGCAAAGGCCAAATTCCTGCCGGCTAGCCATTTTTCCAGGGAGACCCATATTTTGGACTGGGTGTGGAAGCGCCAGTTGAGGATCCTCTGGAGAGCAATAGCTCTATGGTATTTCAAAATATCTGGGATCCCTAGGCCACCTGCTAGTTTTGAGCGTTTCAGTGTCCCCATGGCTATTCTAGGGTTCCGTGCATTCCATACAAATCCAGTTATTGTGCTATTAATCTGGGAGAAGAAGTTGCTAGGTAGAGGAATTGGTATCATTTGTAGAAAAAAAGTATGCGGGGCAGGATATTCATTTTTATTATGTTAATGCGGCCCATCCATGTAAACGCAGTCTTGGTCCAGAGGGAAAGGTCTTTTTTAATTGTGTTAAGTAAGGGGGGGAAATTTGCGGCATAGAGGGTATCAAAACTGTTTGTCAATTGAATACCTAGGTATCGAATGGAGGATTTGGCCCAGGTGAAGGGAAAGGAGGTTTGCAGATTGCTTGTCAGAGCGGGGGCCAAGTGGACAGGTAAAATTTCAGATTTAGAAAAATTAATTTTGAAATTAGAAAGCGACCCGAATATTTTTAGTTCCCTCATCAGGACTGGCAGCGAGATCAGGGGTTCTGAGAGGTGGAATAACACATCGTCTGCGTATGCTGACAGTTTGTGCTCAGTGCTTCCTACTCGTAATCCCTTTATGTCCGCATTCGCTCTAACAGTGCATAGCAGCGGTTCAAGAACTAGAGCGAAGAGGAGGAGGGAAAGGGGGCATCCCTGTCTCCTGCCATTCCGAATCGGAAACTGAGAGGAGAGCACTCCGTTTACCTTGACCTGAGCACAGGGAGTAGAGTAAAGGGCCAAGATAGAGGTCAGCATGCGCGTTTTCAGTCCTAGAGCCTCCAACACCGCTTTGAGGTACGACCAGTCAACCCGGTCGAAAGCCTTTTCGGCATCTGTGGAAAGGATAATGTAAGGTTTAGGGTCAGGACCGGTACATGCCCAATGAATGAGTTTTATGGCCCTAATGGAATTGTCTCTCGCCTCTCTCCCTTTAATAAACCCAGTTTGGTCAGGATGAATAATGCTGGGCAGAAAAATCTTTGCCAATATCCTAATGTCAACGTTGAGGAGGGATATGGGACGGTAGCTTTGGGGAAGCATCGGGTCTTTACCCTCTTTTGGCAACACTGTAATATGTGCCAAAAGCGCCCCAGAGGGGATGGGGGTCCCTTCTGCGATGGAATTAAAGCAAGTACACATGTGGGGTACTAAGAGAGGTAGAAAGGTTTTATAATATAACCCAGTATACCCAGTCCAGGGCTCTTCCCTGTGGGAAGGGATTTCACTATCAGTTCAATCTCCCCAGAGGAAATCGGAAGTTCAAGGTCAGTACATTGATCTACACTCAAAGCTGGGACGCCAGCTGTGGCTAAATAATCTAGGATGCCCGCAGATCTGGATGGTTGGGTATCTAAAGGGTAGTCAGAATGTAAATTATAAAGGCGTGAGTAGTAATCTTGAAACCCTGAGGCAATTTTGGAGTTTTGGGACTGGATCGAGACGTCACCAGAAGGGGAGCGAAGTTTTTGTATGTAAGCCTGTGCATGCTTCTTGCGAATAGCTCTTGCAAGCATACGGCCGCACTTATTGCCATGTTCATAATATTTGTGTGAGAAGTGTCTGGCTTGCTTGCGAGTCTGCCGATCAAGCAAACGTAGAAACAAGTCTCTTCAGTCAGTTAGCCTCTGCAGTGCCTCAGGGCCCCATTTTGTTTATGTTTGAGTTCAGCATCCTGTAGGGCGACCAGCACCCTGTCAAAGTCTGCCTGAAGCATCTTTTTAAGTTTAGCACTTAGGGATATTAACTCCCCTCTGACTACTGCTTTATGGCCCTCCCACACTATGCCCGTGCTGATGTCATCCGCGACATTTTCTTTGAAATAATTTGTGATCGTCTCTGACACTTTGGCAACTGCCGCCGTATCATCTAACAGGTTTTCATTCAGCCTCCACGGGAACTGGAAGGGAGTATGAGGGTTATCCCCACTGGTGCATGATCAGATAGTGTAATGTTCCCAATGGACGCGGATTGCACAAGCTCTAGTGTGGGGCGGTCCACGTAGATATGATCTATGCGGGTGTATACATCATGTACTGCCGAGTGATAGCTGAAGTCTTGCTCCTTAGGGTGGAGGACTCTCCAGCTATCAAGTAGCAAGTGAGACTGAAGGGACTTTCGGAAATGCTTTAGAAAAACATAAGAGTATGAATGACTAGTGCTGGAGGTGTCCATCAAAGGATCTGGGCTAACATTAAAGTCCCCCCCTAGAATGACAAAGCCTTCCTTAAATTCTGCTAATAGGTTGAGAGTATTGTCAAGGAAAGTAATTTGGTTAGAATTGGGAGCATAGATCGAGGCGAATGTATACTTTCGTCCCGCTATGACACCTTTCAGAAAAATATAGCGGCCTAGTGGGTCTATTTTGCTGTCTGAAAGCTGGAAAGGGCAAGTCCTGTGAATTGCAATCGTAGTGCCTTTAGATTTAGAGGTAGGGGAAGTACTGTGGAACCATTGGTTAAATAAGTGGGTAGGTAATCTAGGCAAGGAATGATGGGTGAAATGGGTTTCCTGTAGGAAAACCACTTGGGCTTTTAATTTCTTGAGTTCCCACCAGAGTTTATTTCTTTTCCCAGGGGAGCAGAGGCCTCTTATATTGTAAGATATGAACCTTAAGAGTAGACATGGCAGTGCAGTTGGTAGGAAGGTTGTCGACTGGTCCCACTTGCCCAGTGCAGTATCTGAAGTCACGGATTGCTCCTAGGAACGGAGGGAGAGGGCGGATAGAAGGGAGAGGGTAAGCAAAGCAGATGGAAAAAAGAACAAAGAAAGTTGACTGTTAAAGTAATAATAACATTGCGATAAAGCATTAGCAAAGTCTGTAAACAAAACATCTGTAGATGGGAGGTCCTCCCCCGATAGGCCTCAACCTAGCGTCCCAAATGGGGACTGTATCCAATATAGGGTGGCCTACGTGGGGGAACGTGAGCCTATGCATGGGGGGGGAGAAAGGGGGGCCTCATCTCCTATCACCGCATCTTAGAAGGTGTTGGGAGTTGGCAAGGGGGATATGCTTCGTTAGGAAAATTTAAGAGTTCACATCTGCCTATTAAGTACCGCAGTGAAAAAAAAAAAAATGAAAATGAAAATAAAAAAATTAAAAATAAAGGGTTGTTAGCCATGTCTCTTGCGTGGTCTGCAACTTCATCCGACTGAGGTTCGGAGATTATAATAAGGCCATCTCTGAAATGTCAGGGTTTTAATGAAGGCAGTCTCAAAGTTCAGCCAGAAAAATCTCCTTTCCCCGGTCAGTGTGGCCAAAGATAGTTGTCAGCTCTTCTTAAATCAGCGACAGGTAATGTCCATGGTCACCGTAGGGATCCTGAGGGGCCACTGCTTCAATCTTGGTTAGTGGAAGGACCCAGAAGGGGGTCTGGATTCTGATGTTGTCTGTCCCTTCTGCGATTCTTGCGTGTGGCAGTTGACCATTGTGGGGGGAGATTAATCCCAGGAATGTCAGATGAACTCCTCCAATCCGGGAAGTCCACTGGGTCTAGACCAAGAGAGGATAGAAAATGCGGGAGATCATCTTTGTTACATAATGTGACTTGCCTTCCATCTTTCGTCGCCTGTAGGAAAAAAGGAAAGCCCCAGCGGTATGGTAAGCAAGCTTCCTGGATCGCCGTCAGGAGGGGGCGTAGAGCTCTGTGCTGCATGAGGGTACGCATAGATATGTCTTGATAAAAAAATAGTGGTGCAACATCAAAATCATAGCAGGGCTTGTTATGCATTTTTTGAATGATGCGGTCCTTTAAGGTGAATTTATGGAGTTTGCAAATTATATCTCTGGGGTTGTCCACATCTTGAGATGGGGGTCTTAGTGCCCTATGTGCTCGATCAATTTCTATAGGAGAAAAGGCAGGTAGGCCCAATATGACTCTAAATATATCAGTCAGCGTGGGGATAATGTCCCTCGAGGCTGTGGCTTCCGGGAGTCCCCGAATCCTAATATTCGCTCTCCTGCTGCGATTTTCAGCATCATCTAGCTGACATAGCAGGGTTTCAATCCGTTGGTCTTGCTGTTGACATTTAGATTGCAGCAGAGCAATAGTGGGGAGAACCTCCTCCGGCTCTTCTAAGGATTCCACCCTGTTACCCAGATGAGAAGTCTCAGCCTTTAGTTGGGCAATGTCTTCTGTAAAAGCTTTCTCCACCCTGCTTGTGAAGCGTTCAAGGTCTTCTTTAGTGGGTAGGGACATGATATGGCGCCTGATATCTTCATCGCAGAGGTAGTCAGATACCTCAGAACGGCCATCGAGTGAAGCAGGGGAGGCACAGGGGGCCGAATCACTCACCGACCCTGGGGATGGAACCGGAGATGCTGTGGAAGCTGTCCCTTTCAAGGTCCGGGCTGTAACTGCTGCTGGCTGGGAGGATTTTTTGGCTTTCTGGGCCTTCCCGGTCGGCACCATCTTGGAGGCTTCACGGCCTTGTCCTCGTGTCCCAGAGAAGTAAGAATCCAGCTGCTCCTGCCGCGATCTGTCGGTCCTGGTCGGTTGGGAGCACTGGCGTGAGCGTTGTGACATGGGGGGATCCTGTAAAGGTGAGTTTCCCCCGTTTTAAGCTGATTATATTCAGCGGTGGAGCGGAGCTGAGGCAAAGCACGTCCTCACTCCTCTATAGCCAGGACACGCCCCCCTTCATTTATCATTTAAACGTTTGTCAAGATCAAAAAAATCTGTTGCACCTTGTAGTGGTCTTATAGCTTGTTACAGATCTGATATTTCATGTTGTAGAGTATCCATTTCCCTTTGTTTGGACAAAACAATGATGTTCATCAGAGTGTTTGAACAGACTGACAAAGAATCCGTCCACTGTTTTTTTCAGGTTTTAATCTTGTAGTTCAAAGGATGGAAATTTCTTTATCTTAAGGCTCCCGGGCATTGGGTCCCTTAATGAGAAACTTGGGCAATGGTTGGACAAACAACTGCAATCCCTAGAGGTGAAATTACTAGGCTACCTAAAGGATACCAATCACCTACTGCAGATGGTGAACAACCTGGACTGGGAGGAAAATCTCTCCTTGTTGGCATGCGCTGTATGCAATCTATATTCTTTAATACTCCACCATCTAGCTATTGAGGGGGTCTGGTTCTATTTAGAACTTGAGACTACGCTACCTGTGGAGCATCACATGTTCATATTGGATACTTTGGAGTTCCTTTTGTCACACAATTATTTTACCTCTGATGGGGGGTTCTACCTCCAAAGATGCGGGCCGCGATGGGGCCTAAGTTCTCACCCTCCCTTGCCATCTTTTACATGGGTTGGTGGGAGCGGTCCCGCATCTTTGGATCAGAAAACCCCTTTAGGCCTTGAATAAGGTTATACCTTAGATATATAGACAATCTTTTGATCTTCATGAGGACGGGATGGTACATATTGATTACTTTCTTGTGTTCCTTAACTTGAATAATAAAAACTTATCCTTCACAGGGCAGGGAGACAATAGGAGCATTTGCTACCTAGATGTTGAGCTGACTGGTAGGGAATTGGGTATCACTAGCTCCCTCTCTAGAAAACCCCTTTCAGGCAACATTCTCCTCCTTGCTCAATCAGTCCACTCAAAACACACCATCTAAGGGATACCTGTTGGTCAATTTTTGAGAGTGAGAAGGATTTGTAGTAGTGATACTGCTTTTAAACAGGAGGCCTTTGCTATATACAGGCGCTTCCTGTACAGAGGTTACCTGAGATGGATGATCAATTGCAGGAGGGTAAAGGAGAGTAGACCTATTATCCAATAAAGACACTCGTAGAGGGCAGTAACCCAAATAGATTAAGAGAGCGTGACCAGGGCCGTCTTTAATATTGATTGGACCCTGGGCAAAACTTTTCTTGGGGCCCCCCATGCAGTTTTGCTCTCCACCTGCTCTGAGACATAAAATAAATAGCAACTAGACTCAGAATCAGTTTACTGAATCAGATCAGGCAGCTATTGCGATTGGTTGCCAGAGGTTACAGTGTATCATTACTGCTCACTGACTGGTTGCTAGAGGTTACAGCACACATTACGGCTCACTGATTAGTTGCTAGAGGTTACAGGGGGGCATGATATACATATCAATGCCACTGGCCGCCCCTATTTACATATGAATGCCAGTAATTTACATGTAAACACAGGGTCTGAAGGTGAGTCATCTTTACACAACAATAGGGCAGAGCTGGGCAGCGTTAGTAGCAGCACTTCACACTGAGATATTGGGACACAGCATAGGACTAAAACCTCAAGGGATGAGGGAATTTAAACCAGCATAGTTGGCAAGTATGAGGCAGCTGCTTTGGGCCCCACAACAATGACAGGGCCCAGGGCAGCTGCCCCTTTTGCCCTGCCTTAAAAACGGCCCTGAGCGTGACAATAGACTCACTATTACCACCCCCTTAACCACTCCAGCCCCGGAAGGATTTACCCCCTTCCTGACCAGAGCATTTTTTTGCTATACTGCACTGCGTCGCTTTACCTGACAATTGCGCAGTCGTGCGATGTTGCACCCAAACAAAATTAATGTCCTTTTTTTCCCCACAAATAGAGCTTTCTTTTTATGGTATTTGGTCACCATTTTGAAAAATAAGCAATATTTTTTTACTTTTTGCTATAATAAATATCCCGAAAAAATATAAAAAAAACGAATTTCTTCCTCAGTTTAGGCCGATATGTATTCTTCTACATATTTTTGGTAAAAAAAAAAAATCGCAATAAGCGTATATTGATTGGTTTGCATAAAAGTTATAGCGCCTACAAAATAAGGGATAGATTTATGGCATTTTTAAAATAAATTGTTATTTTTTATTAGTAATGGCGGCGATCTGTGATTTTTATCGTGACTGCGTTATTGCGGTGGACAGATCGGACACTGTTGACACTATTTGGGGACCAGTGACATTTATACAGTGATCAGTGCTATAAAAATGCACTGATTGCTGTCTAAATGACACTGGCAGGGAAGGGGTTAAACACTAGGGGGCAATCAAGGGGTTGAATGTGTTCCCTCAGTGTGTCCTAACTGTAGGGGGGATTTAAAGGGGACAAACAGGTACGCCCATTTGCGCAGCTGTGCCATTGTGCTGACGTATATCATCGTGCGCTGGACGGCAAGCGGTTAAGCGCAGAATTTAACTCCATAAAAGATATCATCCTTAAATATTTACCGATCTTATGCATGGAGGAAACCTGCGCTGAAATTGAGGGGCGGAGTTAATGTGGCGGGAACCTACCCATGGACACTATTTGTCCCCCAGTTTCAGGAAACCTATCAAGTCCCTTACATGGTAACACCGTAAGGGGAGCTACAAGTGTGGAGCCGTGGAATGCCCTTGTAAATTTATTTTGGGTGGAAATAAATTTACTTCCATGATAAGTTGGAAAGAATTCAATATATAGATTCCTTCTATAATATGAA
This sequence comes from Lithobates clamitans, assembly GCA_037952925.1. Taxonomy (NCBI): domain Eukaryota; kingdom Metazoa; phylum Chordata; class Amphibia; order Anura; family Ranidae; genus Lithobates; species Lithobates clamitans. The sequence goes on from JBBGZY010000633.1 coordinate 2,189,727, forward strand.
CACCAGCTATGTGATATATCTGGTTTCATGCAGCTTCTGATGTGTTCCGTGTGTAGGGAGGACCACAAAACGTTTACGTGATAGGTTCTATAAACACACTTACAGTATTGATAAGAACAAATCTATGAATACAGCAAAACACTTTGTCTTGTGTCATGGAGGTGACAAAGCCACCATGAAGGTTCAGGTCATAGACAAGATTAGAGTCCCGAAAAGAGGTGGGGATGCCTTCTGTTTGTTGTGTCACAGAGAAGTGTATTGGATATTTCACCTTCAGACTCCCATGGATTTTAATTTTGTAGCTGATGTAAGCCACTTTTATTAATAGGTCTCTTACGCTTCTCTGTCCTTCAAGCGATAGTGGGTTTGCCTAATAACTTGTCTAATAACCTGTCTGGTAATGTGGTAACTCTCTGACAAGTACCTATCATTCTTATCTTTTTTCTTTTGCTTTCATCGGAGTATGTTGTCCGGTAAATGGATATACATATACAGCCAGACTCAGTGACCTTTGCCATCTATATCATCATATGGCCAATCAAATAGGTTTATACATATTTTCTACATGATTATTTTTGTTTTGGCTCATAAATTGGTCGGATCTTTGGGAGTACAGATATATGGTTTATACTGTCTGCATGTGGTGGTTGTATCAAATCCCCACTTGCGGGTAAGTATATATTTTGTTAGTTGGTGGCTATATTAACTATTTATGCCTTTTATTGGATATATACATCCATGAGAAACATGCATCAGTATATATAGATGTTGTTTTGCAATCTTGTATGATATGTATGTTTTCTTGAAGCATGCTTATTATACCTTTTTAGTAATGATTTTATATACAGTATCTCACAAAAGTGAGTACACCCCTCACATTTTTGTAAATATTTTATTATATCTTTTCATGTGACAACACTGAAGAAATTACACTTTGCTACAAAGTAAAGAAGTGAGCGTACAGCTTGCATGTGTAACAGTGTAAATTTGCTGTCCCCTCAAAATAACTCAACACGCAGCCATTAATGTCTAAACCGTTGGCAACAAAAGTGAGTACACCCCTAAGTGAAAATGTCCAATTTGGGCCCAATTACCATTTTCCCTCCCCATTGTCATGTGACTCATTATTGTTAAAAGGTCTCAGGTGTGAATGGGGAACAGGTGTGTTAAATTTGGTGTTATCGCTCTCACTCTCTCATACTGGTCACTGGAAGGTCAACATGGCATCTCATGGCAAAGAACTCTCTGAGGATCTGAAAAAAAGAATTGTTGCTCTACATAAAGATGGCCTAGGCTGTAAGAAGATTGCCAAGACCCTGAAACTGAGTAGCAGAACGGTGGCCAAGGTCATACAGCAGTTTAACAGGACAGGTTCCACTCAGAACAGGCCTCGCCATGGTCGACCAAGGAAGTTGAGTGCACATGCTTAGCATCATATCCAGAGGTTGTCTTTGGGAAATAGACACATGAGTGCTGCCAGCATTGCTACAGAGGTTTAAGGGGTGGGGGGGGGGTCATCAAATTGGTCTGCATGGCTGTCATTCCAGAAGGAAGCCTCTTCTAAAGATGATGCATAAGAAAGCCCGCAAACAGTTTTCTGAAGACAAGCAGACTAAGGACATGGATTACTGGAAACATGTCCTGTGGTTTGATGAGACCAAGACAAACTTATTTGGTTCGGATGGTGTCAAGCGTGTGTGGTGGCAACCGGGGGAGGAGTACAAAGACAAGTCTTGCCTATAATCAAGCATGAAGGTGGGAGTGTCATGGTCTGAGGCTGCAAGAGTGCTACCAGCACTGGGAGTTACAGTTCATTAAGGGAATCATGAATGTCAACATATACTGTGACATTCTGAAGCAGAGCATGATCCTCTCCCTTCAGAGACTGGGCCGCAGGGCAGTATTCCAACATAACGACCCCAAAAACACCTCCAAGACGACCCCTGCCTTGCTAAAGAAGCTGAGGATAAAGGTGATGGACTGGCCAAGCATGTCTCCAGACCTAAACCCTATTAAGCATCCGTATTTCCACATCCATGAGGTCTGCATTGTTGGTAATCAGTAGAGCAATTATTGCTTTGTTTCTTGTTGGTGAATTTACCATCTGACCCATGAAATTTTCCTGCAAGACATTTAAGAAATTGCGAGCTTTAGATGAATGCCCAGCCTATGTCTGGATAATTAAACTCCCCTATTATAATGACACTTCCCATCCTTGCCGCTGAACCAAATTATGATAGGAGGTCTGCCTCCCACCCCTCCCTTTAGTTATGGGGCCTATAGCATACGCCCAGTATTACTTTCTCCTTAGTTTTCTCCCTTTGTAGCTCTACCCATAGGGATTCCACCTTCTCCCTTGCTCCATTAGTGATGTCGTCTCTCACATTCACTTGTACATCATTTTTTATATACAGGCATACCCCTCCCCCTTTTTTACTCTCTCTACCCCTGCGATATAGGGAATACCCTTGAATGGTTGCCTGCCAATCATGAGAGCTGTTAAACCAAGTCTCTGAAATTCCTACAAAATCTAAATCCCCCTCGTACAACAGTAGCTCTAGTTCTCCCATCTTGTCCACCAGACCCCTGGCATTGGTGAACATGCCAAGTAGTTTAGACCAGGCGCCTACTTTCTCCTTATTGGGTGTTCTGAGGCTGCAAATAGGACTTGTTACTGTACTTACCTTGGGTTTAGTTGCTTTAGTCAACCTACCACTAATGCCCCCAATACTACCCTCTGGAATTTGTTCAGCGCTGACTATCTCTACCTCTGGAAACCCCCCCCGTTGCCTAGTTTAAAAGCCCCTCTTCTCTTCTGTTTTGGTTTTCAATGCACAACATTAGATGCAGTTTAGACAGGAGGTGTGCTCACTGACACCCACCAACACCTGTGCACACGAGTAGGGGGATGTTGGCCTATTTAAGGAATGTCAGTGGTACACCTAAGGGTTATGAGTAAGAACAATGTAGTTGTGTGAAATAAGTCAACCTCTGCAACGGCTGATGTACTTGTTGTGTGTGTCATGCGTGTTTATGAAATTGCCAAAAAAATGAACTTTCATTACGTTGGCGTGCAGCCATTTTCTTCACATTACCATATCACCCCCAACCATGTAAAGAGGACTCCATCCCTCCAGCCTAGAGTTGCAAAACACTATACTCTGCCTCCATTACCTAGGAGAACCCCCAGGCATAGCCTAACCCAATTGACCCACCCCAAACATCACATACCCCTACTGCCCACCATGTAAAATGCTGTTCCAACCAGGTTGCTGGATCCTCTCCTCCCACAAATCCACCACTCAAACCACACAAATACAAACATGGACCCTCATACATTAGTGAACCAGAGCTGCTATACAACAAATCATCTAAAAACGTGACTCACAAAAGTACTTGCTGACAACTGACCTTAAAGGTTATGAGTAAGCACAATGTAGTTGTGTGAAATGCGTCAACCTCTGTATCGACTGATGTACTTGTGCTGAGTGTCATGCACTTTTATGGAATTGCCAATAAATGGACTTTCGTTACATTGGTGTGCAGCCATTTTCCTTACATTAGCCCAGGGGTAGGCAACCCCCGGCACACAAAGCCTCTTTTACCGGCACTCGACTCCTTCCCCATCACCAGAGCAGCGCAGGGAAGTATCAGTGAGGCACTAATGCATTCCAATTTCAGAGTTCCCCATGCCGCACCTGCACTAAGGGGGAGGCACTGTGCCCCCACACATTGTAAAAGATAGTTTGGTTCTAAAACTTTGCTGTGGCTGCGATCGTAAGCTTTTGTGATGGGGGAAGATATTGGGTGCAGTTCTGCTAGGGGGGGTCCCTGTTTCCAGGAGGAGGAGGACTGTCATTGGCCACTGCTAAAGCCAATCACAGTTCTGCTAGCCCTGCCCACCATCTGGAGGAAAATGACTCTCTTGGTTGCCACTACCAATCTCAGAAAGAAGGGATTTCACTGTGATTGAGAAAACCACAATCAGGTGACAGTTTGTGGAATTACTGTTGAGCTTCTGGGAACTTTGTTAAAATTATTCCTGAAGCTTTGCATCACTTACTACTGAACCCCTGCACTCTGTGTCCCTTTAAGCCAGAGCCAGTAGCACCACACTTTTTCTCAGCTGCGGGGGGCCCAACTTATGATCCTGCACACAGCCCCACTGCTTTCAGAAAAATGCCCCTAACCTGAGCTCATCATTGTGTATCCATTCCAGATGCTTGTGATATCACATACAAGCATGTGGGCTGGATGCGCGAGTTGGATCAGCAGGATGAGTGCGCCAGGACAGGTAGATGTGTCATCTTTGCTTCCTTTCACCACTGCATATCATAGATTAGAAGAGGGTACAGCGGTTGAGCAGATGAGCAGGAGGGTACAGTGGTGGAGCAGATGAGCAGGAGGGTACAGCGGTGGGGAAAATGAGCATGAGGGTACAGCGGTGGGGCAGATGTGCATGAGGGACAGCGGTGGAAGAGATGAGAAGGGGGTTCAATAGTGGGACAAATGAGAAGGCGGTTCAGCAGTGGGACACATAAGAAAGGGGTACAGTGTTGGGCCAGATGAGCAGGGGGTTCAGCGTTGGGCCAGATGAGCAGGGGGGTTCAGCGTTGGGCCAGATGAGCAGGGGGGTTCAGCGTCAGGCCAGATGAGCATGTGGGGTTCAGCGTTGGGCCAGATGAGCAGGGGGTTTAGCATTGGACCAGATAAGCAAGGGGGTTCAATGGTGGGACAGAAAAGCGGTGGGGTAGAGCAGTTGGGGAGATGTGGAAGGAGGTGTATTGGTGGGACAGATGAGCAGGAGGTTACAGTGATGGGGCAGGAGAGCAGGGGTGTACAGAGGTGAGACAGATGAGAAATTGGGTTACTGTGGGGGGGCAGATGAGCAGATGGGTTCAGTGTTAGGACAGATGAGAAGGTGACTCAGTAGTGAGATAGAAGAGCATGGGGATATAGCGGTGGAGCAGATGTGCAGGGAAATACAGTGGTTGGGCAGATGAGAAAAGGGGGTACATTGATGGGGCAGATGAGCAGGGGGGTTACAGTGGTGGGGCAGATGTGCAAGGGGTTACAGTGGTGGGTCAAGGAGAGCACTATTTTTTGAGGTTCTCGCGCTCATATAGCCCCTATGAATGTATTTATGTTTTGCTATGTCAATTATGTTTGTCTTGTATGTTAGTCTGTGTACACCTATTGGTAGATATCGGCTCATCAACCCATTCTCCTTGTTTTCTCTTTTTTTCTTGTCTCCTTTCCCCTTTCTCCCTGTTCAGCCCCCTTATCTGCCTCCTTTGGGATTTTGGGGGTGAGAGGCTTTGGATGGATAAATCTGAAAAAAGATGATATAGCTCACATCTGGGTTATAGTTTGGTTAAACTATATGTTAATGGTGTTTTATGCTCCCTCTGAGTTATGTAATAGTCTCAAGGAACGTTAGAGGTCTTGGTACCTCTCCTAAATGGCAAGCGATTTTTACGTCATTGAAGAGATTCTTGCCTTTCATATTCTGTCTGCAGAAAACCTACTTCCCAATACCCTACATTATTTAAAGAGGAATCAGTTTAAGACTCAATTTCACTCTACATATACATCATACTCCAGAGGAGTCTCTATACTTATATCTAAAAGAATGGATTTCCAATGCACACTGGTTAAGAAAAATAGTAAAGGCCACTTCATTTTTTTGTATTGCACACTGGCTGGACGATCATACAGTCAGGTCCATAAATATTGGGACATCAACACAATTCTAATCTTTTTGGCTCTATACACCACCACAATGGATTTGAAATGAAACAAACGGGATGTGCTTTAACTGCAGACTTTCAGCTTTAATTTGAGGGTATTTACATCCAAATCAGGTGAACGGTGTAGGAATTACAACAGTTTGTATATGTGCCTCCCACTTTTTAAGCGACCAAAAGTAATGGGACAGATTAACAATCATCCATCAAACTTTCACTTTTTAATACTTGGTTGCAAATCCTTTGCAGTCAATTACAGCCTGAAGTCTGGAACGCATAGACATCACCAGACGCTGGGATTCATCCCTGGTGTTGCTCTGCCAGGCCTCTACTGCAATTGTCTTCAGTTCCTGCTTGTTCTTGGGGCATTTTACCTTCAGTTTTGTCTTCAGTAAGTGAAATGCATGCTCAATCGGATTCAGGTCAGGTGATTGACTTGGCCATCGCATAACATTCCACTTCTTTCCCTTAAAAAACTCTTTGCTTTCACAGTATGCTTCGGGTCATTGTCCATCTGCACTGTGAAGCGCCATCCAATGAGTTCTGAATCATTTTGCTGAATATGAGCAGATAATATTGCCCAAAACACTTCAGAATTCATTCTGCTGCTTTTGTCAACAGTCACATCATCAATAAATACAAGAGAACCAGTTCCATTGGCAGCCATACATGCCCACGCCATGACACTACCACCACCATGCTTCACTGACGAGGTGGTATACTTTGGATCATGAGCAGTTCTTTTCCTTCTCCATACTCTTCTCTTCCCATCACTCTGGTACAAGTTGATCTTGGTATCATCTGTCCATAGGATGTTGTTCCAGAACTGTGAAGGCTTTTTTAGAAGTTGTTTGGCAAACTCTAATCTGGCCTTCCTGTTTTTGAGGCTCACCAATGGTTTACATCTTGTGGTGAACCCTCTGTATTCACTCTGGTGAAGTCTTCTCATGATTGTTGACTTTGACACACATACACTTACCTCCTGGAAAGTGTTCTTGATCTGGCCAACTGTTGTGAAGGGTGTTTTCTTCACCAGGGAAAGAATTCTTCAGTCATCCACCACAGTTGTTTTCCGTGGTCTTCTGGGTCTTTTTGGTGTTGCTGAGCACACCGGTGTTTTCTTTCTTTTTAAGGATGTTCATTCAGTTTATTTGGCCATACCTAATGTTTTTGCTATCTCTCTGATGGGTTTGTTTTGCTTTTTCAGCCTAATGATGGCTTGCTTCACTGATAGTGACAGCTCTTTGGATCTCATATTGAGAGTTGGCAGCAACAGATTCCAAATGCAAATAGCACACTTGAAATTAACTCTGGACCTTTTATCTGCTCCTTGTAAATGGAATAATGAGGGAATAACACACACCTGGCCATGGAACAGCTGAGCAGCCAATTGTCCCATTACTTTTGGTCCCTTAAAAAGTGGGAGGCACATATACAAACTGTTGTAATCCCTACACTATTCACCTGATTTGGATGGAAATACCCTCAAATTAAAGCTGAAAGTCTGCAGTTAAAGCACATCTTGTTCGTTTCATTTCAAATCCATTGTGGTGGTGTAAAGAGCTAAAAAGAGTTGAATTGTGTCAATGTCCCAATATTTATGGACCTGACTGTATGATCGTCCAGCCAGTGTGCAATACAAAAAAATGAAGTGGCCTTTACTATTTTTCTTAACCTATGTGCATTGGAAATCCATTCTACTAGATATAAGTATAGAAACTCCTCTGGGGTATGATGTATATGTAGAGTGAAATTGAGTCTTAAACTGATTCCTCTTTAAATAATGTAGGGTATTGGGAAGTAGGTTTTCTGCAGACAGATTATGGAAGGCAAGAATCTCTTCAATGACATAAAAATCATTCCACCGCCCTTCTCATCGGAAATATTGAAGGAATTTATTTGGTTTTCATTAGATAAACAAGATAGTCCTTGGCTATTAATAGGGGACTTTAACAACTATATGGTCCCCTCAAGGGATACATTTCACTTACCGGATAAGAAGTATCCACCAGGGACTACGGCTTTTGCTAGATATATAGCGGAGATGGGGTTGATAGATTTTTGGAGACAGCGTAACCCTACAAGTAGGCAATTTTCATGTTTTTCTAGTACCGTACTCATAAAACTTTATCCAGAATAGAGCTGGCCCTGGGAACTCATTCTCTATTACCATATCTCGGTGAAATTAAATATGAGGCCAGAGGTATATTAGACCATTCCCCTTTGGTTTTATATTGCTCTTTCAGGATCAACACGGGGTGTAAGTTATGGAAGGTGAATCCATACTGGATGTCACTCTTTAAGTTTGACCTTATTGCCTTCCAGAGATATAATACATCTTCAGTCTCACTTCAATTTATTGGAATGCATTGAAAGCGTATCTTCGTGGTCTCCTCGTTGCGCAGATATAAAGAAAAAGAAACAATTTAGGCAATGGGAAAAAAACTCTAGCTGATAATATGATGTAGGCTGAACTTTTATATGTAGCTAATTCTAATAAAGATACTCAGACATTGTGGCTACACAGTCAAGAACAATATGCAAAAGTGGCCATAAAAAAGGCAGAAATTAAAAGATTTTTTTTACAATAACCACACTTTGAAGAGGGAGAAGTGACAAGGCACCTATTGGCCTCTATTGTAAAAGTTCAGCTGCCTGTATCATATATAACTGAAATACAATCTTCCTTACAAAAGAAGGCTGACACCACCCCAGAGATCCTGGAGGTATCCTGGGAATTTTATCAGGATTTATACAAAAGTAGGGCATCCTACTTAGAGGGGGATATTATAGGATCCTTTGAATCCAGTAATCTACCTATGATACTAGACAATGAGAGCAAGGTATTGGAGGGACCACTAACATTGGAAGAGCTAAGATTCACAGCAGCTAACCTACCTAATAATAAAACACCTGGACCTGATGATCTTCCAGGGGCAACATACAAAAATTATGGGGATGTACTGCTACTCAACTTGTTGGAAGTCTTTAATCATGCCATGGAGGTGGGCCAGTGGCGGGACTTTCAGGGTCGCAGCAGTCGCACTTGTGACTGGGCCCTGCTGATCTGCCTCTGTGGGAGGGCCCTAAAACCCAGCATCTCCCCTGCACCTCTGGTTGTCAGTTTGGGATGCAGTGGGGGCAGTGGGAGGCGGGGATCGGCAGCTCTACAGTGCCTGTGGGATCTCCCTGGGGCTAGTACTTCTCCTCCCGAGTACAGTGGAGGGGCCTCTGACCCAAGCACGAATCAGTTTCACTCTTCAGTGTACAAGTGAGTCGGCTCTGCTTGTAAACTCTTGCTGATACATGCTTGGGTCAGAGGCCCCTCCTCTCTCCACTGTATACACTCGGGGGAGAACTACTAGCCCCAGGGGAGATCCTGCAATCCATGGGCACCATAGAGCTGCCGATCGCCCCCTCTCACCTCCCCCCAGGTGGGGGGTACAGAGATGTGCTGGGGGTTGGAAGTGCACAGACAGTTGTGACTAGCCAGATACAGGGGAATCTCTGGAAGGAGGGGGGCAGCTGTCTGGGGACCCTGATGTAAGGGGAGGCTCTCCGGGGACCCTGATGTAAGGGGAGGCTCTCCGGGGACCCTGATGTAAGGGGAGGCTCTCTGGGGACCCTGATGTAAGGGGGCTCTCTGGGGACCCTGATGTAAGGGGAGGCTCTCCGGGGACCCAGATGTAAGGGGGGGGGGCTCTCTGAGGACCCTGATGGAAGGGGAGGCTCTCTGGGGACTCTGATGCAATGAGGGGGGGCTCTGGGGATCCTGATGTAAGTAGGGGATCTCTGGGGACCTGATGTAAGGGGGGTCTGCACTCAGATATGTATTGATTTTTATATATATATATATATATATATATATATATATATATATATATATATATATATATATACATACACACGTATATTATATACACGTGTATGCCTGCCCAAGCGTATGACTTCTTTACTTCACTGCTATGGGCTCTAGCCTCAGATCTTTTGTAGACCTAGCAACGCCCCTGATGAGGGCCCTTCATGGTTTCTTGCAACAGGGCCCTGTCGGAAACCATGAAATCAGACTGAGGCAGAAGTACAGTTAAATCACACTTGTTTAAAAATAAAAGTAAAAATAACAAACATAGTCAAAACATAGCCAAAGTTCAGTAACCGGAATGGATAGTCAGCCAAGCCAGAAGTCAGGGATCAACGTAGTGAAACAGCAAGCAGGATCTGGAGCCAGAAGGGATGTCAGCAAAGCAAATTTCTAAACAGGAACGCAGGAGATCATCTCTGTGATGTTGACCAAGGTGAAGGCAGAGATCCTCTGGACTGGACGGCTTAAGTAGGCAGGACTGACGAGCAGGATATCATCAACAGCTGAGTAACTGTCGAGAGAGATGGGAGCTGGCAATTAGCCAACAGCTGAGCGGCCAGCTCAGAAGGAAGGGCTGAGCCCAGCCCTGACAGTACCCCCTCCTCAACGATCCCCCCCTGGGAGGACCACCAGGCTTGAGGGGAAAACGACTATGGAAATCATGGAGGAGGACAGGGGCATGTACGTCTGAGGATGAGACCCAAGAGCGTGCCTCCAGACCGTATCCAATGCACCAGGTACTGTATGCGCCCACGGAACCTACGGGAGTCATCAATGGATGTACTTCATACTCCTCATGGTTCTCAATCTGTACAGGGTGAGGATGTGGCACCGAGGTGCGAACTTCAGTGAGGGAACACGAAGTCGGAGGTTGCGAGATGACAGCCGGACCCTGCCCCCAAACTGGTAGGAAGGCGCAGGCAGGTGTCTGCGGTCAGCATGGAGTCTGTACCTATCATGAGCATGACACAAAGCTTCCTGGACTTGTGCCCAAGTGGAACGAAGACCACGGAGATGCTCTTCTAATGCAAGAATACTCTGCGGAACAAACAAGTCATGCAAAATGGAAGGTTGGAAACCATAATTTGCCATAAACAGGGACAGTCGGGAAGTAGAATTCAGGGCAAACTCTGCCCACGGTAATAGGTCTGACCAGTTGTTATGATGGTCAGAAATATAGCAACGTAGGAATTGCTCCAAGGACTGATTGGCTTGTTCTGTGGCCCCATTAGACTGCAGGTGATATGCAGAGGAGAAAGCAAGCTGAAATCCCAAAAGGCTCGCCAGAACCGGGACACAAACTGACTACCCCTGTCCGAGACAATCACCTTGGGTAGCCCATGTAAGCGAAAGATCTCCCGAGCAAAAATGGAAGCCAGTTCCTTAGAAGTGGGCAACTTCTTAAGTGGAATACAATGACACATCTTTGAGAACCGGTCAACCACCATAAGGATAACTGTGTTGCCTGGGAGTTGGGTAACTCCACAATGAAATCCATAGACAGGTGGGTCCAGGGCCTCTCTCCATTGGGTATGGGTTGTAGGAGGCCCACTGGAAGGTGTCATGGAGTCTTACTTTGAGCACAGATAGAACAGGCAGCTACGAAGGCAGTTACATCAGCACGTAGACTAGGCCACCAGAATTGTTGGGAAATGGCCCAAACGAGTTAATTCTTCCCAGGGTGGCTAGCAGCCTTGGGAAGATGGTAAGTCTGGAGCACGGCAGTACTGAGACTCTTTGGGACAAAGTAGCGATCACAAGGTTTCTCAGGAGGAGCATGGACCTGAGCAGCAAGAATTTTGTTACCCAAAGGAGAAGTAAGACTGGTGCGAACCGTAGCCAGAATACGATAAGGAGGAATCACAGGAACCGGAACCGACTCCAACTGGGAAGTGGAGGAAAATTGTCGTGACAAGGCGTCAGCCCTTACATTCTTAGTACCGGGTAAGAATGAGGCAATGTAATTGAAACTTGACAAGAAAAGAGCCTATCGCGCCCTTCTGGGAGAGAGGCGTTTAGCCTCAGACAAGAATATGAGATTCTTATGGTCAGGTAAGAATGAGAACCGGCACAGTGGTACCTTCGAGGAGATGTCTCCATTCTTTCAGGGCTAAAATATCTCTTCGCTCTCAGAGGTAGGACGTTGAAACAGAAGGGCACCAACACAGTCTCAGAAGCATCAATCTCAAGGATAAAAGGTAACGTAGGATCAGGATGTGCCAACACAGGAGCAGAAACAAAGGCAGCCTTGAGACTTTTGAAGGCCTTAATGGACTCCGTAGACCAACTCTGGGGGTTACCATCCTTTCTGGTCATATCAGTCAGGGGATTAACCAGAGACAAGAAATTACAAATAAACTTCCGATAATAGTTGGCAAAGCCCAGGAAACGCTGCAGAGGACGTAAACCCACGGGTAGGGGCCACTGTAGAACTGCCGAAAGTTTCTCTAGGTCCATCGAAAAACCAGCAGTGGAAATGACATAGCCCAGGAATTTAATCTGTTCCTCGCACTTCTCCAGTTTACAATAGAGATTGTTCTCTCTTCATTTCTGAAGCACACGACCGACACCTGTGTGGTGGCTCTCCAGGGACTTGGAAAATATGAGGATATCATTTAGATAAACCACCTGTCATGGTTATGCAGTAATCTTTGTCAGCTTACCTTTCCTCCATGTATTCACCTTTAGAGGCCAGCCACCCTTACCTGACTACTTATAGAATCTTCCCTCAGCATAGCTCCACCTTAGCCTCTAATTAGGAACACTATATTAATCTGTGCATTGCAAGCCAACCCTGCTGATCAACCATTGTGTATTAAGCTTTCGTGTGTAACTTGCTGTGTCTCCTATGTCTGATTCCAGTTACCAATTTTGGCCTGTTCTGGACTATCCCTGTCTGCTTGTGACCCTGACCTTTGGCATGTTCTATGTTTATCCTTGTCTGCTAGTCACCCCGACCTTTGGCTTATCCCTTTACTATCCTTGTTGTTCCAGCCTGCTGCTTCCTTCCTCTTTCTCCTGTAGCCTAGCTGTGAGACCCTGGGGGCCGCGACCTGGAGCCAGACTGCAGTCCATCCTCACCACTAGAGGCTCTGGTGAACACCTGCTGGCTCTTAGATTCCGCGCCCTGGGGAATCTATGCTCTAGCTCCCAGTGGGATCTGTGTTGGTGCTGCAGTAGGCCTGCTTCTTGAACCTCCCAAAGTTCAATCCGCAGCAGTCAGTCCTAGGGTTCATTACCTTAGTGGTGCACTCCTGATTCCTACGGAGTGCATCTGTCACCTGGACTCAGATGACCTGACACCACCATTCAATCTCCTTAATCCTCACGAGATTGTATGCCCCTCTAAAATCAAGCTTTGTGAAAACTGTTGCTCCCTTGAGGCGGTCAAATAACTCCATAATAAACGGAATTGGATAGGCATTCTAAATCGCGAAACGATTGAGACCCCTATAATCAATACAAGGTCTCAGTTCACCACTCTTCTCCTTCACAAAGAAAAAACCAGCACCAGCAGGAGACGAGGATTTGCGGATGAAACCTTGAGAAAGTGCGTCTGCAACATACTCCTCCATGGCCTTATCCTCCAAGACCGACAAAGGGTAAACCCGGCCGGGGGGGGGGGGGGGTATGGCATCAGGTTGAAGGTCAATTGCGCAATCATATGGCTGTTGTGGAGGCAAACTACGGGCTTGACGTTTGTCAAAGACATCGCTAAAATCGCGGTATAACTCCGGCAGGGAGGAGAGTGAATACGTGCACAGAACCTTGGCTACCTTCTGGAAGCATGTCTCACTGCATTGTGGTGACCAGGAGAGAACCTCAGCATGGAGCCAATCAAAAGAGGGGTTGTGCCTCTGTAACCAATGATAACCAATAACTAGCAGAAACTTGGGTGAGGAAATAACTTAGAATTGGATTATCTCATGGTGAAGAGCCCCTACGGCCATGGACAATGGAACCGCCTCATTAGTCACATGGGCAGGCTGTAGAGGTCTCCCGTCAAGAGCCTCAATGGCAAGTGGAGTGTCATGCAGCTGCAGCAGAATCGAGTGCTTCGATACAAAGGCAGCATCAATGAACAGGCCTGCAGCCTGAGAGTCAATTAGAGCCTGTATCTCGACAGACGACTCAGCCCAAGAAAGGGTAACCGAAACCAGGGGCTTATCCTTCTGGATAACTGGGGATAATACAATGCCACATAAGGTCTGTCCATGACAGGACCTCAAGGTTCGGGCGACGGGTAGGACAAGACTTCAAAAAGTGACTTGCCTGGCCACAGTAAAGGCACAATCTCTCCCTCCTCCTAAAGGTTCTCTCTTCTGCAGAGAGACGCATGAAACCCAAGTGCATGGGTTCACCTCCACTGACTGACTCGGTACCAGGAGGCATGGGAGGGACTGCAAAGCTCGGAGACAAACGTACAGGAGGCTTCCGCAAGCGCTCCTTAAAAGAGAGTCTTTCTCTGAGTCTGGAGTCAATGAGGATGGCAAACATGATCAACTTCTCCAGCTCAGTGGATATATCTTGGGCTGCTATCTCATCCTTGATCGTATCCGAGAGACCATGAGAAAAAGCAGCCACGAGGGCCTCATTGTTCCACCCAACCTCTGCTGCCAGAGTACAGAATTCAATGGCTTAGTCGGCAACAGTTCTTGTACTCTGTTCGATGGACATGAGGCACTTGGCAGCAGAAGCGGAGCGTGCGGGAACGTCAAATACCCTTTAAAACAAAGCCACAAACTCAGGGTAGCTCAAGACAACAGGTTTTTGCATCTCCCAATGAGGGTTTGCCCAGGCCAAGGCTCTCTCAGAAAGCAAAGATATCAAAAAACCAACTTTGCTTCTGTCTGTGGGAAACGCCTGGGGCAGCATCTCAAAGTAAATCTCAACCTGGTTGAGAAACCCTCTGCATTGGACTGGATTGCCCCCAAATCGCTGAGGAAGCGATGCGGAGCCAGACAGACCTCTTATAGAGGTAATACTCGAGGCGGGTGCCTGCACAGAGACTGGAGCAGCAGCAGAGTCGGCCTGCAACACAGGTTGTCCCGGAGCAGCTTAGAGAAGGAAGGGCTGAGCTCAGCCCTGACAGGCCCTGAAGATTGTAGTTACGCCTCTGAGGTGGGCTTTTTGCTCCCCTTGATGAATGAAGCAGTGATTATTGTGCTTCCAAAATCTGGTAAGGATCCAACCAGTCTTGCATATCGTCCAATCTCTTTGTTAACATCAGACATCAAACTGTTAGCAAAGTTATTGGCGACTAGACTGTCAAAGTATATTACAAAACTAATTCATCATGTACAGTCTGGATTTATCCCTAATAGATCAGCAGCAAGTAATTTTAGATGCTTATTCTTAAATTTACAACTTCCCATGGATAATAGTGGAAACAGAGCCATATTGTCGCTGGATGCAGCTAAAGCATTCGAGAGTATAGAATGGGACTTCTTGTGGAACTGTTTAAAGCTCTTCGGATTTGGGCCGAGATATAGTCAGGTCCATAAATATTGGGACATTGACACAATTCTAAACTTTTTGGCTCTATACACCACCTCAATGGATTTGAAATGAAACAAACAAGATGAGCTTTAACTGCAGACTTTCAGCTTTAATTTGAGGGTATTTACATCCAAATTAGGTGAATGGTGTAGGAATACAACAGTTTGTATATGTGCCTCCCACTTTTTAAGGGACCAAAAGTAATGGGACAATTGGCTGCTCAGCTGTTCCATGGCCAGGTGTGTGTTATTCCCTCATTATCCCATTTACAAGAAGCAGATAAAAGGTCCAGAGAGATAGCAAAAACATTAGGTATGGCCAAATAAACTGAATGAACATCCTTAAAAAGAAAGAACACACCGGTGTGCTCAGCAACACCAAAAGACCCAGAAGACCACGGAAAACAACTGTGGTGGATGACCGAAGAATTCTTTCCCTGGTGAAGAAAATACCCTTCACAACAGTTGGCCAGATCAAGAACACTCTCCAGGAGGTAGGTGTATGTATGTCAAAGTGAACAATCAAGAGAAGACTTCACCAGAGTGAATACAGAGAGTTCACCACAAGGTGTAAACCATCGGTGAGCCTCAAAAACAGGAAGGCCAGATTAGAGTTTGCCAAACAACATCTAAAAAAAGCTTCACAGTTCTGGAACAACTTTCTATGGACAGATGATACCAAGATCAACATGTACCAGAGAGATGGGAGGAGAAGAGCATGCATTTCACTTACTGAAGACAAAACTGAAGGGAAAATGCCCCAAGAACAAGCAGGAACTGAAGACAGTTTCAGTAGAGGCCTGGCAGAGCATCACCAGGGATGAAACCCAGCGTCTGGTGATGTCTATGCGTTCCAGATTTCAGGCTGTAATTGACTGCAAAGGATTTACAACCAAGTATTAAAAAGTGAAAGTTTGATGGATGATTGTTAATCTGTCCCATTACTTTTTGTCCCTTAAAAAGTGGCAGGCACATATACAAACTGTTGTAATTCCTACACCGTTCACCTGATTAGGATGTAAATACCCTCAAATTAAAGCTAAAAGTCTGCAGTTAAAGCACATCTTGTTCATTTCATTTCAAATCCATTGTGGTGGTGTATAGAGCCAAAAAGATTAGAATAGTGTCGATGTCCCAATATTTATGGACCTGACTGTATATAAAATAGATACAACTTATATATAGTAACCTGAGTGCAAAAGTACAGATAAATGGATATGCCTCGGTCCCTTCCTTATTGAATAGAGGAACAAGGCAGGGCTGTCCCTTGTCTACACTCCTTTTTGCTTTAGCCGTAGAACCTCTGGCGGAGGCTATCGTGGTCACACAGATATTGTGGGGTTTCAGAGGTATACAGGCAAAGAAAAAATAGCACTCTTCGCAGACGATGCCCTAGTGCAGTGATGGCGAACCTTGGCACCCCAGATGTTTTAGAACTACCGTATTTATCGGCGTATAACACGCACTTTTTTCCCCTTAAAATCAGGGGAAAATCGCTGGAAAATCGCTGGTGCGTGTTATACGCGGATCCCCTGCGATCCTGAGCTTCAAAATCGCGACTGCGATTTGAAAATGGCTGTCACGTACCTGACGGTAGAGCCTGATGTGCAGGGAACGGCCTCTCTTGCTCCTCTGATTCTGGCCCCCTGATAGAGTAGACAGGAGGAGCAGAAGTGCAGAGTCGCACAAGTGCCAAACAGTTCGTCTTCACTGTAATGTAGAACAGCGGCAGGTGGCACGGTGCTGGAGCAGGGTTCTCCAATGAGCGGAAGATGCAGGTCACGCAAGCCGGGTCAAACACTGGCAGGAACGTCAGGAGCAGAAGCGGAGGCAGGTGCGTAGTCTGGATGCAGGCAGGGTCGACAACGGGCTGGCAGCGTGGTAGTAGAAGGAGCAGGCAGATGCAGAGTCAGAACAAGCCGTGTCAGATGCAGGTAGCAGAGTCAGAGGCAAGCCGGGTCGGTAAACAGGTGCAGGTATCACGGGTAAAGCGGACAGGAACACACGGGAACGCTGTAGAATGGACAGCACTGGATGCAAGCACAGACAGTTTAAATAGCCTCTTGGTAATGTGCACACAGGTGAACCGAAGGTGTTCTGACAGAGGCTGAGGTCACAGGTCGACTTCTCCATCGGCCATCTTGAGTACTGGCTGGTCTTCCCTGACAGGCTGAGGTCACAGGTCGACCTCTCCTTCGGCCATCTTGAGTACTGGCTAGTCTTCCCTGACAGGCTGAGGTCACAGGTCGACTTCTCCTTCGGCCATCTTGAGTACTGGCTGGTCTTCCCTGACATTGCCCCCCCTAACGGGCAGCCTCCGGATGCCCAATCTGGATACTTTGTCAGGATAGGTCCTCTTAAAGGTTCGGATCAGTTATTGGGCATGAATGTTGGTTTCAGGTTCCCACGAATTGTCTTCAGGACAAGCCCTCCACTTAATAAGGTATTGAACTTGACCTCTCCTTCTCCTGCAATCTAAAATCGCCTCTATTTCAAATTCCTCTTTGCCATCTACCACCACAGGTTCGGGTGGCTCTGTATTCCGATCCGGAAAAGAGTTGGGGATGGCGGACTTCAGTAAGGTTATATGAAACACCGGGTGGATCCTGAAGGTCTCCAGTAACTCCAGCTCATAGGCAACACTTTTAATTCGTCTCTTTACAGGAAACGGTCCCACGAATCTGGGGCCTAATTTCCTTGAAGGACAGGTTAGTTTCAGATTTGTTGTGGCTAACCAGACTTGGTCCCCCGGGTTCAGGATCAGGTCCCCTCTTCTCTTCTTATCAAAGATCTGTTTGTTATAAGCTTGAGTCTTGGTCATTGTCTCTTGTAGCAGCTTGTTGTTGGATCTAAAGAAATCCAATGTTTCAAGTACAGCGGGTACCGGGCATTCCGGAATGTTATTAAACAGAAAGGACAGGTGAAAACCGTAGTTTGCGAAGAAGGGAGATTGTTTCGTGGCTGAATGAGAAGAATTATTGTAGGCAAACTCGGCTAAGGGAAGTAAGGACACCCAATCGTCTTGTGAAAAGGAGGAGAAGCAACGCAGATATTGTTCCAGTGTCTGGTTGGTCCTTTCTGTCTGACCATTAGTCTGCGGATGATAGGCTGAAGAGAATGAAAGTTCAATACCCAAGGATTCACACAAGGATCTCCAGAATCTGGAGGTGAACTGGACCCCTCTGTCTGAGACGATGTTAGCCGGAACCCCATGGAGTCTTATAACCTCTCTGATGAAGATCCGTGCCGTCTCTTGTGCAGAAGGGGTGCCCTTCATAGGAATGAAGTGGGCCATCTTGGACAATCGATCAACGATTACAAAGATAGTACTGTATCCCTCGGATGGGGGCAGTTCCACAATGAAGTCAATTGAAATCATTCTCCATGGTCTGTTCGGGACAGGTAATGGCTTTAACAGACCCCAGGCCCTGGATTTGCTGTTCTTATTACGGATGCAGGTGGTGCACGATTCCACATATCTCCTACAGTCTCTTGCCACCCCCGGCCACCAGAAGGTTCGCTGCACCAATTCGGCAGTCTTGCTGACCCCAAAGTGTCCTGCCAGCACGTGGTCGTGGCACATGCTCAACGTGGCAGTTTGTAGATCCTCTGGCACGAAGACCTTATCCTCATACCAGAGTAGCCCTTCCTGTGTCCGTAAAGTGATCCCAGATGGTGTAGAACTCCTCACAGAGGCTTGTTTAATCTGCGTCATTAAGTCCCCTTGTAGGAGAAGGAAATTTCCCGAGGACAGGATCGTATCCGGGGGAGAGATGTCTTGGGATTTGCTAAACATGCGTGATAGCGCATCTGGCTTTATGTTCTTGGATCCAGGTCTGTATGTCAGATGGAAGGTAAATCTCAAAAAGAAAAGTGCCCACCTGGCCTGGCGAGGTCTCAATCTCTTTGCTGTTCTTAGATATTCGAGATTCTTGTGATCTGTGTAGATTAGGATTGGATGTGCTGCTCCCTCGAGAAGGTATCTCCATTCTTCTAATGCTGCCTTAATTGCTAAAAGTTCACGATCCCCAACGTCGTAATTCTTCTCCGCGCTAGACAGTTTACGCGAGAAGAACGCAATTGGGTGCAACAGGGCCTTGGGGCCCTGTCTTTGGGACAAGATAGCTCCCACCGCAGTTTCCGAGGTGTCCACTTCTAAGACATACGGTAAGGCCGAGTCTGGGTGCTTCAAGACGGGTGCGGATGTGAAAAACCTCTTCAGCGTTTCAAAGGCCGACTGAGCCTCTGGAGACCAGCGGAATCGGGACCCCTGTTTGGTAAGCTGTGTAATGGGGGCAATGATTGCTGAGAACCCCCGAATAAATTTTCGATAAAAGTTTGCAAAGCCTATGAAACGTTGAATACCTTTCTTGTCACATGGAGTAGGCCAGTCCTGGATAGCTGTTACCTTCTGGGGATCCATCCGGATACCTTCGGTGGAAATGATCAGCCCCAGAAATTGGATACTCTGGCGTTCAAACTCGCACTTCTCGGGTTTGGCATATAATCCGTGTTGTCGAAGGTGGGTTAATACACTTCTCACGTGTCTGCGGTGGTGTTCTAGGGAGGAAGAAAAAATTAGCATATCATCAAGGTATACAATGACAAATAAGTCCAGGAAGTCTCTGAGAACATCATTAATGAAATGCTGGAAGGTAGCCGGAGAGTTGCAGAGCCCGAAGGGCATCACGAGATACTCGTAATGCCCAAATCGTGTGCGGAAAGCAGTCTTCCACTCGTCTCCCTCCTGAATGCGCACCAAATTATAGGCGCCCCCGAAGATCCAATTTTGTAAATATGGTAGCGGAACCAAGTCTTTGAAAAAGTTTGGGAACTAATGGAAGTGGGTAACGGTTCTTCACCGTCACCTTGTTAAGTTCACGGTAGTCCACACAGGGCCTTAACGACTGATGCTTCTTCTGGACGAAGAAAATCCCCGCCCCAGCTGGAGACGTGGAAGGGCGGATGAATCCTTTCCTGAGATTGTCATTGATATAGTCCTTCAGTGCCACCAGCTCGCTTTCAGACAGAGGGAAAATCCTCCCAAAGGGAACTTCGGCTCCGGGGAGTAGCTCTATAGGGCAGTCATAGGGCCGATGAGGTGGGAGGATCTCTGCCCCCTTCTTACTAAACACGTCTAAAAAGCTGTGGTAGGCTGCAGGCACAAGCTGACTGGTTTCAGAGTCCGTATCTAGACACAGCAGAGCGGGAACATCACAGGAGGTCTGTAGGCAGTGCTGGGTGCAGTAAGAGGAGACAAAGTTAATGCTTCCTTTAGACCAGTTGATATGGGGATTGTGGGCCTTCAACCAAGGTATACCGAGGATAACTGGGAACAGAGGGGAAGCGATGGCGTCTAGTCGTAGCAGTTCTCGGTGGTCCTGGGACATGATGGTCAGCAGAGGAATGGTTTCATGAGTGACTGCTCCGGACTTAATGGTGGAACCATCGGCCAAGTGAACCGAGAGTTTCTGTGCTTTAGGCTGCAGGGGGATATGATGTTCGGCAGCAAAGGACAAGTCCACAAAGCAGCTGCAGGCTCCGGAATCAATTATGGCGGTAGTCTGACGAGTCCTTCCTGGCAGCTGTAGAGAAATGGGAATAGTAAAGTGAGCGGAGTTGCTAAGCGAGCTTGGGGTTAGCGAGGCAGAAATAGTGAAGAGAGACTTACGAGGTTTCACTGGGCAGGACCTCACGTAATGTCCGGATCCCCCGCAGTATAAGCATAAGTTCTGTTGGCGGCGGCGTTGTCGTTCTTCAACAGTAAGAGAGGGCCGCAGCAGGCCGAGTTGCATAGGTTTCCGGGGCGTCAGGAGCCGGAGTGGCTGGAGCAGGTGGAGCGGGATAGGACGAGCTGGGTACCCGAGGTAACATCCACACTGGACGGGATGGAGTGGACGCTCTCTCTAGTCTTCGTTCTCTCAGCCGGCGATCGATCTGGATGGATAGATCAATTAGAGTTTCTAAGGTAGGGGGTACCCCTACCCGCGCTAACTCATCTTTGAGTGGTTGGGAGAGGCCCATACGAAATTGGTATCGTAGGGTGGCTTCGTTCCACTTTGTGTCAAATGCCCATCGTCGAAATTCAGAGACGTAGTCTTCCACCGCCCTACGACCCTGTTGAAGTGCATGAAGGGCCGCTTCGGCTGAAGCTGTCTGCTGAGGATCTTCGTACAGCTAGGCCATGGCACTGAAGAAGGAGTTTAAGTCGGATAAGCATTCGGCCTTCTGTTCCAGAAGGCGGTGGGCCCAGGACTGTGGCTCCCCTTGTAGCAGGGAGATTACAAAGCCGACCTTGGTAGCTTCTAAGGAGAATGTGCGGGGTTGAAGGGCAAAACACAGTTCACATGCGTTCCGAAACGCTCTAAACTTTCTGCGTTCACCCAGGAACCGGTCTGGGGTAGGTACCCTGGGGTCAGGTGGGAGCATGACCACGGCAGGAGCAGGAGAAGATCCCTGAGAGGAGGCTGATGCTGAAGGTGGACCCTGCGGAGTTGCAGCGCCCGTCAGGGTCTGTAGGCGTCCCTCTAGCTGAGTGTAGCCCTGCTGTAGGTCTTTGACGGCTTGTGCCAAGCCGGCCAGGTGCTGGCAAAGTTCATCCATAGGAGAGGGTCCCTGCGCAGGCTCAGACATGGCTGTCCGTTACTGTCACGTACCTGACGGTAGAGCCTGATATGCAGGGAACGGCCTCTCTTGCTCCTCTGATTCTGGCCCCCTGATAGAGTAGACAGGAGGAGCAGAAGTGCAGAGTCGCACAAGTGCCAAACAGTTCGTCTTCACTGTAATGTAGAACAGCGGCAGGTGGCACGGTGCTGGAGTAGGGTTCTCCAATGAGCGGAAGATGCAGGTCGGGCAAGCCGGGTCAAACACTGACAGGAACGTCAGGAGCAGAAGCGGAGGCAGGTGCGTAGTCTGGATGCAGGCAGGGTCGGCAACGGGCTGGCAGCGTGGTAGTAGAAGGAGCAGGCAGATGCGGAGTCAGAACAAGCCGGGTCAGATGCAGGTAGCAGAGTCAGAGGCAAGCCGGGTCGGTAAACAGGTGCAGGTATCACGGGTAAAGCGGGCAGGAACACAAAAATTATACGAGAACCCCCTAAGGGGGCTTTAAAGCAGCCAGGAAAATACAATGTTTGTAGTTGAAAAAATTCGATTTTATTGATACAAAAAATATCCAAATAGCATATTATAAAAAGATCACTGGGAATAAGTGCAGACTAATCGAGTCATGACATGATCTGAGTATGGCATACCATTATAATGGACAAAGCATACAATAAACCAAAAACTAGGCGCAATACATAAAATGGCGACCAAAAATGACTTTAAAGTGAGTTCTTAAAAACAATGGCAACACATATTGCCTATGATACCATGCATGTGTGTGGGGTAACAGAAGTTGTATACGTTAATCCTGACGCGTTTCGACCCTTCCCGGGTCCTCTTCAGAGGATAGTTGCCCCCTAAGAAAAAGGTCAACATGTGTCAGATATAGCGTCAAAACCAATAGTGCCAGGCTTATGCACTTGCACCATTATATTCCAGTTATCAAAATCATATAATTACCTATTGTGGAAATTGTGACATTTTCACATGCAGTTTAGGTATTGTAGGTTGTTGTGTTTTTAGATGACGCAATTTTTCTTGGTTCCCCCGTCTCCCCCACGTCAGAGTAGCTCCCAGGGAAACTGGCGGTGGACCAGGTGTGTCTTACGAGGGATCACATCTAATAGCCCCCATTTAGGACAGGGGAATAGGGGGGGAAGGAGGGACAGTGAAACAACCCGAAGGGTACCTAGAAGGGGAATGTAAGTTATTGCCAAAAAATGAATGTAGTTAAATGCTAAAGAGCAAGAATTCACTAAATTGCTCTACATGAGTTGGGAAATGTCCCAGCTTTAAGAGTTATAAAGGTATTGAATGGTAATTCCAAGGGTGTGCAGAGGGCATAGCTAGATGAAAAGGGGAAAGGAAAGGGAAGGGAAAAATGTGAAAAAAAAAAAAAAAAAAAAAAAAGGGGGAGGGGGATAAGGAAGCGGTGAAAAGGAAAGGAGAGATGACCCAAGGCAGTGTAAGTGTAAATAGAATGAAGAATAGCAGATGCCCTACTGCCAATAAATTCCCATGTACCATAGTAGGTGTGTGCCAAATATGGGTAAGAGCACCAACAAAACCTCCAGAAGATGGACAAGGAGAAATGGGAAGAAAGGGGAAGGAAAGAGGGGGGGGGGGGAGGGGGGGGGAAGAAAGGGGTCGCAGTGAAGTGATGAAAAGTGAATGGAATGTATAGGAAAAAAGAGAAGGAAAGGAAGGGGGTGAAGAGGGTGAAGTGCAAACAGGGTGGGGGGCTGAAGGAACAAGAGAAAGGGGAGAAAAAAGGGAAGAACAAACAGGGGGGGGGGGGGGGGGGGAGAGAGGGGGGAGGGAGGGAGAAGAAGGGGGGGGAGGGGGAGAAGAAGAAGGGGAGAATGGGGAATAGAGGAAAGTGCAAGTGAGGTGGGAGAAAGGGAAAGAGACAAAGGTGAATGGGGGGGGGGGGGGGGATGGAAGGGGGGGAAGGGGAGGAACGAAGGAAGAGGGGGGAAAAAAGGGGAAAAGGGGAAAAAAGGCAGGAACACATGGGAACGCTGTAGAACGGATCATCATGGGAAATGTATTTCCAAAACATCTGGGGTCCCAAGGTTCGCCATCCCTGCCCTAGCGTTTCTAGGGGATACACATACTTCTTTGTCCACAGTTATCTCACTTATATTTTCAGGATTTAATATTAATTGGGACAAATCGGTAATACTGCCCATTGATCTGATACATTTGGAGCTTCCACACCAGGCTCACCAAATAAAGCTAGTTACATCATTTAACCACTTGACCACTGGGCAAACCCCCTTAATAACCAGACCAATTTTCAGCTTTTGGTGCTCTCACATTTTGAATGACAATTACTCAGTCATGCAACACTGTATCTATATGAATTTTTTGTCCTTTTTTTCACACAAATAGAGCTTTCTTTTGGTGGTATTTAATCACCGCTGGGTTCTTTATTTTTTGCGCTATAAAAGAAAAAAGACAGAAAAATCTGTAAAAAAAATGCATTTTTCTTCGTTTCTGTTATAAAATTTTGCAAATTAGTAATTTTTCTACATATATTTTGGCCAAAATTTATACCGCTACATATCTTTGGTAAAAATAACCAAAATCAGTGGATATTATTTGGTCTTTGTGAAAGTTATAGAGTCCAAAAGCTATGGTGCCAATATCTGAAAATTGATCACACCTGAATTACTGATGGCCTAGCTCATTTCTTGAGACCCTAACATGCCAGAAAAGCACAAATACCCCCCAAATGACCCCTTTTTGGAAAGAAGACATTCCAAGGTATTTAGAAAGATGCATGGTGAGTTTTTTGAAGTTGTCATTTTTTCCCACAATTCTTTTTTTCTTTTTTTTTCACAAAATTTTCATATTAGCAGGTTATTTTTTTTATTATTTCTCACACACAGCATATGCATACCACAAACTACACCCCAAAACACATTCTGCTATTACTCCTGAGTATGGCGATACCACATGTGTGAGACTTTTACACAGCGTGGCCACAGAGACCCAACATGCACGGAGCACCTTCAGGCTTTCGGGAGCAGCCAGGCCAATTCTGACATTTCTCTCATGTAAAAATCATCATTTATTTGCTAGAAAATTACATAGAACCCCAAAACATTATATATGTTTTTTTAGCAAAGACCCTAGAGAATACAATGGTGGTCATTGCAACTTATTATCTCGCACGGTATTTGCGCAGCAATTTTTCGAACGCTTTTTTTTGGAAAAAAAAACATTTTTTTGCTTTAGAAAAAACAAAACAGTAAAGTTAGCCCAATGTTTTTGCATAATGTGAAAGATGAGGTTACGCCGAGTAAATAGATACCCAACATGTCACCTTTCAAAATTGCACACGCTTGTGGAATGGCGCCAAACTTCGCTACTTAAAAATCCCCATAGCCGACGTTTTAAAATTTTTTACTGGTTACATGTTTTGAGTTACAGAGGAGGTCTAGGGCCAAAATTATTGCTCTCGCTCTACCGATGGCAGCGATACCTCACATGTGTGGTTTGAACACCGTTTTCATATGTGGGCAGGACTTACGTATGCGTTCGCTTCTTCATGCGAGCAAACGGGGACAGGGGCGCTTTAAAATTTATTTTTTTTATTGTTCATTTTACTTTATTTATTTTTGTTTGACGCTCCCCCCCCCCCCCAATTTTTTTTTTGATCACTTTTATTCCTATTACAAGGAATGTAAACATCCCTTGTAATAGGAATATGGTATGGCAGGTCCTCTTTACAGTGAGACATGGGGTCAATAAGGCTGGGAAGCCTTATTGACCCCAGGCTGGGAAGCCTGCAATAAAAAAAAAAAAAAAAAAAGATCCTGGCTTCGATTGTAGCAGTGAGTCGGTAGAAGCACCGGAGGGCAGCGGGAGAGGGGGACATCCCCTCTCGCCTCCTGTAAGAACGATCAAGCAGTGGAACAGCCGCTATGATCATTCTTATTTTTTTTTTTAACACAAAGTTGTCCATTTATACAATATTTCTAACACATAGCATGTACATACCAAAAATGACACCCCAAAATAGATTCTCCTACTCCTCCTGAGTACGGCGATACCACATATGTGAGACTTCCACAGCCCGGCCACATACAGAGGCCGAGTACAGCCGAGTATGGCCGAGTATGGCTGAGTATGGCCGAGTATGGCTGGGTATGGCTGGGTATGGCAGAGTATGGCTGGGTATTGCAGAGTATGGCTGGGTATGGCAGAGTATTGCGGGGTATGGCAGAGTATTGCAGAGTTTTGCAGGGTATTGCAGAGCATGGCGGGGTATTGCAGAGTATGGCAGGGTATTGCCGAGTATGGCTGAACATGGCTGGGTATGGCAGAGTATGGCTGGGTATCACCGAGTATTGCAGAGTATGGCAGGGTATGGCAGAGTATTGCAGAGTATTGCAGAGTATTGCGGGATATTGCAGAGTATTGCAGAGTATTGCAGGGTATTGCAGAGTATTGCAGGGTATTGCAGAGTATTGCGGGGTATGGCAGAGTATTGCAGAGTATTGCGGGGTAGTGCAGAGTATTGCAGAGTATTGTGGGATATTGCAGAGTATTGCAGGGTATTGCAGGGTATTGTGGGGTATTGCAGAGTTTTGCAGAGTATTGCAGAGTATTGCGGGGTATTGGAGAGTATTGCAGAGTATTGCACAGTATTGTGAAGTATTGCAGAGTATTTCGGGGTATTGCAGAATATTGCAGAGTATTGTGGGGTATTGCAGAGTATTGCACAGTATTGCAAAGCATTGCAGAGTAGTGCAGGGTATTGCAGAGCATTGAGAGATGGCTGAGCATGGATGGATGGATGGCATTTGTCACTGAGCAGCGCTGTGGGCACTACAGATGCAGCCCACAGCGCTGCTGCCATCCGATCTCTCCCTCTCTCTGCTCACAGTGTACTGATCGATACAGAGAGGGGAGGAGAGGAACCGGCGTCATGAGATGACGCGGGTTTGTTTACATGTGATCGCTCCGTCATTTGACGGAGGGATCACATGGTAAACGGCCGCGATTAGCGGCCATTTACCGGGATCCGTGATGTTCTCGGGTGCGCGCCCCAGGGGTGCGCGAGAGCGGAATTCTGGGAGGACATCACTGTTCGCCCTCCCAGAGTTAAGCAACCGCCCTGTAGCCTTCATTTGGCTATGGGCCGGTTGTTAAGTGGTTAAGTACCTGGGAGTGATAATTATCCCAAATGTCAATGAATACATAGATAAGAGTGTACTTCCCCTTGTTGGTAAATTTAGACATCAAAATTAAACCTGGTGTAGAATCCCGTTGACTATGATAGGGAGAGCAAATTAGGTGAAGATTGTGTGGATGCCCCAATCGTTATATGTACTACATAACTTTATATGGAAATGTGGGAAACCTAGAATTAGACTTTGAATATTGCAACAAGTGAAGGATAGAGGGGGAATTGCGATACCCAACTCGACTATATTTTATAGTAGCACAACTTCAACATTGACATGGTTGGGAAGAGGTAGACATGCAGGACCCTATACAGAATATTATAATCTCTCAATTTAAGATATCCCCACTAGTACAACGAATAGTATCTCATCATTTTTATAAGAAGAGAAAGTTTCCTACCTTCCATCTAACTCATAGGTTATGGGAGGCAGTACGCACCAGCATAAGGGTTATACAAGGCATATGCCTATATGGGATAATTACTGTTTAAGTGAGTTGAAGAAATTGCCAGAATTAATAGAATGAAATAAGCTGGCATAATATTCTTATAGCAGTTATATGAAAAGGATATCTTATTGCCTTTTAATGTAATGAAAGACCGTTTTCAATTACTAAATAGTAATTTCTTTCAGTATCTCCAAATACGCCACGCATTACAAAGTCAGACCTCAAAATTACAATTACAATATAACCCCTCTGAGATATTATTTAAGGCAACCTCAGTACAGTCTACAAAACGAGAGCTAATAGGAAACCTTTATTTTATTCTACAAACTGTAGAGAGCACAGAGAGACAGGTAAATAGTTTTACACATTGGCAAAAGGATATAGAAGATTTAAAGGAAGAAGAATGGATACGGGCAGTGGAGATTCTACCTGAGATATCTCTCTCACCATCTCAGAAATTGTCTCAGCTTTTTATTTTACATAGAATGTATTACACCCCAAAAAAACTCTATGCCTGGGGAAAATATACATCACTTTTATGTCCTCGTTGTTCTCTATCCAATAGTTCTCTTATTCCTATGCTTTGACGTTGTCCCAAACTTCATGAGTATTGGGAAAGATTGTTTTCAACTCTGAACTCACAATGTTTGACAGAAATAATAGGAAGCCCTAAATTTGCAATACAGGGAATCCCGGATGGAGAATTACCAGCAGAGATGTCCACCATGTAGACTAGGTCCTTATATCTAGCACATAAACTTATCCTACAAAAATGGATTTCTTCTACTCCTCCAACTCATTAACAATGGGGTGAGAAACTCAATTATACATTAAAAAGAGAAAGGCTGGCGTACAAACACAGAGGAATACCCCCAAAATTCCAAAAAATATGGTCTTATTGGCTTGACCATAACAACACATTATATGATGGCTCATTTAGCAGAGAGGAAGAGGAGGGGAGGGAAAGGACAGGGGAGGAGAGATGAGTTCAATAGTTTATAAGTTTATAAGAGAAGAGATGCTGCCACACGATCAAGGTAGTCAGAGTGGAGAAATTAGGGTTGAGGGGAGTCTTTGACTCAAGGCAATACTATGTACTGCTTACTGAAATTCAGTTTCCTAAACTCAGAGGTTTTAGTTTGGTGTTGTCTGTCTTGTTAGTGGTTCTTTTTTTTAAATTTATTTTTATATGATGTGTTTGTAGTTAGCTTGTTTTTCTCGTCTTATCCTTGTATGTACCAAGCAATAACAAAAATAAAAAAAATTATTTGATATTAAAAAAAAAACAGTGGTGGGGCAGATGTGCAGGGGGTTACAGTGGTGTGGCAGATGTGCAGGGGGTTACAGTGGTGGGGCAGATGTGCAGGGGATTACAGTGGTGGGGCAGATGTGCAAGGGGTTACAGTGGTGGGGCAGATGTGCAGGGGGTTACATTGGTGGGACAGATGAGAAAGGGGTTACATTGGTGGGGCAGATGCGAAAGGGGGTACATTGGTGGGGTAGATGTACAGGGAGGTACATTGGTGGGGCAGATGCGCAGGGTGGTA
The DNA here is from genome assembly GCA_037952925.1 of Lithobates clamitans. Lineage (NCBI taxonomy): Eukaryota > Metazoa > Chordata > Amphibia > Anura > Ranidae > Lithobates > Lithobates clamitans. Next base: position 2,218,630 of record JBBGZY010000633.1, read on the forward strand.
CATTGATGGGGCAGATGAGCAGGGGGTTACAGTGGTGGGGCAGATGTGCAGGGTAGTACAGTGGAGAGGCAGATGTGTAGGGGGTTACAGTGGTGGGGCATATGTGCAGGGTAGTACAGTGGTGGGGCAGATGAGCAGGGGGGTACAGTGGTGGGACAGATTTGCAGGAGGGACAGTGATCTGAGGTGTTAAGGTGCATGAATTGGGGCTGATCTGAGGTGTGGAGTTGGAATAATTGGGGATGATCTGAGGTGTGAGAGTGCAGGATGTTAATTTCTCACTACTAAAGTAGTTCACAGCATTTACTTTATAAAAAATCCTTTTCGTGATTGAGAGTATCAAGTTGACTTTTTTTGTTATAAAATCGGCACGCTCAATTTCTTTGAAAACATTTTTCCGCACACTGTGTTCAAAAGGTTGCCTACCCATGCATTAGCCTATTCATGGCAGGCGAGCTGACCTAACCTAACCGCACCTGGATCTACTCACCTGGAGTGGCGTTTTTTTCCCTGCTCTCCACTGGGTGTGATATGGGCTTACCATGGTCCTGTGTCAGTGGTCATCATGTGTGTATCAATGTGCATGTGGGTGGGGCAGGTGTGTCTGTGTGTGTGTGTGTGTGGGGGGGGTTGGTGGTTGGGGGGTTGTGGGCGGAGTATGTTAGTATGAAGTGATGCATAATGGACCTAGGTTAGCTGCAGTGCTTTTTTTCTTCTGAATAGTATATCATTTTGGAATAATTGGTCATTGTTTCATCTGTCATAGTCAGCGCAGCTATGGCCCTGTCGGCTCCCCTTTGGGTGGTCCAGTGCTCATTTAACTAACCCTTGGCGGTTTGCCAGGGGTCAGGTGATCCTTCATTTATATCCTCTGCTCTTCTGAACAGTGACGTCTGATTACGTATGTCTTATTGATGGAGTTGGTGAGCATTGATGGAGTTGGTGAGCATGATGATATTTGCAAACATTATCACTTTATTGGAAAACTATGGGTTGTCAAATAATATCTTTTTTTTTTAACATAAAGTTTTTTTATTTAATAAAAGCAAATACAAAAAAAAACATACAGATGATACATTGTGCAGTGGTTACAGTACAAGGTGTACAGATGTTTAGCAGCAGATGTTACAGAACAAGTCCCACCATACATATATACCTATGGAAACACCAGAAGTAGGTCAGTAGGAACAATGATGGGGGGGGGGGGGTATACATGAGTTGAGAATATTGTGGCTACGTCCCTTCTAAAACCTCCTCATCTTTCCCTTAATAGTATACTAGTAACTTCAGCTTCGTGTAGAGTATCGCTATATACTATATAGGCCTAGGGGGGGCTCCCTTGATTCACAGTTGACCCATCATGGGGATCAATGAAGTGGAAATAAGTTACATCAGTCAGAGTCGACATGCCCACTGCGCAGGAGGGGGAGTCCTGAGCCCGCGTGTTAATTCCAAGTCTAGGTGTTCTGCACCTATCCAGGGATCCCAGATTTTCCCAAATTTTTTTGGGCAGTTGCGACTTAGATATGTTAGCTTATATATCGGCAATGCCTTATTAATGAGGTTTTTCCAAAAGCCTATCGATGGGGGGGCAGATCCCTTCCAATGTAGCAAGAGCGCCTTTCTGGCGTAGAAGGCTGCGTAGAATATAAAGAGTTTTTTAGCTCGGGAGGTATCTAGTGTGTCAACTATTCCAAGCAGTAAGGGTATTGGATCACAGGGAACTTTTAATTTGCCAATTCGATTTAACGTATTAACCACTCCTCTCCAAAACGCCTGTATATAGCGGCAAGACCAAACCATGTGGAAGAAGGAACCTTCCTCCGCTGCACATTTGGGACATACCGGGTTATTAGTAGGGTATATTTTGGCTAGACGCTAAGGGGAGAAGTAGGCTCTGTGCAAAAATTTTAGCTGGGTGAATCTGTCTCTGGCAGAGATCACTAGGGGCAAGTATTGCTGGATACCCTCCTCCCAGTCGTCATCAGCGAGCGAAGGTATATCCGTCTGCCAAAGCAAAAACAGCTGTGAGACTTTAGATGTGTCCAGGCCCGCCAGGGCCGCGTATAGATTGGATAGGATCCTTCCTTCACCCTCCTCGCCCAACAGTCGCTCAAGCCCAGTAGTTATGAGTGTCGGGGGTGTGGGAAATTGGGAGTGGTAGGCATGTCGGAGCTGTAGGTATCTGAAGAACATGTTGTTGGGTAGTCTCTTTTGTTGTTTTAAGGTATCAAAGGGAAGTAGGCCATCTCGTGACACTATGTCCGCCACGGTGGTTATTCCGTAACGGGCCCATAGCACAGGGTCCGGGATGGTCTGGAAGTGCGATAGCCACGGGTTCCCCCACAGGGGAGTGCGGGGGGACCAGCTGTCCGCCCCTCTAATCTTGCCTCTAACCGTCTCCCAAACCTTCAAAGTAGTTTTCATTGAGGTGGTAACACCAGAGTTAGATCTGGGCCCTCTGTGTATCAGGTTTCTCAATTCTGAGTATGAACCCAGCAAAGCCGCCTCCAACGTGGAAGCAGGGTTTGCTGGTTCCTCAGACAGCCACCAGCGGAGGATAACCAACACCGCCGCCCAATAGTACTTTTGGAAACACGGTAAAGCAAGTCCCCCCAATGTCAGAGGGAGTTGTAGAGTGGATTTAGAGATTCTAGGTATGCTACCGTTCCATATAAATGCAGTGATCACGGTGTCAATTTTTTAAAAAAAGGTATTCGGTATGTGTACCGGTGTCTGTCTGAAGACATAAAGAAATTTTGGCAATATGGACATTTTTATCAAGTTCACTCTGCCTACTGGGGTTAGGGGCAGTGTTTTCCAAATGGTGCATATTTGGGTCAGAGTAGACATTATAGGAGATAGGTTAAGGGGAATAAACTGCGCAAAATCTCTGTGTATTTCTATTCCCAGATACCTAAATTGGGAGACCATTCTGAGGGGAGTATTAGCAGGTATCGAGGCTTCCCCCGGGCGCAATGCAAAAATTACCAATTTGGTCCAGTTAACACAGACGCCAGAGAACCCACCAAAGGTGTTAATAAGTGACAGGGCAGCCCCCAGGGAATCGCTGGTATTCCTAAGGTACAGCAGGGTGTCATCCGCGTATAGGGATATCTTTTCGAGTACCGTACCAATCATAATTCCAGTAACTGAAGGGGAGGATCGAAGAAGGATTGCCATTGGTTCTATGGCCAAGGCGAACAGAGCAGGGGAGAGTGGGCAGCCCTGCCTGGTACCCCTGTGCAGATAGAAGGGTGGCGAGATCGTCGTTCCCGTACGAACCCTAGCCCGTGGAGAGGTATAAAGGGTCTGTACCCAGGATATAAATTTGGGACCAAGGCCGAATCGACGCAGGACCTCCCATAGATAACACCACTCTACTGAGTCGAATGCTTTCTCAGCATCCAGGGAGGCCACTGCGTCGGATTCTGTCAAATACTCCCTGGCACCCAGGACCGTGTACAGTCTACGAAGGTTAATGTCTGTCCCCTTACCTGGCATAAAGCCAGTTTGATCTTCATGAACCAAATTATGTATAACTCCATTGAGTCTTTTAGCTAGGATCTTGGCAAGTATCTTGGCGTCTGCGTTAAGTAGAGATATGGGGCGGTAGGAGGTGCAAAGCTCAGGATCCTTACCCGGCTTAGGTATGACCACTATTATTGCCTCCATCATGGACGGCGGTAGTGTAGATTCTTCCAGCGTCCCCACAATCATCTCGTGCACTTTGGGCATCATTTGCTCCCCGTGTTGTTTATAAAATTCAGGAGGGAGGCCATCCGAGCCCGGAGTCTTCCCCACCTGAAGTTCGCCTATGGCCTGTTTCACCTCCTCTAAGGAGATGGGAGCATCTAAACAGTCTCTGGTCTCCTCGGCAAGTGTAGGGAAGGCGAGTTGACTAAGGAAGGAGTCCAGCTCCTCCGCAGAGTAGCCCGCCCTAGAGGAATATAGAGACTTATAGTACGTGGCAAAACAGGTGTTGATAGCAACTGGATCGGTCACCAAGTTCCCATCGTCAGTTTTAATACGGGCTATGGTAGACACAGGCTGTTGCTCCCTCGCCAACCATGCCAGCAGATGTCCTGTCTTTTTGCCCTGTTCAAATATACGTTGTGTCTGTGTCAGCTGTTGTTTTTTAGCTCCCGCTACTCGGAGGAGCATCACCTCACGATGCGCCGCCTGCATATCAGACAGGGTAATTGGGTTCTGTGTCTGGATGTATCGGGATTCGAGGTCTTGTGCCCTATTCTCAGCATCCTCAATGGAGACCCTGGCGTCACGTCTGGCAAGGGAAATCGCGGTCTGATAGCTTCCCCGAGTATATGCCTTAAAGGCATCCCACCTAATAGGCAGCACCGAGGAGCTAGCATTAGATGTCCAGAAATCTGCTATAGATGTGTCTATGCTTGTCGCAACACTTTCCTCTGAGATCCAATAACGGGACAGCCTCCATAGTCTCTCTGAGGGGGGGGTCTGTGTTTGCAAGGTAAGAAACATAGGGGAGTGGTCCGATATGCCCCTAGGGAGCATTTTCACTTCTATTACACGAGAGAGCAGCCCCCCAGTGATGTAAATCAAGTCTATCCTGGATAGTGTACGGTATGAGGCAGACTGGCAAGTAAATGCTCTATCGCTTGGGTATTTCCACCTCCACACATCCACCAACCCATACAGGGTAGCCCACTTACTGAGGGGAGAGTCAGAGCCTGTCCCTGAATTCAATCTATCCACGGACGGGTTCGGAGCCATATTAAAATCCCCGGCTATAACAAGGTTGTCCGTGGAATATGAAGCGAGCATAGGGGTCAGGAATTTAAGGAGAGACATAGTGGCCGGAGGGGGTACATACACACCCACAATTAGCATCTCAACAGTATCTATCACAGCATGTAATAAAACAAATCTGCCCTCCGGATCAGTCCTGACAGCAAGTAGGGTAAAGGACAGGGATCTGTGTATTAACACGCTAACTCCCCTGGCGAAACCTGAGTATAACGAATGGTAGGAGTGCCCTATCCATGGTTTTTTAAGACCAAGGACTTTTCTGCCCACCAGGTGGGTTTCCTGAAGTATACATATGTGCGGGCTATATTTTTTTAAATATGTCATGACCAGGGTTCTCTTTATTTTGTCATTTAGACCCCTAACATTCCACGATATAATTCTCAGAGGTGCCATAGCCTTAAAAATAGCAATGTTTGGGGATGGGAGTGTTGGCAGGACTGACCCGGAGTGGGACGCACACCCTCCAATAAACAGGAATTCATTCGTAACATCTTGGTCAGCAGGCCCGAGGCAGGCCAGGGGCCAAAAAAGATAAACCCAAGTAGACCACCGCTTATAGTCGTATCAATCTGAGTAAAACCAGAACAAAAAGGGAAATAAAGGAAAAAAACAACAAAAAAGGGGAACAACCGCAACCCAGAAACCCACCCCCCCCCTCCCCGCACATCCGTTGGGGAACTGTATCCCAAACTGATCCCATTATGCTGTAGGAAAGTCTCCTGTGAGAGCAATGGAGAGGCAGGTGGCCTTCCCTCGCACAGGCGTTACAACTTCTCCCAAGATTGGAGATCTCCGCTCCCACGCCTACAGCAACTAGAGAATAAAGGAGAAACCAACTCTTGCAAAATATTATAGCGACATTTGGAGTTTTCCAGTGCATAATTTGCAAGACTTCAGGCTTAAAAATAAAAAAACACCTAATATGAATTAGGGGCACATACTTCGTTGTTTAACCAGTTTACCAGCCACAGATATAGGTAGAGAGTCCATCCCCCTAATAGTGTCACTGGCATGCAAATCCCCAAAAGGAAGGAAACTTTTATAAAACCATCTATTAGCATTTAAACTTTTCCCCCCCAAGGGCAAAATTTGTGAGACAGAGTTGAGCTTGAAAGATAAGAAAAATGAAAATGAAAAAAAAAAAACACCTAGCATAAACTAGAGGCACAGGCTTGATTATTTACCTAGGTTAACCTTTGCAGATAGCAGGGGAATAGTTCATCCCTTTTTAGCAGTGTCCAGGACATGCAATTCCCTCAGAGAGAACACACTCTTGCAAGGTAAATGACAGTGTTAAAACTTTTCTAGTGCATTATTTGCAAAGCAAAGTTGGGCTTGAAAATAAAAAAACACCTAGTCTGAGCTAGGGGCACATACTTCATCATTTTACCCCCTCTAACATCCGCAGGTATAAGGAGAACAGTTTATCCCCCTAGTAGTTCCACTGGCATGCAAATCCCTCAAAGGGAAGAAACTTCTGCCAACTAATATAGCAGCATTTAAACTTATCAGATGTATAGTTTGTAAGGCAAAGTTGAACTGGAAAATAAAAAATCACCTAGTAAAAACCAGGGGCACATACTTCATCACTGAGCCAGTGCAACCTTCACATATATAGGGAGAACAGTCTATCCCCCCAGCAGTGGCATGAGCATGCAAGTCCCTTAGAGCTACGTCGTAGTGATCCAGCAGATTCCGGCCCCGTTCATGGATCCCCCCCCCCCCCGTATGGTGGAAGAGCCAATCGCAAGGGAAGAGCACTATTCCCTCCCATCACTTATCAAGTGTATGAGTTGACCACAAAGCAACCTTGCAGTAATGTAGTAGATAGAAGGTTAATTGCGTCAGCGCTGCAAAGTATTGTCTTGTCCCAGCCGTTCAGGTAGAGATTGGAAAGGAAAATTGTATAGCAAAAGAAGAGAGCATGGAAACGAGCGTCTAGTGTGCTCTCAAGTCACTCACTTCGGTACTAGTCAGTGTAGCTGTTCCAGACAGGAGTAAAGCACAGTGTCTCCTCACTCCACTACCCCAGGAGAGAGTTTTCCCCCACATAGCTGTGTCAGGCAGGATAGTATGGGGTGGGTTAAGTACATCATCACAGTATCTCCGCCTGGGTATAATAGCAGGGAGTGTAATGCAAGTTACAGTCATATCCTTCCATCGCGTTAACGGATTTGGGTGGTCACCATCCGATTCTTCTGGAGGAGGAAGGTCAGACAGCAGCCAGAGACTGTGATCATATTAATCCTTCCCGCTTTGATGCGAAGAGGCAAGGGGAGACGGAGGGTAGCTGGGAGGGAGAACAGGAAACGCCGGTCTACACTGGATCGATGGTGAAGCTTATACATTACCGGGCACGGGGAAGGCCGTCCAGCCACTGAGAGGCATCCTCTGGGGAGGTGAAGTAGCGGGTAGATTCACCGTCGATAACCCGAAGGCGAGCAGGAAAGAGCATGCTATACTTGAGCCCTTTTGTGCGAAGCTGTGCTTTAACGTGATCAAAAGTCCTTCTGAGCCGTTGTGAGTCAATAGAATAGTCTGGGAATAGCATTAGCTTCGTGTTGTCAAAGCGCAGTTCGGGAACTTTGCGGGCTTCACGTAGTGCCAGGTCCCGGTCCCGGAAATTCAAGAGTCTGAATATAAATGTGCGCGGAGGAGATCCTGGGGGGCCTCGCACAGGAGGCATTCGGTGGGCTCTCTCTATCACGAAGTGCGGGGAGAACTGGGCCTGCGGAAGCAGGGTGCGGAGCAGATGTTCCGTGAAGGCCGTGGGGTCCTGGCCCTCAGCTCCCTCTGGTAGCCCCACGAGCCGTAGGTTGTTCCGTCGGCTTCTGTTCTCGCCATCTTCCGCCCTAGACTTCAGTGCCTTCACCTTGACCTGCAGGGTGTGAATAGAGGCCCTCTGGTCCCGAATGGAATCCTCCGTCTCACCAACCCTACGCTCAGCCTCTCCCATTCGTCCTCTCATCTTCTCCATGTCCCTCTGTAACAACCCAAATTCTGTCTGGAGGGTGTTGATTTTTGCTGTTAGGGTCGTCTGGCATCCAGTGATCGCCTGCATTAAGGCCTGAAATCGATCTTCCTCTGCCGTCGCTGGATCCGCCATGTTAGCTTGAGATGCCACGTGTGCGCAGTCTATGGCGGGCCGCTGTTGCTGCTGCTGGGCTGGTTTAGAGGCTTGTTTAGCCTTTCTACCCGGACCCGATTTGCTTCTTCTCATGCCCTAGCAGCCTCCCGTGTCTGTTAGTCAAATGGAGGATTAATTTTCGGATAGTTTAGGCAATTGGGAGCGGAGCTCCTCTTACACACGTCCTTTCAGGCCGCCAGCTCAGCCACGCCCCGTCATTTAATATCTTATTGAAATTGATGATCTTTTAGACACATTCAGAAATTCCCTGAAGAAGCAGAAGTGCTCTATGAAGTGCGTCGGAACCCAATGTGTTAAGGAAATAAATGTGTTAAATGTACTGTTTGAAATTCTAAACATGAACTTATGTTAAGCCGCTGATGTAGCTTAATGTCTGTTTTAATACTCAAATGTTTTTAAGATTTGTATGGTCCAGATGACCCAAGAATTGTTTTAATCTATGTGTAACAATAAAGATGGTTTATATAAAGAGGAATCTCTGTGTCTACCTCAGTGACAGCCTCACATCCATTAAAGTCCTGTTACCTAACAAGGGTCTTCCCCTTTAGATTTTGTACCTGCTATCTGCAACACTTTATCTGACTATTTGTTTTCAACCCAGCCTACTTTGACTACTTCTGCCAGTCTCTGCTGATCATCTGCTGCTGTCCAGTCAGGTCTTCACTGATAATCTGCCTGCTGACCAGCCATTCTCTGTTAATATTCTGACTGCCACCCAGCCAGTCTCTGATGATCATCTGCTTGCTGCCAGACCAGTATTTGCTCACCTTCTGCCTGACTCTGCTGATGTTCAGCCTATCTTCCCATGCCAGCTGCTGGCAAGAACTGTGAGGCATTCGTGCCACTCCATGCCCTCACGCCACCTGTTCACTTTTCCAGGGGCCCTGAGCTAGAGGTGTAAGAGAGATCGTCTTCATCTCATAAGGTTCCTCCACTAGCTATATGACAGCCAGGGAGACAAGAGAGAATTACCAAGGTCATCCCGAAAATGTTTATCTTCCCCAGCCTCCTGGTGGTTGGCCAGGGAGACATCTATATATATAAATATATAAATATCTCTCTCTATATATATATATATATATATATATATATATATATATATATATATAGCTATATATATCAGCACTTTTGTATATTCATACTTTTTTTATTTATTACAGGTATTTACACCGTGAGCCTGACGTGTAGTAGAAAGCCTCTCGTACCACACCGGCTTGTGGGCCACTGAGGTTGAGACAGCAGCCACAGAAGCACGGTGATGTAGGAGTGCCGAGGATCAGTCCAGTATTCAGTATGGCTGGTCGTCCGTGGCTGGATATGCAGCTGGCAGATCAGTAAAGGCTAGGCAGACCAGAACTGTGGCAAGCTGAGATCGCAGCAGTAGCAGGAACCAGATGGGATTTGCAGAGCAGAGCCATAGCAGGCTGGAAGAGCAGATGCAGAGTCAGGCAGGCCGGGTCAATAACGTTCGGGCTGATCAGCAGAGCAGCAGGCAGAAGAGAAGTCCAAAACAAGCCGGGGTCGGGGTATCAAGCAGACAGCGTTAGTGGGAACAAGCCGGATCAAGATCAGAGGTCAGCACAGATAACAGGTCAGAACACACAGAAGCTGCAGACCAAACAGCAAAGAGTCTTTGGTGCACTCACTTTAAATAGCCCCTTTGGCGCTAACATTGGTGACTGATGCACCGTGAACATGCGTGCCTGCCGTGCAATTCCTGCTGCTTTGCCTTTCCACATGCTCAAAACTTAATATTTTATCAGTACAGTATCTCCAGCCTCATTCCCCCACTTCTTAAATACATTTACCAACTCGTATAAAGCGGAAAGTATTACAATATTCTGTCCAGAACCAATTCGTCAGGAGCCAAACCTGACCTGTCTATTCAGGGAGACCACACTGCTTGGAATTTGCCTGGACGCCCTCTGTATTGAAAGATTAACTTTTCTAAGCATGTGTCACCCAGTTGGGCAATCCACTCCTTGCTTGAGGGTGAGCCAGTTGACTTCCTGTGTCTAAGAATCAGTTTACGTGCTTGAAAGAGGGCCCAAGCTATTGCCTGTTTTGGAACCTCTTCTGCCTGAAGATCATCCAGGATCCCCAAAACACAAGGTTTGGGATCAGCAGGAACGACAACTTGGAATACCCTATTCAGAGTATCCAGGATGCTCCTCCAATAAAGATGTAGTTTGGGGCATCTTCACAAGAGGTAATTACCATGTTCTCTAGAACACCTGGTACATGTTGGGTTCTCTCTCAATCCCATTTTGAATAACCTCACAGGCATATAGTGGACCCTAAGAAGAATATATAATTGCCATAGTCGCTGTGTAACATTAAGGAAGCATGACTGCACCTCCTGTAGGGCCTCCTCCCATTGTTCCTCCTCAAAGGCTCCGACATCCTGCTTAAATCTACTCTCAGCTCTCGAGGGGAAGTCCTTTAGAAAAATACTCAACAGCATGTAGTATCATCTGGATATAAAACCTTTATAAGTTTCTACCTCTGATGTAGTTAAATATGGGGGTTGGTGACTGTACCCAGTTATCATCACTGGCCGGTGCCCTGCTAGCATGTTGCAGCTGTAAGTAATAGAAATATATTCCTATATTGGGATTCTATTGATAAGATATCTGAGCTTAAAGTGGTTCTAAAGTTTTTTTCTTAATCATAAATTATTTGGCAACAGAGCCATAGTAATTACTGTGTGGGTTATAGGCCCCCTTCAGGTGATGGACACTGGCACACCCTAAACAGGAAGTTGCCTCCCTATATAACCCCTCCCACTACTGGGAGTACCTCATTTTTATCGCCAGTGTCTAAGGTGTTGGTCACGAGTAAAGATGTGCTGTGCTGAGCTCCACTGGAGCAATCCTTGCTGGGGCTAGCTATGCATCCATTTAAAGTGTCTTTTCAGGCCAAATTGAATGGTACCCAGGCCTTGTGGCGGAAGAAACGAGGTTTAGCCTGTAACCCTTCTGTTTTTAGAGAGCTGGACAGTACTTTGGTGTTTTCAGGCATAAAGTTTTTACTGACGGGGTGCTTTACAGGTCTAAGAGTGTGGGGTCCCCAGTTCCTGAAGGCTTTGTAACGGAGCCCACCGTGGGGGGTGAGGAATTGGGTCTGTTGGTTTTACCTGCAGCGGGAAAGGTAAGTGGTGGTTTCTAAGGGATTTTTACATTTTCTTATAAAATGTCTCCTTTAAAAAAAGTAAATGTTGTCATGCCTAAGAGTCACCACTGGGGGCTGTATAGAGCACATACCTTGTCATGCTTCCTCAAAGATCACGCTGTGTCAGCGGAAGCAGCAGGCTTCACTCTGGCGAGCAGCTCAGACCTCCGGTTAAATTGGGGGGCATTTTCTTCCACTAAACACCCCCCACCTGGACAAAGCTCTCCCCCTCTCCCTGGATAGGGGGATGCCAAAATGATCAGCCATGCCAGTCCGTTCTTTTCACCACCCCTGCACGGCAAGTTATCACAGGTCTCCTCCTCACTATCCCCTCCCCCACACACATGTCTAACCCGTTGGATAGGAGACCCGCATGGGAAAATCCTCTTTTGAAAAGGGGGGCGTGATCTGACGGGGCGGGGCGGGGCTTAGCACTGTGTTGGCGTGCAGCAACGTCCAGTGCGGGAATATATTTAAAAGCTCCATTTTTGCTGGCTGCAGATGTTGGAGGGACACAAAAGCAAAAAGGGGCATGTAAGAGGTTGGTGACATAGACATTCCCTTGGCACATTTACGAAAAGCATCAGGCTGAGCATTAATAGCAGTGGCAGTTGCTGGACTATTGCTCAAGCAATGGGTGCAATTTCTTCTGGAAGTACCTCTGCATTTGTGCATCGGGCTACGGTCAGAAGAGGGGGTTGAAACACCCCCAAAAAAGGGCTAAAAGGGCCTCCCTCAAGCTCTGGAAAGCCTACTCATCTCTACAATGGCATCATCCCCTGAGAGGGGGGGCTGGTCAGAATGAGCATCAGGGCCATGAAATGTTTGCAACTGTTTTCAACACTGCAGCCCTTGTCTATATTACTAAAGAAGTCTTTTTCCCCAGCCATGATAGGATTGGAAAAGAGGTTAGTGGCTTTAATCGCATCCCAGTGTGGGACAAAATGCGACAGGTTCCCTTCCATTACCCAGGACCCTCAAACTGGGGAACTGGGGGCGGGAGAAGATTAATTCCATCAGGGGACCGTGGTGAGGCTGATGACTCCTCTTCTGAAGGGTCAAATGCGGGGGGATCAGCTTCACAATCTGTAAGATTTATGGTGCAATTTCTTACTGAATGGTCCGCTCCACGTTTATGTACCCTTAACTGAGTGTTTGGGTTCGCTAAAGCCTCAAGCTGTGCATGCCTTTCCTGTCCATTCACTGCTGGAAAAGCGTTTTGTATCTGAGTGGGATCACCCAGATAAGCATTTTTTCCCTCCTAAAAAGATTTTCACACTTTATCCTATGGAGGAAAAAATCACTAAAAATGGGGTATACCAGCAATTGACGCTGCTATATCCTCTGTGTATAAAAGTTTGACTTGTCCGGCAGACAATGCTCAAATGCTTAGGGATCCAACGGATAAAAAGTTGGAATTCCTATTAAAAAACACTTTTTTTCTGGCAGGTTGAGTGTTTCAGCCTGCGCTGACAGTAATTGACGAATCCTTGAGAGACCAGTTTAAACAGGTGCTCAAGGTTATCCTGTTCAGCAGGACCAGGATCTGCCAAGCTACTAGCAGCTTTATGTTTGCAATAGTCGCTATGAGAGATTCTATCCTTCAGGCCTCGCACCTTTCGCTAAGCGTCATGCAAGAAGCTCCTGGCTAGTATTCCTTTTTGTGGTGAAACGGCTGTTTGGGGATGATTTGGGTAATACATCCAAAGAATTTCTACTGGAAAAAATACTCCTTTGCCGTTTAAGAAAAGGAGTAAACGTATTACATTTTAACAAGCTCCTTCTCCAGTGCCAGGGGCATCAGCCTCCAGGCAGTCACGACAGCCTCTGCCGTCAAGTTCAAGAGGTAATCCTCAGGGTCATCCCCAGGGACAAAAGAAGTCTTGGAGGAGAAAAACTACAAAATACTAAAGCCTCCTTATGAGGAGGCGCCCCCGCTCGCTCGAGTAGGGGGAATGCTTTTGCAGTTCTCAAGAGTCTGGCAGGAAGAGTGTCGAGACAGATGGGGGACTTCCTCAATAGCTCCAAGGTACAAATTGGAGTTCCAAGAGTTCCCGTCTCCTTGTTTTCTCAGATCAAACGTTCCTAAGGATACAGAGAAAAATAAATCTTTCTTTCAAGAACTGGACCATCTTTGGCAAAAAGTGATCATAGTGGTCCCCATGTAAGAGCAGGGGTTGGGGTTTTGTTCAAACCTTTTTTCATGGTGCCAAAACTGAATGGAGATGTCAAACCCATTCTGGAACTCAAATATCTAAACCGGTTCCTTTGTTCTTTTTTCGCATGGAGTCAATCCAATCAGTTGTCTCCATCCTACAAGGAGGAGAACTTCTGGCGTCAATCGACATCAAGGATGCATACCTTCATGTGCCTATTTCCCTGCTCACCAGTAATATCTACTTTTCAAGGTAGAAAATCTTCATTTTCAGTTTGTAGCTCTGCTTTTCGGTCTAGCTACTGCACCTTGAGTATTTACAAAGGTTCTGGTCCCTCCTCTAGCCAGATTAACAACCCAAGGTATAATGATTATAGTTTACCTAGATGATCTGCTCTTGATAGACCAGTCGGTAGCCCACTTAGACCAAAGTATGGTCACCACACTCAACCTAGAGAAATCTTCCTTAAAACCATGAAGAAGGCTAAAATACTTGGGTCTGATCATAGATACACCCAGAAAAGGGTATTCTTGCCCCAGGCAAAGATCAGCACCATAAAGGAACAAATTCAGGTGGTCGAAGCAAGATGAATCCTTCTATTCAGCTTTGCAGGAGGTTGTTGGGAAAGGTGGTGGCTTCATTCAAGGCCATTCCTTATGCTCAGTTTAATTGGAGACTGCTGCAAAACAGTATCCTATCGGCTTGGAACAAGAAGGTTCAAGCTCTAGATTTCCCAATGTGTCTGACTCTAAAGGTGTGCCAGAGCCTCAGTTTATGGTTAATAACCAAAAATCTGCAAAGGGGAAAATCCTTCCTACAGTTACCTGGGAAGTGGTAACAATATATGCCAACCTTTTTTGGGTTGGGGAGCAGTCCTGGAAGATGCAATTGTCCAAGAGAAGTGGCCCAGATCAGGAATGACCTTGCCCGTTAACATTCTAGAAATTCGGGCAGAGCACTTGGCCCTGAGAGCATGAACGTTCAGTTTATGGAATTGTCCTGTCAGGATACAATCCAACAATGCCACAGCAATGATTATTCTAAAAGAAAAATTTGCGCTAGGTGTACAAATATTGTGAGTAAAATTAGAAATATAAACCTGTGAAGAGGTATCCTGCAGCTGGACGCTATAACCCTGATAGGGGGCACCACTAAGCATGTATACAAGAAGCGCAGCGCTGGATATAAATAAACATAAAACATAAAATAAATAAACAAAATGAAAATAAATACAAATGAGAAAGGCAAAGTAAAAAACTGTGCACAATAATTCACTTAAATATTGTCCGTGGGTGTTCCCAATATAGTGAAAGCTGAAGTATAAATAAGACGTGCTTGTTCATTTATATAATGTGCATAGAGACATGTGGGAAAATCGCTATTGGATATATGACTTCCACCGCTGTTAAACCCGTCACCACAGAGAGATTAAAGGCTTACCAGACAGCCCTTGAAGAAAGGCATGAAACAACTTCCACTTTAGATGTTATCCCTTCTGTGGATGGGTCCTGTTCGAAAGTGCTAGGTGGATAATCTCAGATTGTCATCCATGGAGGAGAGCCATTCCCAGCGATGTTTGATATCCAAAAAAGGAAAAAGAAATGCTCCGATAGTGTAGTAGAGTTTAGGGTTCCTTTAGTAAAATTGCCATGCAGGCATTCAATACACAAAAATCCTTGCAAGGAGTGTTTAAAATCAGCTCCGGTGAAAACGAAAGTTCGCGCATGCGCAGTTCGTGCGTGCGTGTCTACCCTACGGCCGTTTTGTCAGAAATTACATCTTTAGGGGCACGCCTACACGTCCGCGCATGCGCTTTATGTACCCAAGTGGCGAAGCGAAGGGGTTCAGCCATTGGTCACATAATTACCGGAGTTTTAAAACAGCTGAAGCATCAACAAAAGTAATGTTGCTCATTTGGATGCTCTTTAGCATAAACCTTACCCAGTGCCATCTTGTGGACAACTAGGATATTGCTTCAGGAATAAGTTAAATTTGGTATTTTAAACCTAATGAGATAAAGAAAATATATAAAAAAATGGCTGAAGGACGATTCGCATCACCCTTCAAGATAAGAAACATTTCTAATTACACAATCTTCCAATAAAGAGGGGAGAGGGAAAAATTCCTCTCTAAAAAATTAAAAATTCAGGTAATATAACAAAACAAGAATATATATATAATACAAAATAGTTTGCTAGAAATTATGACATTATAGCAGAATGGAACAATCTTCTAAATATAAAGTGATCGCCCTTAGACAAGAGAGACTTATTTCAATTAAAGGGGTTATTGAAAAACTAATGATCCAAATAGTAAAAATTGGGATCATTCTCAGTATAAAAAAAAATCTCAAAACGAGAAGTTTTGTTAGCCAAAGAATGTGGAGGGGACACCAAAAAGGAGGCAGAGTCAAAAACCATCAACTATTATTAATAAAACAGTTGATGTCCCACTCCACATTCAGACCCATAGGAACATGACAGCCCAATTTGTATATCCAGTTGGTCTCACTTCTAGATATACTACGTTTACCGTTACTGCCTCGCCAGTGTGGTATGTATTTTTCGAGGGCAAAAAATGTGGTACCAGTGGGATCCCTTTTATGTTTAAGGTCATAATGTTTTGAGACATAATGTTTATCAAAACCCCTTCGGATGTTGGCAACATGCTTCCCAAGCCTCCCCTGTAACTTTCAAGTAGTGCGTCCTACATATTCCAACCCGCAAGGGCATCTTAAAAAGGTACACTACGCACTTTGTAGTACAGGTTATGAAAGATTTAATTGGATATGTAGTACCTGTTCCTGTAGATGTGAATTCGGTTAATCTTCTCCCCCTAAAGGCATTGATGCTACAGATTTGACACTTTTTGCAGGGATAGAAACCCTTTAGATCACCAAAGAAGGAGGGTCTTACTGGTGGGTCTGGAACATTAGGTGCTATGAAGTGCCTAAGGTTTGAGGCACCCCTAAAAAGCACACAAGGTTTTTCTGCTAATAGCGGCCCCAGGATCCTGTCGTTCTTAATGACAGGCCAGTGTCTTTTTATTATGCGTTTTATGGCCCAATGCTGGCTAGAGTAGGTGGTTAAAAACGCTAAACCAAAGTCCTCCCTTCGCTCTATTTGTGGTGGTTTATCAACCAAGAGAGTTTGACGATCCCTATTTCCCACTTCTGCTATTAACGTATCAAGAGCTTGGCCCTCATAGCCTTTATTTAAGAATCTAGATCTAAGCACCTGAGCTTCTTCTTTAAAATCCTCCAACTTGGAACAATTTCTCCTGAGCCGCAAAAATTGTCCCTTTGGAACTGCCGACAGCCAGGAACGGTGATGACAAGAGTCAAGTGGAATGTATCCATTCCTGTCTGTCGTTTTGAAATATGTGGATGTAGTAATCACCCCATTGTCTATAATTATTTTTAAATCCAAGAGATGGATTTGAGTGGGGTTGGCCTCGTGAGAGAGAACAATGCCTCTATCATTGTTGTTCAAAAAAGACAAAAAAGCCACAGCAATGGCCTATATCAATCACCAAGGTGGCACAAGAAGTTGTGCGGCCCAGAGAGAGGTGAATTATATCCTATCATGGGCAGAAAACAATGTACTTTGCCTATCAGCAGTCTTCATTCTAGGAATAGAAAATTGGAATGCGGACTACTTGAGTCGCCAGCAGTTATTCGCAGGAGAATGGTTCCTTCACCCCGATATCTTCCTGTCAATATGTCAAAGATGGGAGATCCCAGATGTAAATCTGTTTGTGTCCAGGTTCAACAAAGAAATTGACAACTTTGTGTCAAGAACAAAGGATCCGCTAGCATGCGGAACAGATGCCTTGGTGTTCCCGGGGAATCAGTTCTCACTGATTTATGCATTCCCTCCTATTCTGCCTGCGTCCACAACTTCTTTGCAGGATCAAGCAGGAAGGGAAGTCGGTGATTCTTGTGGCCCCAGCGTGGCCCAGGAAATCTTGGTATGCAGAGATCATAAGGATGGCGGTAGGGGTCCCATGGACCCTACCACCCTGTCCAGACCTTCTCTAAGCAAGGTCTGGTATTCCATCCTACCTTAAAAAAACACTAAATTTAACGGTTTGGCTATTGAGACCCACATTCTGAAAAAACGCGGGCTGTCAAGTTCAGTAGTATCTACCTTGGTTAATGCAAGGAAGCTGGCCTCCAGAATCACATATTATAGAGTCTGGAAGGCATATGTCTCCTGGGATGAATCCAGGGGTTGGCACCCCAGGAGGTATGTCATAGGTAGAATCCTTGACTTTCTGCAGATGGGGTTAGAAATGAAGCTGGCTTTGAGCACTTTCAAAAGCCAGGTCTCGGCCTTATTGGTATTGTTTCAATGACCACTTGCTTCGCATTCTTTGGTTCATATTTTTTTTTTCAGGGGGTAACGTGACTTAATCCCCCGGTTAGGTCACCCCTGAACCCTTGGGACTTGAATTTAGTTCTGTCGGCGTAACAAAAACAGCCTTTTTGAGCCGATACAACATATTCCCTTGGCCCTTTTGACAAGGAAACTCGTTTTTTCTTGTAACCATATCCTCTGCAAGAAGGGTATCAGAGTTGGCTGCTCTTTCTTGTAAAGAGCCATATTATTATTCACTAGGATAAGGTAGTATTAATCATCAACTTTCTACCGAAGGTAGTGTCAGGTTTTTATCTAAATCAGGATGTTGTTCTACCTTCATTTTTTCCCAGAACTCTGTTCTATGGAAGAAAAATCACTACAATCTCTTGATGTGGTGAGAGAAGTCAAGGTCTACTTAAAGGCAACTGCTCAGATTCGAAAAATGGTTGTTTTGTTTGTGTTGCCTGAAGGTCCTAAAAGAGTGGATTCTAATGGATTCGACAAGTAATCATTCTAGCTTATGGTTTAAGGAGGTAGATTCCACCCTATCAAATCAAAGCGCAATCCTCCAGGGCTGTTAGTGCTTCAGGGGCAGTGCATCACCAAGTGTCCATGGCTCAACATTTACCAGATTCTATCAGGTGGATGAAAAAGACATGAGGATGTCGCCTTTGGGCGCAGTGTGCTGCAGGCAGCAGTATAATGCCCCGTACACACGGTCGGACATTGATCGGACATTCCGACAACAAAATCCTAGGCTTTTTTCTGACGGATGTTGGCTCAAACTTGTCTTGCATGCACAAGGTCACACAAAGTTGTCGGAAAATCCGATCATTCTGAACGCGGTGACGTAAAACACGTACGTCGGGACTATAAACGGGGCAGTAGCCAATAGCTTTCATCTTTTTATTTATTCTGAGCATGCGTGGCACTTTGTGCGTCGGATTTGTGTACACACGATCGGAAATTCCGACAACGGATTTTGTTGTCGGAAAATTTTATAGCCTGCTCTCAAACTTTGTGTGTCAGAAAATCCGATGGAAAATGTGTGATGGAGCCTACACATGGTCGGAATTTCTGACAACAAGGTCTTATCACATATTTTCCGTTGGAAAATCCGACCGTGTGTACGGGGCATAAGTCCTCTGATCTCATGTTGCCCTACTTTTGTTGTGTCTCCCTCCTCTCAGTTAGCATTGCTCTGGGACATCCCACATAGTAATTACTATGGCTCTGTGTCCCATGATGTACGATTAAGAAAATAGGATTTTTATAACAGCTTACTTGTAAAATCCTTTTCTTTGAAGTACATCACGAGACACAGAGGTCCCTCCCCTCTTCGTGGTATACACATGTATTGCTTTGCTACAAAAACTGAGGAATTCCCAGTAGTGGAAGGGGTTATATAGGGAGGCAACTTCCTGTTTTGGGTGTGCCAGTGTCCATCACCAGAAGGTGGCCTAGAACCCACATAGTAATTACTATGGCTCTGTGTACTGTTATGTACTTCAAAGAAAAGGATTTTACAGGTAAGCTGTTATAAAAATTCTATTTTTTACGTTAATGCATTCCATGTTTAGCTCCCTTTTCTACCCCCATCTGCCACCCCTAAATACTCACTTGTATCCTATGTTCAATCCAGTGCTATCCTGGATGAAGGGCTTCTCCCATAATTTTCTGGTCACACAGCAGCAGGAGCCATAGGCTGTCAGTCAAATCCTGAGTCAGAGTAGGTAGCGCGGGCAGGGGGGGCCATGGCTGAGCTGCCCTGTGTGTGTTTAAGGACACACACAGTCTGGCTTGGGTCATGCATAGCGCAAGACTTGCTGTGGGGGCACCCACAGCAGGAACATGTGGACAACGCTGGTGGGGGACCGCTAAAGAAGAGGTAAGGGACTGCTCTATACAATAACTTTTCACAGAGCAGATTAGTATAAACCTCTTTTTTATTTTAATTAAAAAAAAGATACATTTTAATATCACTTTAAGTTCCAGGGTCTATACACCTACTGTGGCCATTATGAAAGGGTCCCGCTCTGCTTGTTAGGAATTTTTATTCATATTACATTATGGATATTGTATTAGGAGTTGCTGGAAAATGTAAAGGAGTGAGAACCCCTAAAATTCCCAGCTGGAAAGGTATACTGTATAGGACAGGGAAAGCTCACTGTTGGAATATGCAAGACATACAAATATAGAGAATGACTTCTATAACAAAATTATCACTTTTTGAATGGACTGACCCTTTGCATTTTTTTCTGTCAGAAAACAATATAAACTGACTCCTAGATATTATTTTCTAAATTCCTGACTCATCCCAAATATAATTTTTTTTCAGCTATGTACATACAATTGTATCCGGAAAAGATAGGTATAAAAACAAAGGCATACAGTCCTAATTAGGCAATTCATAATTAACAGCAGTGGTCAGTTCGGCCTCTCATGTGAGTCATGTAGAATGTCAGACAAAACAAAGCCTTTTCCTGCAATTCAAGAAGCCGGAAACCAGCCATTCAGATGTCTACTAAAAAAAAAATTACTTTAAAGCATGACACATCAGCAAAAAAATGGAATGATCTGACACTTGAAATTTTAATAACTTCCTACTTCAATATGTAAGTATGGTACACTGTAGGATATTAGCAGACCTTGGTACCAAGTTAATTAGGCTGTTTCCCAAGACGGTTCTCTTTCCAAATCATTATTTTAGACATTGGAAAAGGTAGTAATCAATTATATAATATCACCAGATTGATTAAAGAGAAAAACAAATAACGTTCTACAGTGCCAGTTATGAAATATATATGTTTTTCTCTGTAGAAAAACACTATCATCTTCTCATTACTCGAGGATCTGATACAAGTTTTAATTATTCAGTTACTTGGCTGGATGGGAATAATGAGCTGGTTTAACAATGTCAAAGATTTCATTTCCATCAGCTTCTGTGAAGTGTTTATTTTAAGCTAGTTGCCACTGCGGCTTCAATAGCGGCAAGAGCATTATTTGTAATTACATACTTAGCTAGCTATGACTGTGTGGGCTCGATTTGCCCTCCAGGCTGCTTCAATTACTGCAATGAGGGTTGATTAAATGGGTCATTATACATGATTGGCAAGCAATACTGTTATACAGCAATGCTGGAATTAAGCCCTAATTGGATTTTTGCTTGTGATTTGGCAGCACCCCTTCTATGCAGCAAATAAAATTCTAGTTTAGGAGCTGGTAAATTTTTTTAGTATACACGGACATTGCTGTAGGTAACTTTTAAAATAAACCCCTAATTTGTATTTCAGGGGACAGTGGTTTAGAAAAATCAGTCTTTTTCTGTTAAGTATTTTTGTTTTAAAAGCAAAGTTATTATTATTATTATACAGGATTTATATAGCGCCAACAGTTTGCGCAGCATGAGGGCAGACAGTACACTTACAATACAAATCAATACAGGAGGGATCAGAAGGCCCTGTTCGTTACAGCTTACAATCTAGAAGGGAGGGTCAAGTGGAAACAAAAGGTAATAACTGTGGGGGGTGAGCTGATGGAGAAAATGAAAAAACAGTTAGGTGTGGGTAGGGTGGGCTTCTCTGAAGAGAAGGGTTTTCAAGGATCGTCTAAAAGCTAATAGAGTAGGAGATAAGAGGACAGATTGGGGTAGGGCATTCCATAGGATTGGAGAGGCTTTGTAAAAGTCCTGGAAGCAAGCATGGGAGGAGGTGATGAGGAGCTAGAGAGCAGAAGGTCTTGAGAGGAACGAAGAGAACGAGTAGGTTGGTATTTAGAGACTAGGCTAGTGATGTAGCTGGGGGCTAAATTATGGATGGCTTTGTACGTAGTTGTTAGTATTTTGAATTTAATTCTTTGGCCGAGCGGAAGCCACTGCAGGGATTGACAGAGAGGGGTAGCAGGGACAGAGCGATTGGTAAGGTGGATGAGTCTGGCAGCAGCATTCATGATGGATTGAAGAGGTGACAGACTATGTAGAGGTAAGCCAATGAGAAGGAAGTTGCAGTAGTCGAGGCGAGAGATGACCAGCGAGTGAATTAAGAGCTTTGTTGTGTCATTGGTTAGAAAGGGGTGTATTTTGGAGATGTTACAGAGGTTGAGGCAGCAGGATTTGGACAGTGATTGGATGAGGTTCTTAAAGGAGAGTTCAGAGTCCAGGACTACACCTAGAACCTTGGCATGTGGGGATGGGCTTATAGTTGTGCCATCGATTTTGACAGAGAGATCAGGGGAAGGGGCATATGGGGGAGAATAAATTATAAGTTCAGTTTTGGATAGATAGAGTTTGAGGAAGTGGTGTGACATCCAGACTGATACATCTGATAGTAAATTATTGATACGTGAGGAGACAGAGGGAGTGAGCTGAGGGGTAGAGAAATAGATTTGGGTGTCATTAGCCTAGACCCAGGGAGGAGGTGTAGACCCAGGGAGGAGGTGTAGATTGGAAATAGGAGAGGTCCAAGAACAGAACCTTGGGGGACCCCAACCGAGAAAGGAAAGGGAGAGGAGGAAGTAGAGTTGTAAGAAACGCTAAAGATGCGGTTGGATAAGTAGGAAGAGAACCAGCGAAGAGTACAGTCATGGAGACCAAAGGCGTGGAGTTTTTTGAGGAGGAGGGGGTGGTCAACCGTATCAAAAGCAGCAGAGAGGCCCAGGAGTAGGAGTACAGAATAGTGTCGATTGGTTTTGGCCATTAGTAGATCGTTTGTTAGTTTTAGGAGAGCAGTTTCTGTGGAGTGTTGAGGACTAAATCCAGACTGAAGGGGATCAAGAAGGCTATTATCAGCGAGGTGGACGCTAAGTCGTAGACCAGACGTTCGAGGAGTTTGGATAAGAAGGGGAGCAAGGAGATGGGGCGTAGGTTGTTAAGATTGGATGGGTCCAGTGAGGGCTTTTTAAGTATGGGTCTGACAAGTGCATGTTTTAGAGAGTTGGGGAAGAGGCCAGAAGAGAGGGAGAGATTGAAGATGTGGGTTAGAGAGTGTAGCATAGAGCCAGAGGGTGAATGTAGCATTTGTGAGGAAACAGGATCCAGAGGGCAGGTGGTAAGGTGGACATTAGCAAGTAGTTTAACAACCTCGTCTATAGTGGTGGGGTTGAAAAAGGGAAGTAATGATTGTACCTGTGGGCATGAAGTGTAAAGCGTGGAGGGTATCGGAACAGTAGAGATCTCCTCGCAAATTGTATTAATCTTCTGTTTGAAGTGATTGGCGATCTCCTGGGCAGTGAGTGAGTTGGCGGGTGGAGGATGAAGTAGAGAGTTGAAGGTAGAGAAGAGTTGACGGGAACGGGATGATAAGTTGCTAATGAGAGTGATAAAATAGGTCTGCTTGGCAGTGAGGAGGCTGGAATTGTATTTTTGGAGGGCAGATTTATATTGGTTGAAATCTCTCTGAGACTTATGCCCCGTACACACGGTCGGATTTTCCGAAGGAAAATGTGTGATAGGACCTTGTTGTCGGAAATTCCAATCGTGTGTACACAAATCCGACGGACAAAGTGCCACGCATGCTCAGAATAAATAAAGAGATGAAAGCTATTGACCACTGCCCCGTTTATAGTCCCGACGTACGTGTTTTACGTCACCGCGTTTAGAACGATCGGATTTTCCGACAACTTTGTGTGACCGTGTGTATGCAAGACAAGTTTGAGCCAACATCCGTCGGAAAAAATCCTAGGATTTTGTTGTCGGAATGTCCGAACAAAGTCCGACCGTGTGTACGGGGCATTAGTCTTACGCCACAGGCGCTCATGAGCACCACTACGTTTTTTCAGACTTCTAGTATCATCTGTGTGCCAAGGTTAAAGGGGTTGGGACCTGATTCTGTGTGTAGTAGGGGGGGCAGTGAGTCCAGTGAGGCTAGAAGTGAGGCGTTGTAGACAGAAGTGACTAGGTTGGTGCTGGATATGGGTGATATTTTGTCGTAGTTTGTCGATAGCAGAGTAGAGAACAGAAGGGTTGAGATGACGTAGGTTTCTGCAGGTAACTTTTAGGCGGTTGGAGGGAGAGGAGGTGGAGGAGAGGGAGAGAGTGAAACTAATAAGGTGGTGATCAAAGAGAGGGAATGGATAGTTAGAGAGGTTGCATGGAGTGCAAAGGTGAGAGAAAACGAGGTCAAGGGTATTGCCTTCGGAGTGAGTATTAGCATGTATCTACTACTTCAGGTCAACGGAGGATGTTAGGCTGAGAAGTTTGGAAGTGGCAGGAGTGTTAGTATTAATAGGGATGTTGAAGTGGGGATTTCAGAAGAAAGAAAGTAGGGTAGCCAGGCAGAAAAGTCATCAAGAAAGGTTGATACTGGTCCAGGGGGCTTGTAGATCACAGCTATCCTTAGAGAAACTGGAGTGAAAAGACGAATGCAGTGAAAAGACGAAAATAAAGTTGCAAAATTCTAAGGTTGGCTTCACACTGCAGTACGGAGCGGCTGACAGCAGGGGTCTGGTGCATCCCTGTCCGATGTGGACCTGAATTTTTGCCTGCATTCGGACCTGAAACGGACCAGAAGACGCACAGGACCCCTGTGCAATTCACTCTGTAGCCACTCTGGAGATGTCTATTGAGGGCTGGTAACAATCTTCTGATATGCGAATTGGATGCGGGGAAACCCATCCTAAAAGAAACCATAAGAATCAACCCATGCTTGACTCCATACATCTTGTGGATGTTTGTATACAATTTTACAATAATGTAACAAGGAGGTAAACCCTAAGCACGCTAAAAAGCAGTGTTGCAATGGATCTAAGGGTAAAAGGTATTTTTTTATAAAAGTTTTTATATATCTAGAAGATCCCTTGCCAATCTATTGTTTAGCACTATCCAAACTATTTTAAATCTGTTTTAAATCTATTTTAAAGAGGGCTGAAGTGCTCTTCCATGTCCTAGCACTAGCTTGGAAGCTTCAATTATACAAAAATATTCCCCTAAGGCTTACCTAAATGGACCTGCTCCTGAGATATTTAAAGCTTCTTACAAAGCCTATCCTTTAGATTTCTTTGGGTTACTATTAGTTTAGGGATAGGCACATCAACTGTAAAGTATTATCCCCATCTGACCACATTCCCTGAATCAGGGAAGGAAAAACATGTGGATGTACATCTTTTATGTGATTTGAGAAAAACAACATCTCTTCAATTCAAATAGTTTGAAGGTGGATTGGGAATATTTTGAAACACAAAAGCCCTTAATAGGTGGTATTTCTGTTTCATCTCCATCCACATCAGTAGGTCTACTGCCTATTATTAGTGTCATAAGCGTCGCTATACATGCCTCAGGTCTTGTACCCAGTACCCCAGGTTTAGCCAGAGAGCTAACAGAATGAGTCACTCTGTCAGAGTGTTTTCTCAGTTCTATGCAGGTAGTGCTGGGCAGAGGGATATTCAGCCTAAACCTCCCTCCAGAGTTCCAGCTCGGTGGCACAAGCATAAATCTGGGAGCTAGAAGGAAGCAATGAGTGCACACTGCTCCCACTAACTAACAATGCAAGGGGAGCACAGATTACTGACTACCAAAAGGGGGCACTGACCATCACAGAGGGTCACTGACCACTGCATTGAAAGGCATTGATCATCACAGTTGGGAACTGACCAATGCACTGAGGGGCATTGTAGCAAGTGCATTGAGGGGAACTATGACCACTTCTATGCATGTTGCAAAATCGCTTTCCCCAAGGTGCCCCGGTCCCAGAACCACCTATGATTGGAGTCATGCACATGCTACGTATGCTGTGCCTACAAACAGAGGGAACGCTTCCAGTCTACCATTCAACTTTCACACAAGTTGGAAACTTGAGCACAGTCATGCTCAAAGAGACTCTCAAACCAAAACACATAAGGTGTTTTGGTTGGAGAGGGTTCACATATACTTTAATGTGCATTCAAACAACTATTCCTAAATATGCTTGTGAATCTTTTTAAATAGGCTTTAAGCAATCAGAACTGCATGCAACTGTGTTTTTATTGTTGTAGGAGGAAAGGTCAGCTTTAAGCGGTTACAGTGTCTTCTAGTGGTTCTACGTACATAAGGTAGATGACGTTGAGTACATGTCAGTACATAAACTATGTACCTGTGTACCTGGTATTACAGGTAACTAATTTTAACAAATGTTTTCTGATAGAAACAGGATTTCAAAGCTTCTGGATACTCTAGAAACGTGTTCCACGTCTATACATTCCAGTAGTTCTCAACCAGGTGGTTGAATTACGTTTCATCTGGAAAAAAGGCTTGAGGAAAGATAACTACGTAGTATAGAGACTTTTCTACATATGAGTTGTTTGGTTTCAACACCTCTCCAAAAATCATTAAACTGGAGCACCAAACCCTCCCCCCCACCAAAAAATTAAAAGTCAGCAGCTACAAATTCCTGTAGCTGCTGACCTTTAATATTAGGACACTAACCTGTCCAGGGATCCCACGATGTCGGCACCCCAGACAATTTTTCAATCCGCTCTCGCCATTCCTTATAAGGGAAGCCTTGCGGCTTCACAACCGGTTCCCCTCTGTGCATGCGTAAAGCACGATACGCTTTAAAAATGGCCCAGTGGCGGGGGGGGACACAGCAAGTACATAAGGTTGCCTGCTTTCTTTTTACAATTTCTGCTTACCCTTTAAGAGCAGCCTCTGACACTTCTAGGTGTGTCAAAGGCCTCTTCAGCCAGGTTCCTGTATCTACTAGATTTATATACACATACTCAATCAAGGCAGCAGAAGACCCCCTGTAAGTGTCTTCAACAAATACAGCAAAGCCACAAAGAGGCAGCTGCTCAATCAGTTTATAACTAGCAGACAAAGGAAAAATACAAACGTTCCCTCAAACCCAGCCAGAAAAGCAAATTTCAGGTGTATCCCCAGCTCCAAAATAAAAACAACCTGATAAAGGTTTTAACCCTTCCTCACTTTATCTAGAAAATGGAAAAAAAAAGTGTGGCTGGAGTTACTCTTTATATACTGTTTATATAGTCTGTTTAAATTGAAAACTGAAGTCTCAGTTGCATACATTTGCAAATATGGGTGCAGCCATATTTACAGGACTCTGTACAAGTAGATAAGAACTAGGTGATTGAGATGTACTATTTTCACTATTTTCCTTTACAGTACAACATTTCTCAGTGCAAACCTGGTTTGATTGTGTGGGTTTGTATATGTGTGTGACAACACAGTCGAGTTTTATCTTTGATACTTTTTTAATTTGCACTAACATTTACATTTTCAGGACAAGCTTTTGGGGTCTATTCCCTTTTTTCTCAGCACAAGCAGTAAGGGAGCAGACCCCCAAAAGCTTGCCCTGAAAATGTAACCATTATTGCAAATAAAGTAATATATCATGGATACTACTCAACTACGCAGTTGAAAATGCACTAGTATGGCTACAATCACTTAATGTGTGAGTGAGTATTTGTAAAGCATCTATACAGTATATTTTGCATTTTTATGGTTCATGCAAAAGTTGCGTTTTATTTCTACTTAATGTCTATTCTGACCTTGTTACCACCCACAATTTTATCACATAGGGATTGCAAGTGTAGGTGTAGAAATGTTTGAAATATAATAGAAATCTAAAAATAAATCATGAATTTCGACAAAGAGAAGTGTAATAGAATAAGATGTCATGCATTAAATCTTAAGTGTGGGTTGGAAGAAAGAAACTGATCTTCATGAGAATGTTGGGGAATTTTTATATTACAACTAAGGGGAAACATTCAATGACAAAAGCAAGGTTGAGAAAGATTAAAATGGCCATGTATACACCAGTTGAAATCAAAATGTTAATTTCTACCACAATTTATAAAATACTTTTGGATTGTGTTTTACACAATCTTAGTGATCAATAGTAATTGGATTTAGGATTCCTGGGGCCAGGGCCAGATTAAGAGCATCATAGGCCAGGTGCTGAAGATTTTGGTGGGCCTTTTTACAAAAGAGTCAGTGTTGTTTCAAAACAAGAAAATATTTAAAACCATACAAATAAATTAGGTTTAAAGCGGGGGTTCACCCACACCTCCAAAAAAAATAAATATTAAAAGCCAGCAGCTACAAATACTGCAGCTGCTGACTTTTAATACATTGTCACTTACCTGTCCCGGGGTCCAGCGATGTCGGCAGGGGACGCCGAGAACCCGCTCGGTTCTCGGCAGCTGCCGCCGCCATCCTAGGTGAGGGAATCAGGAAGTGAAGCGTTGCGGCTTCACTTCCCGGTTCCCTACTGCGCATGCGCGAGTCGCGCTGCGCGTCCCTAGTGGTCCCCGCTCTCTGCTGGGAGCTGTGTGTTCCCAGCAGACAGCGCTGTCGGGACGGGAAGAGGCATAGACTCCCATGGGAGTCTATGCCGGAAGTGGGTGCAAATACCTGTCTTTGACAGGTATCTGCACCCCCCTCCCCCCTGAAAGGTGCCAAATGTGACACCGGAGGGGGGGAGGGTTCCGAAAAGCGGAAGTTCCATTTTTGTGTGGAACTCCGCTTTAAGTACCGTAATTTGAGTTTGAGTTCACTCACACATTTTAACTACATGTATTTTATTAGAGAAACATATTAAAGTGATAATGCAGCAAATGTTACCAACATTTTTTAACCACTTCAGCCCCGGAAGATTTGGCTGCTCAATGACCAGGCCATTTTTTGCGATTCGGCACTGCGTCGATTTAACTGAAAATTGTGCGGTCGTGCGACGCGTTACCCAAACAAAATTGATGTCCTTTTTTGCCCACAAATAGAGCTTTCTTTTGGTGGTATTTGATCACCTCTGCGGTTTTTATTTTTTGCGCTATAAACAAAAGAAGAGTGACAATTTTGAAAAAAACACAATTTACGAAAGGCAAATCCACTTTGCACTACAAGTGCTCTGCAAGTGCGCTTGGAAGTGCAGTCGCTGTAAATCTAAGGGGTAGATCTGAAATGAGGGGAAGCTCTGTTGATTTTATCATCCAATCATATGCAAGTTAAAATGCTGTTTTTTATTTTCCTTGCATGTCCCCCTCGGATTTACAGCGACTGCACTTCCAAGTGCACTTACAGTACATATGTAGTACAAAGTGGATTTGCCTTTTGTAAATAACCCCCAATATCTTTTACTTTTTGCTATAATAAATATTCCAATTTAAAAAAAAACCCCACATTTTTTCCTCAGTTTAGGCTGATATGTATTCTTCTACATAATTTTGTTAAAAAAAAAATTGCAATAAGCGTATATTGATTGGTTTACGCAAAAGTTATAGCACCTACAAAATAGAGGATAGATTTATGGCATTTTTATTATTACTATTTTTTTTTTACTAGTAATGGCGGTGATCAGCGATTTTTATCGGGACTGTGATATTGCGGTGGACACATCGGACACTTTTGACACATTTTTGGGACCAGTGACCATTATACAGCGATCAGTGCTATAAAAATGCACTGATTACTGTATAAATGTCACTGGCAGTGAAGGGGTTCACACTAGGGTGCGATCAAGGGGTTAACTGTGTTCCCTCACTGTGTTCTAACAGTGGGGGGGATGGGACTGACTAGGAGAGATGACAGATCGGTGTTCATAATCAGTATGAACACACGATCAGTCTCTTCTCCCCTGAGTGAACCGGGATATATGTGTGTAAACTTCTCGCTCTGTAACGGGCAATTGTGGGTGCCCGGCGGTCATCGCACCCAGCCAGGCACTCGCATCGGCAATGAGCATGCGGGTGTGCGCGCGTGTCTCTGGCACGTGCCCCCTAGTGGCCAAAAGGCAAAGCGACGTAAGGTATCGTTGTTTTACCCAGGGGAGCCAACCTACCGCGGTTAAACCACTTCCCGCCCGCTGGACGTCATATGACGTCCTTGACTTTGTGCGGGTATATCTGAATGATGCCTGCAGCTACAGGCATCATTCAGATATCGGCTTTTTCAGCCGGCGATTCCCTACACCATAGGAATGATCATAGCGGCTTTTCCACCGCTTAATTGCTCTTACGGGCGGCGAGAGGTGACGTCTCCCCCCTCCCGCCGCCCTCTGGTGCTTCTACCGACCCAGCGGGGAGTTGGAGACAGGATCCACCGCCCCCCAATGTTTACCATAGAGATTTCCAGCGTACCAGATGGCCGCCGGAGTCTCTATGATTGTTTGGAGGCTGGGCTCGATGTTAAGACGTCACGCCCGGCCTCTGCATTCAAACAAACAGCGCCGCCTCGGCTGGGAAGCCGAGATCTTTTTTTAAATTTTTTTTTATTTCAGGCTTCCCAGCCTAGAGGTGAGATGTGGGGTCTTATTGACCCTATATCTCACTGTAAAGAGGATTGACGATGCCATATTCCTATTACAAGGGATGTTTACTTTCCTTGTAATAGGAATAAAAGTAATCAAAACATTTTTTTCTATAAAAAGTGTCAAACTAAAAAAATAAAGAAATTTAACAATAAAACGAAAAAAAAATTAAAGCACCTCTGTCCCCGTGTGCTCGCATGCAGAAGCGAACGCATATGTAAGTCCCGCCCACATGTGAAGTATTGCCGCGAACGTTAGAGCGAGAGCTCTAATCTAGGGGATTTTAAGTACCGAAGTTTGGCGCCATTCCATGAGCGTGTGAAATTTTGAAGCGTGACATGTTAGGTATCTATTTACTTGGCGTAACTTCATCTTTCACATTATGCAAAAAAGCTAACTTTACTGTTTTTTTTTTTAAGCACAAAACTGTTTTTTTCCCCCCAAAAAAAACGTTAGAAAAATTGCTGCGCAAATATAGTGCGAGATAAAAAGTTGCAACGACCGCCATTATATTCTCTAGGGTCTTTGATAAAAAAACATATATAATGTTTGGGGGTTCTATGTAATTTTCTAGCAAAAAATTGATGATTTTTACATGTAGGAGAGAAATGCCAGAATTGGCCTGAGTGGCAAGTGGTTAAAAATACTTACAAAAAGGCCTGTTTTTTTTTTCCCGCAGTGGCACCAATGTGCCAGCACCACGATCCCATGGTAGCACTTTCTGCAATGGCACCAATGTGCCAGTACCAATATCCCATGGTAGCACTTTCTGCAATGATCACATGGTAGCACTTCATGATTATGTATAACTCAGTGGCGGCTGGTGCTCCATTTTTTTTGGGGGGGCAAACAACCCCCCCGGTGGGCTGGCAAACTAACCCCCCTGCGGGTCCTCAAACAAACCCCCCCTAGGTCTGCACTTACCCCATCTACGGTCATGTACCACTCCTCCTTTTCGGCCACAGTGAAGTCCATCCACAGCAGATGGACAAAGCAGTAGGAGAGCAGCCAGGTGGACAGAGCCAGGCTGCGGCATGCTCCAAGGACAACCATCTTTCTTCTGAGCAGCTCAGGCTATACGGCAACTCTGCCTCTGCATATGTCACCGCTGGAGACTGCACACTCATTGGCTGCCACCAGCTCCCCCGCCTCCTCATCCTCCGCTCCTCTACTCTTCCTCTCCGCTGCTTATCCGCTCCAACCACCGCTGCAAATACCACACAGGTGGGTGGGCTCGGGCGCAGTGCTCTGCGCCCTAAGCCCACCCATTTTTGAAGCCAGTTAGAGCCTCAGGCTCTAATCATGTGCTTAAAAAAAAAAACCCATTGAAATCCATACGTCCGGCACCCTGCATGTAGATTAGGGGCCGAGCGCATAGATCAGGGGCCGAGCGCACCCTGTATGGACGGGTCGCCATTGGTAGAACTTATAATTTGTAGATTATACAGTATCTCACAAAAGTGAGTACACCCCTCACATTTTTGTAAATATTTTATTATACCTTTTCATGTGACAACACTGAAGAAATGACACTTTGCTACAATGTAAAGTAGTGAGTGTACAGCTTGAATAACAGTGTAAATTTGCTGTCCCCTCAAAATAACTCAACACACAGCCATGTCTAAACCACTGGCAACAAAAGTGAGTGCACCCCTAAGTAAAAATGTCCAAATTGGGCCCAAAGTGTCAATATTTTGTGTGGCCACCATTATTTTCCAGTGCTGCCTTAACCCTTTTGGGCATGGAGTTCACCAGAGCTTCACAGGTTGCCACTGGAGTCCTCTTCCACTCCTTCATGACAACATCACTGAGCTGGTGGATGTTAGAGACCTTGCGCTCATCCACCTTCCGTTTTGAGGATGCCCCACAGAAGCTCAATAGGGTTTAGGTCTGGATACATGCTTGGCCAGTCCATCACCTTTACCCTCAGTTTCTTTAGCAAGGCAGTGGTCATTTTGGAGGTGTGTTTGGGTTCATTATCATGTTGGAATACTGCCCTGTGGTCCAGCCTCGGAAGGGAGGGATCATGCTCTGCTTCAGTATGTCACAGTACATGTTGGCATTCATGGTTCCCTCAATGAACAGTAACTCACCAGTGCTGGCAGCACTGCAGCCCCAGACCACGCTCCCCCCTCAGCACACGCTTGACACCATCTGAATCAAATAAGTTGATCGTGGTCTCATCAGACCACAGGACATGGTTCCAGTAATCCATGTCCTTAGTCTGCTTGTCTTCAGCAAACTGTTTGCGGGCTTTCTTGTGCATCATCTTTAGAAGAGACTTCCTTCTGGGATGACAGCCATGCACACCAATTTGATGCAGTGTGATAACACCAAATTTAACACACCTGCTCCCCATTCACACCTGAGACCTTGTAACTGTAGCCATGGTGTTGCGGCTAGTAACAAACAATCCACCAATTCACCCCGCTGCCAGACTTCATACATCACTTCCAGAGACAATGAACAGTCTTTTGCTGGTTTTGTTTTTGCTGTTTTATTGGGGGGTACAACTTGGATAGGGATTGGGAATATGGGATGCCCATAGAACATTTCATTGCCTTTATCATTTAAGGTTTAAGCACAACAGCACAAAGTTAGAGCCAGAAGATTAGATGTGCATTTAAACTGAGTATGAATTTCCTCCTGCATCTCCATGCATGTTGCTCCTCCTCTGCTTAATCTCCGCAGACTATTCCTCTAATGCTCTGTACACACGATAGGGTTTTCCAATGGAAAATGTGTGATAGGACCTTGTTGTCAGAAATTCCGACCATGTGTAGGCTCCATCACACATTTTCCATAGGAATTTCGGACACACAAGGTTTGAGAGCTTGCTATAAAATTTTCCAACAAGAAAATCCGTTGTCGGAAATTCCGATCGTGTGTACACAAATCCTACGCACAAAGTGCCAAACATAATAAATTAAGAGATGAAAGGCATTGGCTACTGCCCCGTTTATAGTCCCGACGTACGTGTTTTACGTCACCGCGTTCAGAACGATCGGATTTTCCGACAACTTTGTGCGACCGTGTGTATGCAAGACAAGTTTGAGCCAACATCCGTCTGAAAAAATCCATGGATTTTGTTGTCGGAATGTCCGATCAATGTCCGATCGGGTGTACAGGGCATTAGAATTCCCCATCCATCACCATGTGAGGGATGAAATCACCACTTTTGACCGTGTAAAAATTATGGTCTTAGAGCTCCTTCTCCTCCAGCATAAACTTGTTTCCTCCTGCATAAACTTGTTCCCTCCTGCACAAACTTAATGTTACTGGGTTAAAGTATGTCACATCTTCTTCTTTTGATAGATAAAGACTCACTCTGAATAAGCCCCTTATCTGGCTCTGGTTGCTCGCTGCAGTACCTCTCCCCGGAGGCCTAGTAGTTTAAAAGCATGTATTTAGGTGGTGGACTACTGTTCCCAGCCAGCCTAACTTGAAAACCCTGTGCCCTCATACCACATCGACTTGACTCAACTCCCCACAGTCTCTTCTCTGATCCAGGAATCCCCATCATCCACCGTGTGTATGATGGAGACTCTGCTAATGACCGTGTAAAAGCAGAGTTCCCTCACAGACTTCCTGGCACCACCAGCCACCCACTGTGGTAACACTCACCGACCTTCCACAGCCCTGAGTCCTTGATGAAGAACTTGACCGGACCATGCGTTCTGACAGCTTCACCTGCCCTTCTGCTCCAGGAGTTCTCTGCCACCGACCGTGTGGTGACAAAGACATTGCCAATGACCGTGTAGAGGCAAAGTTCCCTCACAACTCTCCCTGAGCCTCCTCCTGCGATCAGCACACCCCCCCCAGATGGGGAGGGCCTCCTGCTGCTGCCTCCCCCCAGTAGCATATCAGCTTATATAGGAGGCCCGCCCCCTGCCAATACCGATTGGGGATTGATCAGGGCTCCCACATGAGCAGCCTGCCACTCCAGTTCCAGGCCCAGCCCCTCTTCCAGAATCTTCTCTCTGGAAGCAGGGGAGGCGCCCTAGAACTAGAGCACAGGTGGTCACACCCACTGCTACTCTGACCACTCCCAGCCCCCAGATCAAAACAGACAGGCCTAGCTTGCAGCATAAGCCTGCCTAAATTTGCCTGTGCTGAAACCCTAGTAAAATAACCCTTACTAGCACCTACCTATTGGTAGAGGGTGCTACATAACACTAATGATTCACATGACATCGGGGAGGGAAAATAGCTACTTGGGCCCAATTTGGACATTTTCCCTTAGGGGTGTACTCACTTTAGTTGAAAGCAGTTTAGACATTAATGGTTGTGTGCTGAGTTATTTTGAGGGGACAGCAAATTTACACTGTTAGGCCCCTTTCACACTGGCGGACTGTTCAGGTCCGCCTGTCAGTTTTGTCGGCGGACCTGAACGGGCGCTCCATGCTAGTCTATGGAGCGACGAATGTCTGCGGTGACATGTCCGCTGACATCCGGCCTGGTCCGATCCACTAAAATCAGACAGATGCCCCTACATTCGCATCCGTCCCTGGCGGATCGGGTGAGATCTGATGAAAACAGACATGCTGTCCGTTTTCGTCCGATCTCTCCATAGTAACTAGCGGCGCTCGACAAGTGAGCAGAGAGGGACCTGTCATCCGCCAGCTCAGCGGAGATCAACGGAGAGATCTCCCGCTAAGCTGGCGGACAGAGGCGGACTCCGAGGCAGCGGATCTGCCTCGTGAGAATGATGCCTTATACAAGCTGTACACTCACTACTTTACATTGAAGCAAAGTGTAATTTCTTTAGTGTTGTCACACGAAAATATACTGTATACGACTCTATGATGATGCGGGTTCTCTAAAAGTAATGGAGTTTGTTTTGTGAATGCAAATGGAATTTTTCCTAAATCTATATGCTTCACTCTGTGACCTCTCCATTAGATACAGTTAAGATTTTAATTTCAATTTAATGATTTTTGATTTATTTATATTTGATATACTTTTGCCTTGTCCTCTGTTTTCCTCTTTATGCCTGGAGTATGGAATGCCTCTTGGGGAAGTGTATAATACTGTTTTTTTTGTTAAAATGGCGGCCGCGCGGTATGCTTGCCATCATGACGCTGGATGTTGATGCTACGGTGTGCATGTGTGGCGTCGTGACCTCATTGTACACAGCATGCACAGCGCCCATGTTTGAATCAAATAAAAGCACATGTCCTATACTGGGCTGTTGTTTGCCTCTGAAGCAGCCCGTCGGAACTGTCGAAACTAGCCATTTTTTTTTTGCCAGTTTTTCCCTCCCTTATCCATGATACTGTAACGCAAGCTGAGGATTGATAAGTATAATCTCAAACTGTTGGCGCTATATAAAACCTGTATAATAAAAATAATGTATAATAATCTCTACACATGGTAATGATGATATGAAGGAATGTTGCAGTGTATGCTGTGGATGCTTGAATATACAGTTTGATCCAAGATGCCCTTTCTGTCTGTGGCTTAATGTCTGGTTAAAATCTGAGGGAGGGAGGTTAGCTGAGGTTCCATTTTTCTACATCACATGAGGATGGACATTGTTGAAATACCTCACAAAAGCATGTCCATATCCTCCTCTAGAGCACAACACTTACCATTGTGTATAATGTACCATAAGCCAGCTTATTAGCCACACATGGGTATTATGCTTGATGGAACTCATAGCTCTTTAACATGTGGACCTGTATTATTTATGGAACTTTAAAGAAATCTACAGCTGAATCTATGGTTGCTCCTTTGTGGCTCAACAGTTTATTTTGTTTAGTATCCATCAAGGACATTCATCATCTTTAGACCCTTTTAAGTGTATAATTGGCCAATTAGCTTTCCTGCATCTCTGCGTAATGCATGGGACTGATATGTTTATAATTACAAGACTCTAGTGAATTGTGAAATCTAGTGACCAGTGGCAATTAATTAACCCCTTTGTGCTGTAATAGTAGCACCAGTGTTATGATTTTTTACACCTTCATGCTGCAGCATAAAGGGGTTAATTAAAACTGACACAGGTGCCACTAATGTAGCACAAATGGGTTAATTAACTAATGCATCAGTGACCAGTGGCAGTACATTAACCCCCTTCATGCTGCATATCACTAATAGCATTGTTAATTACCCCTGCCACACACTATTACATTGTCAATGTGGACAAGAAATTAGAAATGAGGATCTGCCAGCCCAGTGACACATGCACAGAGTTCCCTTGAAACGCCAGCACCTCTCTATTCCATTCTGCCTCCCAGCTTCTGAATGACTTCACGCCGGGCTGGGACTAGAAAACATCCGTTGAGCGGAGATCACTCCACCTGGCAGGGGAAGTGAATGTGTACTTTTTTAGACGTGTGCCAGGTTCTGGAGCTCTACAACTTGTGTACTGTAGTTGCAGTGATCTGTTTACTGGTCTAGGTTGAAGCAATACTTTAGCAGCACACTGCCTGCACTGTGAGTTGGCACTTCATTCCCCCTCCACCAGAAAAGTGTTGCGCCCCTTGTCCCCACCCTGATTAAGACTGCCTGTCATTATTCCTGCCACCTGGCCCAGGCCGTGCGTGCGGAATGCAGGGCAAGTCAGGGAAGATCTCTCCCCATTGGCCCATTGTGTTCCGTGCGCGACCTTCTTTTTAGGCGGCTGGGCATATATTAAAGGTAAAGGCCTTGAGCTGCAGCTCTGATAGCCCCTACGGTAATATGGCCCTGCCTTATGAAAGATAAATTCTATTATATTAAAGGAGAAATTTTAGATGCTATTGGTGAAAAAGTCATAAAAATTTAACTGATAAGGCTTTGTCACGTAGATGGTAGGTGAGCCTGACGTGTAGAGGAAGGCCTCTCGTACAGCTCCGGCTCGTGAGTCACTGATGGCGGGACAGCAGGCTCAGGAGCACGGCGGGGGAAGAGTGCCTATGATTAGTCCGAAAGTCTGTGCAAGTAGGAGCCAGGAACTCACAAACAGGAAGCCGCACTCAGCAGGTAGCAGGCAAGCAAGATGGCAGATAGGCTGGCAGAATTGGCAAGCGACAAGCAGAGGTGGGCCACAGGAAGCAGGAGCTGTAGCAGGCTGGACAGCTAGAAGCAGAGTCAGATGAGCCGGGTTGACAACAGACAGGCAGATCAGGCAAAGGCAGCAGGCAGAAGCATAGTTGGGTCACAGGCAGGTTTTGGCAACAGACGGGCAGATCAGGCATAAACAGCAGGCAGAAGCGTAGTCGGATCACAGGCAGGTTTTGGCAACAGGTGCTAGGTAACAGGAACTGGAGGCAGAAATCAATCGGTAGGAAGCCAGAGGTCAGGGCAGGAAGCAGACAGAGGTAGTCAGGAGCAAGCCGGATCGGTAGCAGAAGTCAACACACAGGAATCGGAATTCAGGTACTGTAGACCAAGCAGCAACCAGCCAGCGTTGAAGCTACGTTTAAATAAGCTGACTGGCGCCAGTTCTTGTGACAGGTGGGCGCAAACGCGCGCTCGCGCATGCGCATTTGCAGAAGTGCCTGTGGCCATTCTGGACATTCTTAGTTGGTGACTGCGCACAAGTATGCGCTTAGAAATGGCAGCTGTACTCCGCAGACATCTTTCCTGACACTGCCCCCCCCTTATGGGCAGCCTCCGGATGCCCAGTTGATTCTTCTTCTGGGGGTGACTGCGAAAAAAAGCGTGAACCAAGTCCATAGCGTGTACATTCTGCTCAATTTCCCAGGAGTTTTCCTCTGGACCATAACCCTTCCACTTAATTAGGTATTGCATTTGACCCCTTCTCCTCCTGCAGTCTACAATTGCCTCCACCTCGAACTCCTCGTCCCCGTTGATGATCACCAGTTCAGATGGTCTAGTCTCTTGATTAGGAAAGGGATCCAGCACTGTGGGTTTTAACAAAGACACATGGAACACCAGATGTATTCTGAAGGAATCTGGTAAAGACAGTTCATAGGAAACGTTAATCTTCCTTCTTGGTCCCAGAAATTTCAGAGAAAGCTTCTTCGATGGACAAGCCAATCTCAGATTGGTTGTGGCCCACCAAACCTGGCTGCAGGATCAGCTCCCCCCCTCCTTCTTCTGTCAAAAGCCCTGTTATTATCTTCCTGTGGTTTGGTTACAGCCCCTTGCAGCAATTTATTGTTGCAATTGAAGAAGTCCACCGTATTCTGGAAGGCTGGAACCGAGGACTCAGGAACAAGGTCAGGCAGTAAGGTGGGATGGAAGCCATAGTTTGCGAAGAACGGAGACTGCTTAGTGGCTGTATGACAGGAGTTATTATAAGCAAACTCAGCTAATAGTAGGAGGGATACCCAGTCATCCTGGACAAATGATGTAAAGCAACGGATGTATTGTTCCGTCTGATTAGTCCGTTCGGTTTGTCCATTAGACTGTGGGTGGTATGCGGATGACATAGAGAGTTTGAACTTCAGGGTCTCACAGAGTGATTTCCAGAACCTAAACATAAATTGGACCTCTCAGTCTGAGACCATATTAACAGGTACCCCATGGAGTATAACGACTTCCTTGATGAACACTTGAGTAGTCTCTGCAGCAGATGGTGTACCCTTCAGGGGTAAGAAGTGGGCCATCTTGGACAGTCGATCGATGATAACAAAGATGGCCGTACAATCTTCAGAAGGTGGTAACTCTACTATTAAGTCCATAGAGATCATGGACCAAGGCCTGTCAGGCACAGGCAGAGGTCTGAGCAAGCTCCAAGCCTTGTTTCGGGTGCTTTTACTTCAGATACAGGTGGTGCATGCACCTACGTAGCTCTTACAGTCTCTTTCCATATTAGGCCACCAGAATGTGCGTTGCACCAGTTCTGTTGTCTTGTGAATCCCGAAGTGCCCTGCTAAGGGATGGTCATGGCAGAATCCTAAAACTGGCATCCGAACCTCTTCCGGAACAAAGACTTGGTCCCCTTTCCAAAGAAGAACCTCCCTAGCTTGAAGGGTGTCACCGATAGGAGCAGGGGTAACTGTAGATGCCTGCTTTAGTTGTGACACGAGATCGGTCTGTAGTAACAGGAAGTTTCCCGCTGGCAGAATAGTGTCTGACACTGGCAAGTCCTTAGCACCCTCAAACATGCGCGACATCGTGTTGGGCTTGACATTCTTAGACCCGGGTCTGTAGGTGATATGGAATAGGAACCTCGAGAAGAAAAATGCCGATCGGGCATGGTGAGGTTTCAGCTGTTTAGCAGTCCATAAATATTCAAGGTTCTTATGATCCATGAAGATCAATATTGGGTGTGCTGCCCCCTCTAGCAAATACCTCCATTCCTCAAGGGCAGCTTTTATGGCAAGAAGCTCACGATCGCCGACATCGTAGTTCCTCTCAGCGGGGGCGAGCTTCCGAGAGAAAAAGACTACCGGGTGAATCAAATTCTTGAGACCTTTATGCTGGGACAGAACCCCCCGACTGCACTCTCAAAAGCGTCAACCTCCAGGATGTAGGGTAGCGCTGGGTCTGGATGGCTTAGTACAGGAGCAGACATGAACAGCCCTTTAAGAGTCTCAAAGGCAACCTGGACTTTAGGGGACCAGCGGAAATGAACACCCTGCTTGGTGTGTTATGTAATGGGTGTGATGATAGCCGAGAAGTTCTTGATGAATCTGCGGTAAAAATTAGCAAACCCCACAAACCTCTGGATCTCCTTCTTATCAGTGGGAGCTGGCCAGAACAGGATTGCTGAGACTTTCTGAGGATCCATCTCAATTCCACCAGTGGAGATGATCAATCCCAAGAACTGGATACTTCGTTGGTCGAACTCACACTTCTCTGGCTTGGCATAGAGTTCATGTAGGCGGAGACGGCATAGAACATTCTTGACATGTTCACAATGACTTTCAAGAGAAGTTTGTTGTCTAAGTAGACGATAACAAAGATGTCCAGATAGTCCTTAAAGATGTTGTTAATGAAGTGTTGGAATGTAGCTGGTGCATTACACAAACCAAAGGGCATGACGAGGTACTCGTAATTACCAAAACGGGTCCGAAAAGTGGTCTTACACTCATCTTCCTCTCGTATGCGGATAAGGTTGTAAGCTCCTCTCAAATCTAATTTCGTAAAGATGGAAGCAGAGAAAAGTCTTTTGAAGAGTTCTGGAACCAGGGGGAGAGGGTAGTGGTTCTTCACCGTAATTTTATTTAATTCATGGTAATCTACGCATAACCGTAGAGAATGGTCCTTCTTCTCCACAAAGAATATTCCTGCCCCGGCAGGTGAAGTAGAAGGGCGGATGAACCCCTTCAGAAGACTCTTGTCAATGTATTCCTTCAGGGCACCTAGTTCTTTTTCGGACAGTGGAAAGATCCGACCAAACGGAATTGCAGCCCCTGACAGAAGCTCGATTGGGCATTCATAGGCTCTGTTTGGAGGTAGGGTGCCTGCTACCCGCTTACTGAAAATGTCCAGGTACTCATGATAAGCCCCAGGCACCCTTTGGTAGAATTCAGCATCAACGTCCATACAAAGTAGAGCAGTGGGTGGCATAGTGGGCTCGGGCAGGCAGTGCTCCTTACAGTATGATGATTGGTACTTGATGCTGCCAGAACTCCAATCAATCAACGGATTATGGGCCTGAAGTCACGGTAGGCCCAAAATGATAGGAAACAGGGTTGAGGAAATTGCGTCTAGGCGTAAAAGTTCCTTATGATTGGTAAGGGTCACAGTTAGCAATGAAGGGGTCTCCTTAGTCACCAGTCCAGACTTTACACAGGAGTCATTGGCCAGAAATACAGTAAGTCCCTGCTTCTCGGGTTGGAGAGGAATATGTTGTTGGTCTGCAAATGCTAGATCGATGAAGCAACTGCATGCTCCGGAGTCCACAATTGATGTTGCTGACACGCTTCTTCCTGGTGGTTGGAAGGGGATAGGGAGTGCCAGGTGAGCAGAAGTTGCTGGCAGGACCGCCTGGGTACCTGAAGAAGCATGAGATATCTACGTCTTTTAGCTGAGCAATTCCATACATAATGGCCGGCCCCTCCACAGTAGAGGCAGAGATTGCCCTGATAGCATCGTGAACGTTCTTCGAAGGAGAGTGACGGGTGGATCAGGCCAAGTCGTGTGCATGTTACTGCTATCGGTTTGGAGGAGGACAACTTAACAGGTGTTGGCTGGGCACAGACTGGGACCTTAGGCATCATCCACAAAGGCTGAGATGGACCTGCTGACTTTTCTCATCTGCGTTCTCGAAGACGACTTTCGATCTGGATTGACAATGTAATTAAGTCCTCCAGAGAACTCGGCACTCCCACACGAGCTAACTCATCCTTCAGGTCCTCGCTAACCCCAGGCGGAACTGATGTCGCAGTGCTGTGTTATTCAAAGGCGGATCCAGAGTCTAGTCTCGGGAGGGGCACTGCCTGAAAAAAATTTTTGCTCAATTTCCATGTCAGTGTTTAAAATTCAGTGTTAGATTTATTGATTTAACAAATGTTTCAAAAATGTAAATATAAAAATAAATTCAGGTGGCCAGATAAAAGCACTGTTTGCTCTTCGGCAGTTCCACATTTAAATCAATATTCTGCATTATAATTAGATTAACCACTTGCTGACCAGCTGCAGTACGTATACTGCAGCAGGTCGGCTCTATTGCACAAAACTACATACCTGTAGGCCATTTCATGCAATAGCCAGCGAAGGCGCGCACGCTGATTGCCCAGAGGGGGAGCCAATCAGCGGGTCTGGCAGAAGCGATGTCCGCCAGCCACCCATGATCGCTCCCCACAGAGATAGAACAGCGATCTGCAGCTATAAACAAGGCAGACCGCCGTTCTGTCAGAGATGAACAGAGTGATCTTGTGTTCCTGCTAACCAGGAACACAGATCACTCTGTTCATCTAGTGAGTCCATCACCCACACAGTTAGCAAGCACCCCCTAGGCACACAGTTAACCCTTTGATCAACCCCTGATGTTAACCCCTTCCCAGCCAGTGTCATTAGTACAGTACATATTTTTAGCACTGATCACATTATTAGTGTCACTGGTCCCCAAAAAGTGTCAAAAGTGTCAGTTAGGTGTCCGATCTGTCTGCTGCAATGTTGCAGTACCGCTAAAAATCACTGATCACCGCCATTACTAGTAAAAAATAATTAAATATAAATGCCATAAATCTATCCCATAGTTTGTAGACGTTATAAATATTGCGCAAACCAATTAATATACGCTTATTGTGTTTTTTTTTTACCAAAAAT
Source organism: Lithobates clamitans (assembly GCA_037952925.1). NCBI lineage: Eukaryota > Metazoa > Chordata > Amphibia > Anura > Ranidae > Lithobates > Lithobates clamitans. The sequence continues at coordinate 2,260,657 of JBBGZY010000633.1, forward strand.
ATGGAGCAGAATACATATCGGCCTAAACTGAGGAAGAAATTTTTTTGTAGGAAAAAGCAAAAAAAATTTTTTTTTTTCCCAAAATTGTCGCTCTTTTTCTGTTTATATTGCAAAAAATAAAAACTGCAGAGGTGATCAAATACCACCAAAAGAAAGCTCTATTTGTGGGGAAAAAAAGGACATCAATTTTATTTGGGTACAGCATAATTGTCAGCCAGACAAAGTAACGCAGCGAAGTATCACAAAAAATGGCCTGGTCATAAGGAGGGGTAAAACTTTTCGGAGCTGAAGGGGTTAAGATTGAACAATTCAAGACTAAAAGGCCATTTTTTTTCCATACATAATATGGCACACGTGTATTTTGCGATTTGATACATGACATGCATTCATTCTTTTACTCAAGTTTAGTTAATTATTTTGGTGGTCTGGTGAGGGGAGGGGTTCCCATGAAGGAGCAATGGATGGATCCAGTAATCTTCTCAATAAGTCTTTTTCCTCCTGTATTCAATTCACGCCGCTCTTCAGGCACAAGCCAGGTGGAGAAGATGGAGGAGGTGGGTGGGTGGAGCCAACACTAATTCAGGGGCGGCGCTGGCCTGTAGTATGGATAAGATGGATCATGGAGGGAGGAGGTGCCGGTGGGTGGGGCCAACACAGTCAGGGGCGGACGCGGAGAAAGAAGAATGCTGGCGCTCCTCTCTGCCACCACTGACTGCAGTGTGGAGGGCTGGACATGTTAGTAGTGCAGAATGGAACACACAGTCTCTACTGTTTTCAGGCTCCAGCAGGCAACAGCTCCATCTGACCTGTCACCGTCACGTCGGCTATCAGACTTGAGTCCGAGTCCGACGTGACTCACTGATGTCACTCGTTGCTAGACGCCAGTCGGCCCTGGCGTTAGCAACGAGTGCAGGGAAGAGGCTCCACCCACCTCCTCCTCCTGGTATCCTGCTCAGTCAGTGCGAGTTTCTCTCTCTGCACCGCTGATCGGCTGATGTGAGAGAGAGACTCGGGCAGAGGCAGCCGCGGAGGCACTGGCCTCAATGACATGTCAGTGCTACTATTTCGGGGGAGGGGCAATTGCCCTGTTGTCCCCCCTGGATCCGCCCCTGGCGTTGTTCCAACCTGTGTCTGCACTCCAGCATCTAAAGTCTGTAACATAGTCCTCGACCGCTCTGCAGCCTTGCTGGAGTGCATGGAGAGAGGACTTAGCAGTAACAGTCAATTGAGGGTCCTCATATGATTGGGACATAGCCTGGAAGAAGGAGGACATGATATCCAGTTGTGCGTCCTTTACTTCCAACAGATGATGAGCCCAGGTTTGGGGTTCACCCTGGAGCAAAGATATGATGAACCCCACCTTTGTAGTTTCGGCAGAAAAAGTCTGTGACCGGTCTCCGGAGAACTTCTCGGGACAGGGCACTTGTGGCTCAGGAGATGTCATCACTGTGGTAGGGCCAGCACTGGACACCGTCTGGGTTGACACAATTGCAGAAGATGCAGCAGCAGGAGTGGCAGGAGAAGGCAGGACCTGCACACGTTCCTCAAGTTGAACGAATTTCTCCTGCAGGGTCTTGATTGCTTGTGGAAGGCCTGCAATGCTCTGGCAGACTCCAGGTACAAGAGAGGTTCCTCCTGCAGGCTCAGTCATGGCTGCTTGGTACTGTCATGTACCTGGTAGGTGAGCCCTGACGTGTAGAGGAAGGTCTCTCGTACAGCTCCGGCTCGTGAGCCACTGATGGTGGGACAGCAGGCTCAGAAGCACAGCAGGGTAAGAGTGCCGATGATCAGTCCAGAAGTCTGTGCAAGTAGGAGCCAGGAACTCACGAACAGGAAGCTGGACTCAGCAGGTAGCAGGCAAGCAAGATGGCAGATAGGCTGGCAGACTTGGCAAGCGACAAGCAGAGATGTGCCACAGGAAGCAGGAGCTGTAGCAGGCTGGACGTCTAGAAGCATGGTCAGATGAGCCAGGTTGAAAACAGACAGGCAGATCAGGCAAAGGCAGCAGGCAGAAGCGTAGTCGGGTCACAGACAGGTTTTAGCAACAGACGGGCAGATCAGGCATAAACAGCAGGCAGAAGCGTAGTCGGTTCACAGGCAGGTTTTGGCAACAGGTGCTAGATAACAGGAACTGGAGGCAGAGATCAATCGGTAGGAAGCCAGAGGTCAGGGCAGGAATCAGACAGAGGTAGTCGGGAGCAAGCCGGATCGGTAAAAGAAGTCAACACAAAGGAATAAGAATTCAGGTAAACGCTGTAGACCAAGCAGCAACCAGTCAACGTTGAGGCTCCTTTAAATAAGCCGACTGGCGCCAGTTCCGGTGACAGGTGTGCGTGCGCGTTTGCAGAAGCGCCTGTGGCCGTTCTGGACATTCTTGGTTGGCACCTGCGCACAGGTATTTGCCTGGAAACGGCAGCTGTACTCTGCAGACGTCTTTCCTGACAGGCTTAACTAAAATATGACATATTAATAAAACGCAGAGTCATAAAAAATGTTGTTAGATTTATAATTTTTGTGCAAGAAAAAGCTGCTTGAGTATAAGAATATCCAACAATAAAAGATAGCAGCCACTTGGACACCAAAGATGATGATTCCCCTTCTTGCTTCCCCCAATGTTCTTTTACATGTCTTTTCTCGCGCAGTGGTCCATGATAGTGACCGTGACAGTGATTTGACCTGGCTTGAATATCAATTCTTAACGTTTTGGCCTGCAAAATGCAGGATTTAAACAAAATAAAACATGTACATGAAGTTTCCCAAACACAAGTCACCAATGATGTTCTGAATGGGAGAGCGCACCCTGGGGGGAAGAGCAATAGAATGACACTGGTTTGATAAATCGTTTATTCTAGATATGATATCACACTTATCCAGAACAGAAAAAACTCTGGATAAGCTGTTGATTCTGTTTAATTCTGTACTGATTATCTGGACTCTGAAGAGTTTTTTCTTCCATGGATAAGTGTGATAATAAATCCTCAATATTTGAGTAATTATACCAGTGCCATTCTAGCCCCCCCAGGGAGTTGGTTCGGTGAGGTAGAAGTTTCCACCTGTACATAAAGTTTCCCAAACACAAGTCACCAATGATGTTCTGAATGGGAGAGCGCACCCTGGGGGGGAAGAGCAATAGAAAGTGAGGCCTGGAATGATGGAAAGAAGAGGAATAGTGCAGGGCCAGGCATGACAGTGTGTCTAGTGACACACATAGGGTTAATGTGTCAAGGAAAAGTGTGGGAGGAGATAACAAGAAAGTAGGGAGGAGTGTCCATATAAAAGAGGGGAGGAGCAAAAACGGAGCAGTGTGCTGGGAAGGAGACACAAGGAGGCATAATTTCTCTGCTCCTCAGACACAATGGCCGAAGTCGAGGCGATTTTGGCGCGGTTGCGGCAGGCGGCGGCGGCGAATGGATCTGACTGGCTTCACAGACAGGTCGCAGCGATGCTCGGGGGAGAAGCAAGCCATGCAGGGGGAGAAGGTGAGCCGTCTGCGTGTGCGCGGAGATCGCGGCCTCCGGCGCGCTATTCAACTGGCCCAGCACACGGAGCGGGCCGCCTGGCACTGAGCCCGAGGGGGGAGCAATCGACACCGCCAGCCAAGAGGAGCCACACAGTTGATTCAGCGGTGCCTGGGCGAATTACACGTCGCGGTCACGGAGCGGTGGGCGGGGCCACGGGCCAACATGGCGCCGCTTCCCCGCACGCCGGCACTGCACGGAGGGTTTCCAACAGCCCCTCAGCAGCTCTGCACGAGTGTGAGAGGATAAACAGAAGGGGGAGAACGGCACCGAGAGCAGCAACGTCCAGGTCGCGTGGATCGAGCGACACAGCGGGTGGGCGGAGCTTACCGGGCGGGGGGGACATGTCTGCTTTAAAAATATATTGTTTTCATGCTGGTAAATAGTAATATGCAGAGGAAATTGACATACGCAGAACTACCAGTGACTTCTCTTACCTTAGGTACTTACTGAAGTGATCTTATCTTTGCTGGATTTGTCTGACCATGGGAACATGCTGCAGAGGAAAAGGGAGGGGAGGGAGGAGAGAAAAGGGGGGGGGAGCAGCTGCACTCTGAAGTCTCGAGAACGAGCAGAGAGAGGATATCAATCAAGCAAATCGACAGGAAAGTGGGTGGATCCAGACTCCAGAGCCAGACCATTGTCGGTAATACACTGTATGAAAGTCAGAAGCCCCTCCCACAGGTATTTAGCTAGATTTTAACAAAATGGGGGCATTTCTGAGAGGGATGGAAAGATTTTTAGATATCAGCAACTCACATAGAATAGATGTAAGCAAAACAAAGGAAACCCATACTTCTCTTTTAAATCATAATGAAAACAGAAACGACCCAAATGACCCTGATCAAAAGTTTACATACTCCAGTTCTTAATACCATGTATTGCCCCCTTTAACATCAATGACAGCTTGAAGTCTTTTGTGGTATTTGTGGATGAGGCTCTTTATCTTTTCAGATGGTAAAGCTGCCCATTCCTCTTGGCAAAAAGCCTCCAGTTCCTGTAAATTCTTGGGCTGTCTTGCATAAACTGCACATTTGAGATCTCCCCAGAGTGGCTCAATGATATTGAGGTCAGGAGACTAAGATGGCCACTTCAGAACCTTCACTTTATTCTGCTGTAGCCTATGACAGGTCGACTTGGCCTTATGTTTTGGATCATTGTCATGTTAGAATGTCCAAGTACGTCCCATCAGCAATTTCCTGGCTGATGAATGCAAATGTTCCTCCAGTATTTTTGATAACATACTGCATTCATCTTGCCATAAATTTTGAGCAAAATTCCTGTGCCTTTGTAGCTCACACATCCCCAAAACATCAGCGATCCACCTCCGTGTTTCACAGTAGCAATGATGTACCTTTCATCATAGGCCTTGTTGACTCTACTTCAAATGAAACGTGTACTGTATGGTTGTGGCCAAAAAGCTCAATTTTGGTCTCATCACTCCAATTGACTTTATGCCAGAAGGTTTGAGGCTTGTCTCTGTGCTGCTTGGCGTATTCTAAGCGGGATACTTTGTGGCATTTGCCTAGTAATGGCTTTCTTCTGGTGACTCGACCATGCAGCCCATGCAGCCTCCTTAACCACTTCAATATCAGGCACTTAGACACCTTCCCGCCCAGGCCAATTTTCAGCTTTTAGTGCTGTCACACTTTGAATGACAATTGCGCGGTCATGCTACACTGTACTCAAACTATTTTTTTATCATTTTGTTCCCACAAATAGAGCTTTCTTTTGGTGGTATTTGATCACCTCTGCGGTTTTTATTTTTTGCGCAACAAATAAAAAAAGACAGAAAATTTTGAAAAAAAACAAGTTTTTCTTTGTTTCTGTTAAATTTTTTTGTAAATAAGTAAGTTTTCTTCTTCAATGACGGGCACTGATATGGATGCACTGACGGGCACTGATAAGGCGGCACTGATGGGCACTCATAGGTGGCACTGATGGGCACTCATAGGTGGCACCGATGGGCACTCATAGGCGGCACTGATGGGCACTCGCAGGTGGCATTGATGGGTACTTATGGGTAGCACTGATAGGTGGCACGGATGGGCACTAATGGGCACTGATAGGTGGGCACTGATGGGCATGGATGGGCACTGACAGGTGGCACCGATGGACACTGATGGGTGGCACTGATGACACTGATTAATGGCAGTGATGCCCCTAAGAGTGGCATTGCTGGGCATCACTGCTATATAATGGTGCCAATCAGTGCCCATTTGTGGGCACTGATTGGCACAGATTGGGCACGTGTGGATGGCCATGGGGTATATACCTGGCCATCCACAGTTGCCCCCTTCCCTGGTGGTCCTAGTGGCGATCCATGGTGGTCCAGTGTGGTGATCTGAGGGGGGGCTGCACTGATAAACAATCAGCGCAGACCCCCCTGTCAGGAAATCCGCCGATCGGCTCTCCTCTCCTCGATCAACGGCTCTTCCTATTGACATCGTGATCAGCCGTGATTGGACATGGCTGATCACGTGGTAAAGAGCCTCCGCCAGAGGCTCTTTACCAAGATCGGTGGAGCGGTGTGTCAGACTGACACACCGCTCCACCGATCGCCACGATGCACGCCCCCGCGGGCGCGGCGGCATGTTATCCTGCTGGACGTCATATGACGCCCAGTCAGGATAACGGAACTACTTCCCGGACGTCAATCCGCTATAGGCCGGGCGGGAAGTGGTTAATAAGCATCTTGAAACAGCCACACCACATGTTTTCAGGGAGTCCTGTGTTTCACCTGAAGTTATTTGTGGGTTTTTCTTTGCATCCCAAACAATTTTCCTGGCAGTTGTGGCTGAAATTTTAGGTGGTCTATCTGAACGTAGTTTGGTTTCAACAGAACCCCTCATTTTCCACTTCTTGATTAGAGTTTGAACGCTGCTGATTGGCATTCTCAATTTCTTGGATATCTTTTTATTTCCCTTTCCTGTTTTATACAGTTCAACTACCTTTTACTGCAGATCCTTTGACAATTCTTTTGCTTTCCCCATGACTCATAATCCAGAAACGTCAGTGCAGCACTGGATCAAAGATGCAAGGGTCTGTCAGGAGTCCAGAAACTCATTAACCTTTTATACAGACACACTAATTACAACAAACAGATCACAGGTGAGGATGGGTACCTTTTATAGTCATTCAAACCCCTTCGTGTCAACTTGTGTGCATGTTATCAGGCCAAAATCACCAGGGTTTGTAAACTTTTGATCAGGGTAATTTGGGTCGTTTCTGTTTTCGTTATCATCTAAAAAGAGTAAACACAGTTGATTGATAATAAATGGCTTCAGCCAAACACTAAGGCTTCATGCACACAAGATGCCGGTGCAAACTCTGCTGAACACATGTTTTTAAAAGCTGAAACTGGCGTTTAGAAATGCTAGTTTTACAGCGTTTGAGTCTAGAAGCGTCTGCAGAGCAGAGAATGACATTTTGCGTCCCAACTTTGGGGCCCCGTATCTCAGGGCCACATGGTGCTAGGAGCCCCAAATTTGGTGCGCGAACACAGTGGAACTAACACTACACTACATTATATCCAAAGAGTTTCTAGCACCAATAGGGCCCCAAGATACGGGGCCCCAAAGTCGGGTCGCAAAATGTCATTCTCTGCTGCAGAAAAGTGCAGAAAGGTGCTTGACATATTGCGACCCGAATTTGGGGCCCCGTATCTCGGGGCCACTTGGTGCTAGGAACCCCATTTGGATATGTTGTAGTGCTAGTTCCACTTTGTTTGCACACCAAATTTGGGGTTCCTAGCACCAAGTGACCCCGAGATATGGGGCCTCAAAGTCGGGTCGCAAAATGTCATTTTCTGCTGCAGTTTACCATCATATTCCTTTAAAAACACGCGGTACCGGCGTTTAGCCACGTTTGCCGTCTGAAACGTGGAAAATTTTTGCATCTGAACCCATTTTTTTGCTTCTGGAAAAACAAGGTTAAACACAACTGCCTAAAAACGCCAAAAAACGAGACTGTGTACATGGACACATAGGATAACATTGAATGAGTTCAGGGGCAGTGGAAAAAAGTGTCCAACTGCCTCTGAACGTGCGTTTAACAGCGCCTCGTGTGCATGAGGCTTATCATGAGTGAAAGAAAAACTTTTGTTATTCATATTCTCTGAAAAATGGGCCAAGAAATCATAAATTCTGCCAGGGTATGTACACTTATGAGCACAACTGTATATACTGTAAACAAACCTTTTTTTGTTTTTTTCACTTTTGGAAAATATTGAAAGTCATAAAACCCCTAAAATTTTGTTTTTTGCTCTCTGTATATGTACTATTGTCAGGAACCATAAAGAGACAGAAGCAAGTTAAATCACACTTGTTTAATAATAATAATAAAAAAAGGTACAGAACGAATAGTCAGACAAGCCAAAACGTCAGGGAGCCAGAGATGATCGTAGTAGAACAGCAAGCAGGATCTGGAGCCAGAAGGAATGTCAGCCAGGCAAGTCTTTAACAGGAAAACAGGAGAGAGTCTCTAGAGATGTGACCAAGGCGAAGGCAGAGGTCATCCGGACTGGACGGCTTAAGTAGGCAGGACTGATGAGCAGTATAGAGTGAGTCACTGTGGAGAGATAGGAGCTGGTAATTAGCCGACAGCTGAGCGGCCAGCTTTGAGAAGGAAAGGCTGAGCCCAGCCCTGACAACCATTGGGGAAATGTATGTTCTCTTCTTGTCCCGTAGATGCAACAGTAAGTTAGAAAAAATCTTCTGAAATAGAAAAATTCCCTTGAAACTGTTCTCCCTGAATCAGGTGTTGCCATTGTAAAATAGCTCCTTACCTTTTGCTCTGGGAACAACTTTAAAATTGTGGATTTCCCCTATATTTTTTTTTCAGATTACAATAGTCACCATTACAAATTAGAGTTGCTCTGATACGATACTGATATCGGTATCGGTGGCGATACCGAGCATTTGCATGAGTACTTGTACTCTTGCAAATGCTCTGATGCCTAATTCGATACCTGGGCTTTCAGAGGGTGATCGGTACGGTGGTGGGGGGAGTTACAAGCAAGATCCCCCTGTATAGATTTCATTAAAGCACCTGACAGCTGCTTATCCTCCTCTCCCTCCCGCAGCTTTCAGCTGCTTTTATTGAAATCTATACAGGGAGATCGGTGCTTGCAACTCCCCCCACCGCTGCACCACTCGTCCCTGACTGTCCCCTGTTTCCTCCTCTGTGCTCCTAAGGTCCCCCGTCATGTCCTCCTTCAGTCACACTCTGTCCTCCTCCGCTCCCCCTCCGTGTCCTCCTCTGCTCCCCCTCCGTGTCCTCCTCTGCTCCCCCTCCGTGTCCTCCTCTGCTCCCCCTCCGTGTCCTCCTCCGCTCCCCCTCTGTGTCCTCCTCCGCCTCTTCTCCAATCACCCTCCGTGTCCTCCTCTGCTCCCCCTCTGTGTCCTCCTCTGCTCCTTCTCTGCTCCACCTCTATACCCTCCTCTGCTCCCCCTCTGTGTCCTCCTCTGCCTCCCTCCATGTCCTCCTCTGCTCCTTCTCCGCTCCCCCTCCGTGTCCTCCGCTCACCCTCCTCTCCCCCTCTGTGTCCTCCTTCACTCCTCCGCTCCCCCTCTGTGTCCTCCTCCAGTCCAGATCTGTCAGGATGGAGAGCAGAGGAAGGAGCTGGTAAATCTGTCATTTAACGGCTCCTACCTTTTCCGGATGCACAGAGTCAGTGATCACAGACTGTCATTCATAACTGAGCAGAGTAAACTATGTTTACAATGTCTCAGTTTATGAATGGAGAGGAGCCTCTATCTCCTGTCCATTCATCTTTAGTGCAGCTGAGGATGCTGAGAAAGGCACTGGGGAATCTGTGTCCTCAGTCCCCTTCCCTGTTTCAAAGGGGAGATGTCAGGGGTCTGTTTAGACCTCTGATATCTCACTAAAGCCCCCCCCCCCAACAGGGCTGATAAAAAAAATAATTGTAATAAAAAGGAAAATTTATTATCAAATACTTACCGTAATTTTCCTTTCCTGATGGACTCCATGGCAGCCTACGTGTGGTTAACCCCGCCTCCTCTCCAATGCTATAGGACCCCATACCCTATAAGATTGAGCTCACCTGAATAGACTGTGTTCCGTAACTAGCCTACTCTTTGACCGATGGGAGGGGACTCCGTCTGCCATGGAGTCCATCAGGAAAGGAAAATTACGGTAAGTATTTGATAATAAATTTTCCTTTTTCCTGACAGACTCCATGGCAGCCTACGTGTGGGAAATAACTAGCCAATCCACATGGGTGGGCATGCTAAATAGCAATAAATTTTAATTTGACCCGTCAACTGACAGGAATTATAACCAACGTCCACAGAAGATAGCAAAGCAGGCTCAATATCGTAATGTGACGATAAAGTTTTAATAGAGGCCCACGAGGCCGCTTTGTAGATCATGTCTGGAGCCACATGCCGGGCTGTTGCCCATGAAGTCGCTATACCCCTGGTGGAACGTGCCATCACTGCTTCCAGAAGATCCAGGCCCCTAGTTCTAAAAGACTGATGGATGAACTAGATGATATAGGCCGCAGTTCTAGCTGAAGCCCAATTCAGTTTGTTACTGCCAAAGTGCAGGTCGGCTGAGTGTCTAAAAAGGGAAGAAGCAGCTTGCAGGTATACCGACAGAATTTTGCCCATGTCCAGAGGATGAACTTCAGCGGACTCCTGGTCCTGAATGTTGTTAGGATGATCTCTTGGTCTTTATGGAACTTTGAGGTAATTTTTGTATTTGAGCTAAGTCTAGGAATGAGGACCATTCGGATCGGAAAGAAGGACAGAAGAGGTTTTTTGTAATTTAGTGGGGTGACCTCCGAGACCCTCTTGGCCAAGGTAACAACTACAAGGAAAGTGATTTTAGCCAAAAGGTCTCCAAATAGAAAAGCGGGGAAGGCCCCGTATTTACTGAGTTCAGTCAGTGAGTTGTGGACAAGAGGAAGATCCCAATTGGGGAACCTTAGTTTAGTTTGAGGGCTGAGTTTTAACTCCCTACGGAATCACTGCTGGATAACAGGGGTGAACAGTCCACGAAGTACCGGAGAAGGCCGACAAAGCTGAGACTCGGACTCTTAGAGAGCTGATGGATACAGACAAATAAAGAAAGCCGGAGATATCCTGAGCCTTGGATTTCTTCCTGATCTGCCCGAAGAATATGATAACTTGACCGATTTGTTCCATCTTCTTCTATAGACCTAACTCGTGCTCATCCCCGTAGAGCTCATGAGAGTGGGAATCATCCTTGATCTGCACCCGAATCGGACAAGGGTGCAGGACTGCCACTTGAGCAGGAAAGTCAGGCCCGAGAGGGAGATGCAACGGGTCCCGAAAGCTGAGCTTGCACAAGAGGGGAAACCAAGGTTTGCTTCCGCCAGTAAGGGGCTACTGCCACCATTTTGACTGCTTACGCATGAGGTCTCGAAAGGACCTGAGGATTTGTAGGAGCTGTGGAAAGGTGTATGCCCTCTTGAAACTTAATTGATCTGTCAGGGCATCCATTCTGGAGGCCTAGCTGCCACGACCCCAAGTGTAACACTTCACCAGCTTGAAGTTACCTGGGAAGAGAATAGATCCACTGCAGGATTGACTCCCAGGGACAGAATCCACTTCAATGCCTGCCTGCGAAGAGACCACTCGTTAATGTCTTAACCGAATGCGCAATAAGAAATTCGCTCGGACGCTCTGGACCCTGGGGAAGTAGGTCCATGAAATGTTGTCTAGGCCCAAAACCTGAAGGGCTCAACCTCCCAGAATAGTGTGGAGCTTTGAGTGCCTCTATGACTCCTCACATAGGAGATTGCCATTTTGTTTTCCATCTTCACTTTTTATTTTATTTTATTTATTTATTTTATTTATTTATTTTTTTAAATCTCTTTCGTCGAGTATAAGACATACAAACAGACAAACACCAGTACATCTACCACAGCACTGGGGTGTCGTCCATTCTTAATAATACTGATTCTCCCTTCTGGAGATGGGAGAAGTACTGAAGGGCACACTAGGCTTGCCGAAATTCCATAATGTACTGGCCCGGGTTGAGAGAACACGTACCCTTGAGCAAGATCCGATCTGCAGAGGGCTCCCCAACCGGTACCGCTGGCATCGGACATGACCTTGACACGTAAGGTGGGGCAACAGAGTGGCAATTGGACAGGTTTTGCGCTGAAGCCACCAGAAGAGGCTGCTCCTCATCGTTGATGACATGTGAATAGGTTGACTGTTGCCTCCTGATTTCTATTACTGCAGAAAACCTGACTGGAAAGGGAATAATTTCCGCAAGGACCACTTTACCATAGAGGTCGCGGAAACCGACGAGCCGATAGATTCTTGCACTATAAGGCCCTCCGCCCTGAAGGGATTAGAGACCACAAAATTCTCTCCTGGATGACAGTGATCTTCCCCCACTGGGAGAGAGATGGAGCCTGTAGCAAACCGGGTCCCAAATAACATCTGGCGCTGGACTGGTTCTAGGTGTCTTTTTCCTAGATTTAGGAGCCAACCGAAGCTGGTCAAGGTGGAGATTAACTGTTTCCTGTGAACCAGCAGCTGGACTTTGTCTTAGGATAGCAACAGGAGGACATAGGAATAGTGATAAAGACGTACCCCTCTCCTTCTGATGTGGGCCATTATGGCCAGAGGAATTTTGCGAAGACTCGGGTGAGGTTATCAGCCCGAAAGGGAGGTAGAAGAATTGTCGATGGTCTTGACAACTTGGAGCTGGAGGTATTGAGAAACTCCTTCGCCACCTGAACACGGAAGAAAGCATCTTTAAGTCAAATGAGATTAGCCAATCGCCTGTCCGTACAGATGGTCGACAGAGCCTATATTTGGATCTTCTGAATTTATATACTTGTTACTTAGATGTTACTTAGATCTAGCACTAGATGCCATAAATCGTTTAGCACTGTATAACGAAGAGGGGAAGGTATACCCCCTGGAGTTTTTCGTCCCTTGGGACGTGTACCACTGCTCCCTGAGACCATAGTGAGTCCATGTAGGACAGTAACGTCTGCTTCTTCTCTTCCGACCGAGCTTAGCAGAGTGGAATAAATCTGGGTGGAGGAGTAACAGTGAAGGACTATGCGTTGCTTGAACAACCGTTTTGACGACCCAGTCGTGATTGAGGCCACCCAGGCATCCTGGAAGAGGAGCAGACAAGCCCCCCCTGCCCGAACTGTCTGGGTGGGCGTAACCTAAAAGAATTAGCCGGTTCACCACTACCGGACGCCTGGTTGTTAGCGGGTTTTTTGGAAGGGCACTTGCCCTCTGCTCCAATTCTTACAGAAGCCCCGGCAGGCCTTTACAGCAAGCTTCTCTCAAGCGTTCGGCACCTTCTGTACTGGGGACTCTTCAGACCGAGCCGGTGCCTCTCGTGGGAAAGGCGTAACCATAAGGCCCATTGAACCGCGACTGAGGACCCTTTAGTCCAAGCCAACAGGGGGATCGGATTGACGCCAGCTCCAGCTCCCTAACCGCTGCACTTAAGTGTTCTGAAACTCCATTTGAGAACAAAACCACGTTCTCTGTCCTGGTTTCCGTAGCCCTAGACATAGCTGCTAGAGCCAGGGCAGGTTTACAAGTCATGTTGGCATACTCATACGTCCTTCTTGAGGTCTTGATACATTTCTCTCAAGCCTGTCCAAAAGGACACAGCATCTTTTAAGGTAGAGTAACCTGTTTTTCCAGACGCAACAATGCTGCATCAATGAGGGGAGTGTTTTCCAGATACTTCGCTCTTTTACCTTGAAGGGATACAATCTGGAGGTTTTGAATGACATAGAAGTTCTCTTGTCCATCTTGCCCCACTACCCATTCTTTAACTCCGTAAAGAAAACAGAGAGAGAGAGAGTGTTCTTACTCCAGGCGCTTAAAGAATTGGTTTGCTTAGCTGGGGGTGGAAGGATCTACCTACTTAAGGGCTTTCATAATCGCTTTGACTCGTGGAGGAACCCGAGAGACGTCAAGGCTTCCGACATATTCATCCCCCCCTAAATCGCCAACCGAGGAATCCGGAGAAGCAGCGTAAGGCTGGGAAGGACCCAGATCCTTTGGGCCACGTCAGCCAAGGAGCCAGGTAGAATATACAACTGGCTCAATGTGTGAGATGTATCCCATTTCTTTAGGGACTGCTGCATCACACATTTCACAAGAGACTCCACATCATTGTTATCTGTCTCTTATTCCCAAAACTGCCCAGGCATAACACCGGTCACATAAAGACTTACCCTCAGGAACTCGTGTCCCATATGTCCAGCAGACTCTGTTATCCGAGCAGCTGTCATGGCGGTGGGTGCGGTGACTGGAGGAGGAACGGGAACGTCTCCTCTAGATGGAGGAGGAATGGTAACATCTCCTCTAGTTGAAGGAGGAATGGGAACATCTCCTCTAGTTGCAGGAGGAATGGGAACATCTCCTCTAGTTGGAGGAGGAATGGGAACATCTCCTCTAGTTGGAGGAGGAATGGGAACATCTCCTCAAGATGGAGGAGGAATGGTAACATCTCCTCTAGTTAGTTGGAGGAGGAATGGTAACATCTCCTCTAGTTGGAAGAGGAATGTGGAACATCTCCCCTGCTGTTATAATGTTGTGGCCTGGCAAGGTCTCTGTCGTTCTGGATCACGACCTGAGAAGGCTGAAAAAATAAAATGTGGGGAGGGGGAAGGCGAGACATGAAATTAAGACGCCAATACTTTGCAACCGTAAGCTCAACCCCTCCCCTCACCTGCACGTACCATGTGCGTGAGGGCTGGCCACACGAAGGCGGAGACTTGTCCATAACCTTTGGACAAAACGTCAAGAGACGGACGGTCTGCAAAAGACCTGAAAATGCCAAAATGTACCAGAGCCAGCCAAAAGAGCAAAAGATTATATAATCTTGCTTACCCCCCTTTTTTTTTTTAAAGTAAAGAAATATACTTATACATTACTTCCATCTCTTTTTTTTTTTTTTGAAATACACTTATTTTATTTTTATCTATTATTTTTTTTTTTAAGAAAAATGTTTCCCCTTGAGGGAGAAGGACTAGGCACTCTGAGGCATTCATCAGGGCAGACCAAGGCTGGAGGGGCTGGAGCTGCTACTGCTCACTGCCTGGGGAGATCCCATTTTGACAGGAGCTAGCAGCCGTTTTCGAATCCCCCGCCTGTGACATCACCGCCCCCCCACCTCGCGCCTGCGCTGTGGGGAGGTAGCCGAGCGGCACCCGCACGGCCGCCGGGGTGCCCGTCAATCTGCGCATGCGCGAGCCAAGCCTCGCGCTGAGGCTCCGGCGCCTGCGCAATGACGGTGGCGGCCATGACTCGGAAGCGCTGCGGCGAGCTGGAACGCAGAAGCGTTCCAATCGCCATGAGGGGTAGCTGGGCATACGGAAAGGCACTGGTAAAAGTGAAAACAGGGGCTACAAACAAAAAACACATAGAAACGACTGCCATGAATATAGGAAGAAAAATAGAGTCGCAGACCTTGCCAGCCGTTGATGCGTCCATGTTCAGGCATACAGAGGCAACCTCCCCTCCACCATTGGGGTATCTAGTGCCTTAAAAGCTTCTCACCCGCCCGTGGCTGGGTCCTGAGCTGCACCGCAAAGTGGTATGCCAAATCCCGGAAATATCCAACCGGACGTGAACAGGAACAATCGTGTGTGTAGGTCCATTGGAGGAGGACAAAAAAGGAACACAGTCTATTCAGGTGAGCTCAATCTTATAGGGTATGGGGTCCTATAGCATTGGAGAGGAGGCGGGGTTAACCACACGTAGGCTGCCATGGAGTCTGTCAGGAAATAAATATTAAAATAATTAATTGTAGAAATAATAATAAAAAAAAACACTGACATTGTCCACTCCCCCACCCCCAAAAAGAAAGCATAAAAAAAAAATGAATTGTAAAAAAATAAATAAAAAAAATGTAAAATTGTAAAAAAAATATTGACACAGTCCACGTCTGTTCAATGCCACCTATCAGTGCCCATCAGTGCTGCATATTAGTGCTACTGCCACATGACTTTAAAAAGAAGTATCAGTAATGGGTATTGGCGAGTACTTGAAAAAAAGTATCGATACTTGTACTTGGTCTTAAAAAAGTGGTATCTGTGCAACCCTAGTACAAATAGAGGGGCAAATCTCCCCAAAAGTGACACAGACAGCATTAAAAACCTGGCAAAACATTACTCCTAAACTTTCACTTGTCATGCCTAAAATGGTACATGGCCAATGGAAACACCATGCAAATCCATAGACAAAAATGGCACCATCATCATAGGAAAACTAGGTCTCCAATTTGTAGTGAGATCTCAGGAGCAAAACATAGTTCATGCAGGAAAATACATCAACGCTTTGGAATTTTGAGAAAAGAGACCTGTAAATTTTTGGATCGTGTTTGTTTAACCACTGAGAGCTCAGTAAAAATTTGAGATCTACTTTTCCTGATGTGTTAGTTATTTTGTATATAGCAATAAAACCCGACAGAGGGTCTAGCTTTTCCCAATTCTATCTAAAACTAAAAAAAGGTTTTGCCTAGGGATACACTTCAAAACTCTTGCAACCTGTTTATTCTCGCTATCAACCCAGCTTTTTCCTCAACCCATCTGAGACTCTTCCTTGTTCGTTCACTTGCAACTGTATTGACCGCAGCTTCTTTTACCAATGACAATTACTGTCTGATGCTCTGGTTCCTCAATGTTGCAAATACCTGCTCCAACCTGTTCCTGTCTTAGTCTCTGCCTGCTAATTTGGTTTTGCCTTGGCTTTTTCCTTGACTCCATCTTATTTGTGACCTGCATTTCCTTGTCATTCCAAACCACTTGAAAACAGTGCTTTCACGTTTCAGTGACAGCAATAACAACCACTGGCACTCATGCCACTCTTTTGTTCTTACAGTCCCTGCCCATTTACCCTGGGCTGTTTAGGATGGAGAAGAGAGGTCATCCTCATCACCTCAGGTTTTGCCTTTCATGTATGTGACAGTATCCTTCTCCTACTAATTTGCATTGTATAGTTGGCCTTATATTTCACAGTTGTACAGTATGCATCGTATGTGTCCACGCCAACCTTGAATAGCAAAACAAGAC
The DNA here is from genome assembly GCA_037952925.1 of Lithobates clamitans. Taxonomy (NCBI): domain Eukaryota; kingdom Metazoa; phylum Chordata; class Amphibia; order Anura; family Ranidae; genus Lithobates; species Lithobates clamitans. Next base: position 2,277,229 of record JBBGZY010000633.1, read on the forward strand.
AAAAATAAATAATTATAATCCTGTAACTATGCTAACTATTTTAAATCCTACTATGTATAAACCATATACAGTATATGTATACCATATATATAAGTCAGAGAGTATATGGACAACAAAAAAAACAACCTGTTCTGACTGGGAAAAATTGAGTGCTCTTGATCATTTGTGTCAGATAGTATAATTTGTGATTGTATCACTCCCTGAAAGCAGCAGTACATGGTTTCTGTTGGTGTTTTTTTGCCTGTTAAGCAAAGGGTGGATTTTTGTAGGATTAATCACTTGACCTCCAGAAGATTTACCCCCCATTCATGACCAGGCCATTTTTTTCAATATAGCACTGGGTTATTTTAACAGACAAATAAGACCCAAATAACATTTATATCATGTTTCCCCACAAATAGAGCTTTCTTTTGGTGATATTTAATCATCACTGCGTTTTTTTTCTCGCTATAAACAAAGACTGACAATTTGAATAGAAAAAAATGCTATAAACCATATCCAATAAAAACATTTAAAAACTCAAATTTCTTCATAAATTACCGTAAGTCCAATATGTATTCTGCTACATGGTTTAGATAAAAAAAAATTCCAATAAGCCTGTATTGATTGGTTTACCCTGGATGGGAATATGTATACAGTGGTGTGAGATCGATATAGATGCCCTGCGATCACTTTTTCACCTGGATGAACTGTTTAAATCCCAGAGACTTGCTTGAATTTATATTATATTTTTTTAATATTGGTCACGTTTTCACAATGATGTTTTTTTCCTTTGAACAACATTTATATTTATGGTTCTAGGGGACTGCTTAAAACACAGTCACATTTTCTTGAGAGAATTGGTATTACAATACTCACAGGTGTTGTTATAAGGTCTTTTTTATTTATTTATCTACCTACTGTGGTTTTGTTCTATTGATTTAGATGAAATCACAGTTTATACATGGGTAATTTATACTGAAGTCCAATTTCAGTTAATATATGTGTTTTATTTTATTATAGCGCTACACTTTTTATTTTTACAGTTTTATACACAATTTGTCTAATTGTCAGTGTTAGCAGCTTGACACCATTTGAGTTGGCGCAGCAGTTCTTTCTCTTTTATTTCACAATCATGGCTGATCACAGTGTAAACAGGAAGAGCCGTTTATCAACTTTTCCTCACTCGCGTCTGACAGATGCGAGTAGAGGAGAGCTGATTGGCGGCTCTCCTGACAGGGGGGTCTGCGCTGATTGTTTATCAGCACAGCCCCCCACGGATGCCCACACTGAACAAACCGGGATGCCGCCAGGACCACCAGGGATGGCCAGCACACATGGATGACCAGGTATGCCCCCATGGCCACCAGGGATGCCACACAGTGCCCTTATTTACAAAATTTTATAACAGAAACAAAGAAAAACTTAAATTTTCAGTCTTATTTTATTTGTTGCACAAAAAATAAAAACCCCAGCAGTGATCAAATACCATCAAAAGAAAACTCTATTTGTGGGAACAAAGTGATAAAAAAATTGTTTGGGTACAGTGTAGCAGAACCGCGCAATTGTCATTCAAATTGCGACAGTGCTGAAAGCTGAAAATTGGTCTGAACAGGGAGGGGCAAAAGTGCCTGTTATTGAAATGGTTAAGCTGCCTTGCCTGTGTGGAAGAAGCCAAGCTGAGGAGATCCAGGGGAGGACCCTTGCTGAAGAGAGCCTGGAAGAAGGCTGGTCCCTCAGGAGGGCCTGGTGACTCGTTTGGAGGATGCACCTATACCTAAACTACTCTTACAGATGGTTTAAAGGTTCTAACTCTGTGAAGCTGAATCCTATTCTACAATCTAAACCGTGGTAACTAGCTCCTGGCTGCTAAGTCTGTGAGAGAGGCTTGTCCAGAAATTCTACCGGCTGCTAGGCCTATGTGAGAGACCTATCCATGTATTTAAGATCTGCTAAAAGAGAAAGCTGTTATACCTTTGGATTCAAGGAGTCTGTAAGTGATCTGCAAATGGTATCTGAAACCTCCCCTAAACCCCCTCTCCTATCACTACTTTCAAGTTCCTCATTAGAACACTGAAAAATACCTAAAGTGACTGGTGCCCAAATTCTGTTCTAACTTTCCATTATAGCCATGGACTCAGCCCTGGGGTGAATGTCAACTCGTTCCCTGCCTCTGGAGGTACCTCCTTGCTCCCAGTAGACCCAGGGGGGCTCTACATTTTGGCACCTAACGTGGGGCCTGGCGGATTAAGTTTGCCGTTCTCCCTAGCAACCAACTGCAATTCAGGAATTTCGTCATGGCACCGTGGGGATCATGAACTGTGAACTCAAGTAAAGCCCTTGTGCTGCATTATTCACTGGGGAAGAACCCGAGAGTCTCTGCTAAAGAGGGGTCCTGGACTTTGTCACTTTCTCCAGGAAGACAGGGGTTAATTGCAGATCACATTTCTGACTGCGTGAGCTGTGGGTGGAGTGAGAGAAGCCCGGGAGCTATGTGATCAGGAGAGCAAGTGGGAGGAGTCACTGCCTGCTGCCGCATGAGACGCTGTGTGTGTCTGGTGCTGAAGAGAGAAAGTTTACTGTTACCACAGGGAAGATCAGAGCCCAGTCATGGCTGAATTTTCTCTTATGCAAACCACTGTTGGGTCCAAGATGTTCCCTGTCAGCACTGCTGCACGTGCTATGCTGTCTGGAACCCTGCTAACAGAACCCGGCATCTGCCTAAAGCCACATTGTCGTTTCGTGCTGTATACTTTTGGAGACCATAAAGCGCTGGGTATGTTATGCCGCATGTGTGGAGGACTTGCTGTACACCTCCGGCTGTTCATTGCCTGCACTGCGGGGGAGTACCTGTTTGCTGTGGAACACCCTACCATGCCACCCCGCACCTACAGAGTTGATTGGGCCACAGGTGTTGCTACAGTGGAGGCTGCTGCTTTTGCTCCTGTGTCAGAAACCATGCACCAGACCGAAACAGAAGTACAGTAAAATCACACTTGTTTATTAATAAAAATAAAAAGATAAATAGAGTAAGCGTAGTCAAAGCATAGCCAGAGTCCAGTAACCAGATCGGGTAGTCAGCCAAGCCAGAGTTCAGTAACCAGATCGGGTAATCAGCCAAGCCAGAGTTCAGTAACCAGATTGGGTAATCAGCCAGGCCAGAAGTCAGGGATCCAAGTAGAGGAACAGCAAGCAGGATAAGGAGTGATGTGACCAAGGCGAACCAGGAATGAAGTGAGCTGGAGATCTTTAAGTAGGCAGGACTGACAAGCAGATCCACAACAGCTGGTTAACTGTGGAGAGAGATGAGAGCTGGCAATTAGCCGACAGCTGAGCGGCCAGCTCAGAGAAGAAAGGGCTGAGCCAGCCCTGACATCCTGCTGGAAAACCTACACCCATCACGCCTGCTACTGTGAGTGTTCCATTTGATGATGTCGCTGCTATTGTTCCTAAAGTGCCATCAGCAGACATTGCCATCACTACTGTGCCCGCTGCACCTGTCCAGAAGAAGGTGGGCTATGTAAAGGCATCCCGCAGTCGAGGCCTACCCCAGACACCACCAGAACCGGAACCTGAGGAAGGCGTCACTCCTGGGAAATCCACATCAGGAACTGGTGAGAAATCTGGGACAAGCATTTCAGTGGGGTCAATGTGTAAATATATGCCTGCAGAAGAATTAAGGGATTCTAAACTGGATTACTTGTCTGACCTATCTGGTGATATTGAACTGCTTAAATCTATGTCACAAGAACTGTTGTGGCTAATAGTGTGGATGTCACTTCTACCTTCACTTTCCCAGATTGGGCAGCTCTAGATTTTAGACATCAACTAGTATGGAAACGCCAGGTGTTACTACTGAGCCTCTGCCTAATGTTATCAGTTCAGCTGAAACTAAAAACTTGTCTGCTAAAGCCATGGTGCAAAAGAATCCTTGTGTGCTTCCAGGATTGGGGAATACCAGAGCCTTGGCAAAGCTTGTTCGCTTACAAAGAGTGCTTAACAAAAGCGTTGCTACAGAATATGGCCTGGAATTTCCATATGTTCCTTCAGAGACTATGCAAGAAATTGAATTAAAGCAAGAGGAGTGGTACAGTGAGGCTATCTGGGACTGCCTGTCTGTACCAAAGCCTTTCAGAAAAGCTGGCTATTCTTCTGTCATGGATGAGCGTTATGACAAATGCATGCTTCAATGGAACTATGGCTGGCATATCTACTCTGACAAAGTGGTCACCTGGAGACCTGGAAAAGAAGATGTTTACTATGTTACTACTGTGGATAAACAAGGGAAGCCAGTTACTTTGCCAGAGCCGTTTCTACTAGTAACCATTTAAAGAGACTGTCATAGTTCAGCTGTCAAATATCAGTCTCTGCTCTGAAATAACAGTTTGTTTTTGTTTAAAGCTAAAAATGTGTCTTTAGTCCTCTGAACAAAGACTGAGAAAAATGCTTTACTCTAAATGGACTATGAGGTACATAGCCAGATCATTTTAGGTTTAGAGAACCTCCTGGTCAAGATTTTCCACATGTGTTCTGTGTGTGTAACCTTGTTCTTTTTCAGGTAACAAAGATCTCCTATCAAGCTGTTAGAGTGGGGGCAGTTAGATAGATAGTGAGGTTCCTGTAACATGTTTGATGTGAATATACTGTTGATTGATGTTCGAAACTGCAACATTTGTCTCTTACTACCTTACCCTTCCCTTCTCCCATCCAAGTTTTTTTTGTTCAGATACCCACTCTCAGGCTTGAGAGTTATTTTTATTTTCCTTACAGATGCTGAGGACATAGTCTCCCTAAGTGAGGGGAGTGTGTAGCCCCTTGTTCCTAAAATTTGGGCTATAGTGAAAATTTGGTTTTTGGCTGAGCTGTAAACAGCTCAGATTGATTGTATAGTTTATTTGGTTCTGCTCTAAACTTTAGTTGAGTTGTGCATTTATCACTGTTGCCAGTAGGTGTCATGAGGTGTATGAGAATTGCAACTAGGTTGAGCTATGTAATGATTATTCCTTTTCCAGAACAGCCCAGTAGGAGGATCCTAGTCACTGTGCATTCTGGGAAGGGGGTATTTATTGGGTAGAGCCATGTGCTCTCCCTCTCTTACCTCGGGGCCCTTCTGGCCTGAGGATGTGTTGCGATGAGCTCTGCAAGTAGGCCCAGAAGCCTGTCTGGGGCCTACTATGGGGAGGACCCTTGCTGGAGAGAACCAGGAAGAAGGCTGGTCTCTCAGGAGGGCCTGGTGACTCGTTTGGAGGACACACCTATACCTAAACTACTCTTACAGTATTACCGGATGGCTTAAAGGTTCAGGCACTGTGAAGCTGAATTCTATTCTACAATCTAAACCATGGTAACTAGCACCTGGCTGCTAAGTCTGTGAGAGAGGCTTATCCAGGAGTTCTACTGGCTGCTAAGTCTGTGAGAGAGACTTGAGTCCATGAGTTTTGGTGTGCGGCCGTCTCTTGGCAGGTGTGCTGTTGTGCCATGTTCTTTCCATTTGGTTATGATAGATTTGATGGTGCTCCTAGGGATCATCAAAGATTTGGATATTTTTTTATAACCTAACCCTGACTTGTACTTCTCAACAACAGTGTCCCTTACTTGTTTGGAGAGTTCCTTGGTCTTTATGGCAGTGTTTGGTTAGTGGTGCCTCTTGCTTAGGTGTTGCAGCCTCTGGGGCCTTTCAAAAAGGTTTGTATATGTAATAACAGATGATGTGACACTTAGATTGCTCACAGGTGGACATCATTTCACGAATTATGTGACTTCTGAAGGTAATTGGTTGCACCAGAACTTTTTATGGGCTTCATAACAAAGGGGGTGAATACATACGCACATGCCAATTATCAGTTTTTTATTTATTAAAAATAGTTTTATGTATATATTTTTCTAATTTTACTTCACCAACCTAGACTATTGTGTTCTGATCCATCTAATATAATTCAGATTAAAAAAACATTGAGCTAAAGGCTGTAATGTAACAAAATAGGTAAAAAGCCAAAGGGGGGGGGGGTGAATATTTTTGCAAGGCACTGTATATATAAGATTATATAGGAATGGATTTTTATTGGTTGTTATTTTTTTTTTGCAGACAGTCAGATGTGACCCCTGTATAACTTTATTGGAAAACATGCAGCTGAGCTGCCACCAGAACAAGCAAGCATTGAAAGATGACATCATATCGATGGTAACACTAAAAATGGATTTTCTATGACCTAAGCCACTGTTCCAGGATATCATGTGTGAGGGATGAAGATGAGCGATGTTCTTGGTATAGTTCTACATAATTGTTTTAGGAGCTGTCACTAAGGGTTTAGAGTACTTTAAATAACTCACTATACACTTTTAACACAATAAATTAGCATTTATATATTCACCAATCTCAAATGGGATTGTTGGAAAGAAGCCATTTCTGTAAGGCAGATAAAATGGTATGGAACTAAAAGATATTTTTAAAATGTAAAAAATGCTTTCCCACTTTGGTTTACTGATTTAAAGTCACATTCACTACATCAGAATGATAATTTTCCATTTGTTTTATTTAGAAATTTGTATGAAATAGCTGCCTTGATTGTTTAATAAAGGGGGAATAGGAAAAAGCATTTGGTTTCTTTCACATAGGAAGAACAGAGACTGAAGTACAAAATCTAATATTACATATATGTCCATATTTGAAATAAAAATAACAATATAATAATAATATTAAAAATAATAATAAAATGTCTGAAAGCCATTTGTGGTCATCAACTCTGTCCTCAGGACCCACTAACAGGCCAGGTCTGCAAGATAACTGAAATACATCACAGGTGATATCATTTGCTGCTCAGTAAGTGCAGTATTCTAGTCTGCATCTCCCCAAGGTAATACATAAAACCTGGCCTGTTAGTGGGCCCTGAGGACAGGGTTGATGACCACTGCCCTAAATTGCCTTGATATTACATGGAAAACTACCATTTGTATAGAAACCTCTCAAAACTCCAAAGTAAGTGACAGTAGATACTTTACCCAAATACACTGTAGGACAGAATAAAGTCAGACTGTGAAATTACAATAAATCTCATTTAGAATCACTTGTCAAAGTCATATTGGAACAGCAGGTTTAATCACATGATGGCCATGCATTTCAAATATGTAATTACAAAGCCTTTAGTGAGACTATGGTTATGTCTTAACAAACAAAATACCTAAAGGTTGCTCTAAAGACCCATATTTTTTTCGTTCTTATTCACATATAACATGCTGGAGAGTTTATTGACTGTAGAAAAAAATCTGAAGCCGAAAACAGCAGCTGTAAAAACGTCCAAAAATGTCCAGTATGCATAGGGCCTTAAAGTCTGAATGCTCTAAAGACCATTTCAAGACTTTTATTGGAAGACATTGCATAAAAAGTCACCGACCTCAATATGTAGAACAGCTGTTTAGCGACACAGATTGGCTAGGGATTCAACTCCAACCTGCTGACTGGGCATTGAAGGTCCAGCAGCACTGTGATGAGGTTAAGGGCCAATTTACAAAGCAATTTGAAAATGCAGCCCGGAGCTACAATGCAGTGATCTGTTTTAAAATGCATTTTATTATAGCGCACTGGACAGGATCGCATGTCACTGTACAGAGTGCTGCTGCACAGTGACATGAATGAATTGTCACTTTTGTACACTTGAAAAAAAAGTTGAGAGTAGAAAAAAAAAGGAGCTGTGTGATGCACTAAATTGTGCATCACAATCTACTGCTTTACTGTTTGGCAGCTGTCCATGTAGGTGTGAACAGTCCCTAAGTTCTTCCTTGTTGTAAGCATTTATAGTAAATGTGCTGTGCAAAGCAATAGGGCTTTCCCTCTTCTAGTCTGAAAGCTACTGTGCAAAGTATTACAAGAAAAAAATGTATTAAGATATTTATACTTGTAATTTCTTTTTTATACTTAACTGGATCATTTGTTGTTTTAAATAACTGCATTAAAGCGGTTTTAAACCCAAAATGTTTCATTTAATGCAGCTTACCAGTTCTTAAAGCGGAGTTCCAGCCTGTATTAAAGCGGGAGTCTGGCGAAAAATTTTTTTTTAGATGTCAGCAGCTGCAAATACTGCAGCTGCTGACTTTTAAAATAAGGTCACTAAACCTGTCCCGGGGTCCAGCGATGTCGGCACCCGAGACCGAACTGTCCCTCGGTCCTCGGGTGCTGCCGCAGCCATTCTCAGTGAGGGAATCAGGAAGTGAAGCGTTGTGGCTTCACTTCCCGGTTCCCTACTGCGCATGCGCGAGTCACGCTGCGCGTTCTCAATCGTCCCCGCTATCTCCTGGGACCCGTGTCTTTCCCAGGAGACAGCAGGGGAGTGCGGAAGTATGCGTGACTCCCGCGGCAGTCTATTCCCTTAAGTTGGTGCAGATACCTGTATTATACAGGTATCTGCACCCCCCTGAAAGGTGCCAATTGTGACACCGGAGGGGGGGAGGAATCTGATAAATGGAAGTTCCACTTTTGGGTGGAACTCCGCTTTAAGAAAAAAAAATTAAAAGTCAGCAGTTACAAAGATGCTGACTTTTAACATAAGGACACTTGCCTGTCCAGGTATCCTGCGATGTTGGCACCCGAAGCCGATTCGTCTACCGGCTTCTGGTACAGGCACCGGTATCCTTACTAAGGAAAACAGGAAGTGAAGCATTGTGGCTTCACAGCCTGTTTCCTACAGCTCATGTGCGAGTCGTCTGAATGGTCCCGCTGTCTTTTGGGACCTGTGTGTCTCCCAGAGGCAGCAGGGGGGGGTGTTTAGGAGGAGGGGCCGGAAATTTAATAGATCGCTGTAAATGTTGTGTGGCGATCTTACCCAGGAGTGGGAGCTGGTACCTGGTTTTGACAGGTATCCGCTCCCCCCAAAAAAAGTGCCAAATGTGGCAGTGGAAGGTGGGAGGGTGCAAACAAGCGGAGCTTCCACTTTTGGGTGGAGCTCCACTTTAAAAGACAAAAATTAAGGAAAAGGCCTAGAAATGAAAACTAATGCAACCACCACATCCAAGAATTGGTAAACTGCAATATAATAATTTTTTGGTTTTATTATTAATACCCAATGCTCATAGTTTAGGCAACAAGCTTTGTGAGCTGACAACTCTTATGTCTAGGGACAGCTTGGACCTTGTTGCAATTGCAGAGACGTGGTTCAAGGATGCAAATGACTGGGAAATAACTATACCAGGGTATGCACTATACAGGACTGACAGAGTAGGGAAGAGGGGAGGTGAAGTTGCCATATACAGTGGGGACGGAAAGTATTCAGACCCCCTTAAATTTTTCACTCTTTTTTATATTGCAGCCATTTGCTAAAATCATTTAAGTTCATTTTTTTCCTCATTAATGTACACACAGCACCCCATATTGACAGAAAAACACAGAATTGTTGACATTTTTGCAGATTTATTAAAAAAAAAAACTGAAATATCACATGGTCCTAAGTATTCAGACCCTTTGCTGTGACACTTATATATTTAACTCAGGTGCTGTCCATTTCTTCTGATCATCCTTGAGATGGTTATACACCTTCATTTGAGTCCAGCTGTGTTTGATTATACTGATTGGACTTGATTAGGAAAGCCACACACCTGTCTATATAAGACTTTACAGCTCACAGTGCATGTCAGAGCAAATGAGAATCATGAGGTCAAAGGAACTGCCTGAAGAGCTCAGAGACAGAATTGTGGCAAGGCACAGATCTGGCCAAGGTTACAAAAAAATTTCTGCTGCACTTAAGGTTCCTAAGAGCACAGTGGCCTCCATAATCCATAAAAGGAAGACGTTTGGGATGACCAGAACCCTTCCTAGAGCTGGCCGTCCAGCCAAACTGAGCTATCGGGGGAGAAGAGCCTTGGTGAGAGAGTTAAAGTAGAACCCAAAGATCACTGTGGCTGAGCTCCAGAGATGGAGTCAGGAGATGGGAGAAAGTTGTAGAAAGTCAACCATCACTGTAGCCCTCCACCAGTTGGGGCTTTATGGCAGAGTTGCCCGACGGAAGCCTCTCCTCTGTGCAAGACCCATGAAAGCCTGCATGGAGTTTGCTAAAAAACACCTGAAGGACTCCAAGATGGTGAGATATAAGATTCTTTGGTCTGATGAGACCAAGATAGAACTTTTTGGCCTATATTCTTTTTTTTTTTTGTATCTTTATTTATCGTTTTTCATAACAAATCATTTCCCACACGGGACAATTCCATAATACCAATCCCCCCAAGTTATACATAGAGGAAAATACTTGTCCCCCAAAACCATCCCCTCCCCCCCTCTATCCCCCGACCCCCCTCCCCTCCCGACCCTGCAGGACATTGCTCGGAAGGTGCGTCTTACAACATAGTCACTCCCTTCACAATGAAAATCCCTTCATTATTATACCGTTTTTATATAATCTCCTTTAAATAGGTCCAAGAACTTTTAAATTTAATCCAGCCTGTCCACTTCCCTGTGTGTTCTGTCTCCTCGTTCGGGTTCCATTCCCCACCCGTCTAGACACTCAACATTAAATATTTCATTGAGACCAAAGAGCCAGTCTCGTGTGTTAGGACTTGAAGAGTTCAACCAGTTTAAAGCAATCTGTCCCTTGGCCACATCCAACATTATGGGGACCAGGGAGGATTTATACCTCTTAACTGGTTCCAAAGTCCCATGGAAAAGGCAGACCCATGGGTCTTCTGCAATTTCCCTCCCCGTAATATCCTTTGTCAATGATATGATTTTTTTCCAGAAGGCTTTAATAATGGGACACTCCCACCAAATGTGGGCCATTGTGCCCACCATTGAGCACCCCCTCCAGCAGGTATTGACCTTTGTCCCATCCATTTTGCTTACTCTGTCTGGGGTGGCGTGGTACTTTATAATGAATTTCCGTTCTCCTATTGTCTAGTGCTAAGTAATGGGCCAACCTCAAAATTTTATCTATAGTGTTCCTATTACACTGTGACCCCAATTCCTGCTCCCACCTTTTAATGTAGGGAGGCACCACCAGCTCCTGTTCCACTCCCAATATTCTATATATTTGGGCTATATCACCTTTTGATTGCTCCTTCGTACAAAGTTGCTCCATCGGTCTGAGCTCTTCCATACTTCTGAGTGGCTTCGGTAATTTTTCGATAAAGTGGGAGAGCTGGAGGTACCTCCATCTATCCATCACCCATAGTTCAGATTCTCTACTCAATTCCGTGAAAGTGCGAATTTTCCCCTTACTAATAAAGTTTTTTAATTGAATAGAATCCTTTTTTAACCAGTTCCCTCCCATCTCCCTCCTCCCCGGTTCAAAAAACAAATTGTTTTTCATGTAAATCAACGGTGAATTATGTGACCATTTGTGCTGTGTATGTGTCATAGCCCAATATTTGAGAGTGTTGTGTGTTAACAAGGATGTGTTAATACTGAGTGCTCTGAATTTTGGAGGGTTCCATAGTGAATGTGCCAAATTATTATTACTCAAAGAGAACTCAATATCCACCCACCGCTTATCCGCCCCTTTTTTACCCCAATCAATAACCCGTGAGAGCACTACAGCTATGTAGTACCTATTGAAATCTGGTAAAGCTATTCCCCCTTTTTTTTCCCTCTACTCAATGTTGCATAGGAGATACGCGTTTTTTTGCCACCCCAGACAGCTTCACTTATTAATTTCCTTAAAGCCTTCAAGAAATACCTTGGTAATGGAATAGGTAGCAATCGGAATTTATACAAAATTTTCGGAGTTATCAACATTTTAACCGTGTTTGCTCGCCCGAACCATGAGAGGGGCCTGGACCGCAGCCTTCTTGCCTCTTGCCTGATATCATCTAACAAAGGGATATAATTTTTTTGGAATAACTCTTTGAAAGTAATGGCTAATTTGATTCCCAGATACCTAATCTCCTTTTTCCAGGGAAAGGGAAACACTGCAGCTAAATGATCTTCTTCCTGCTTACCCAAGCTAATATTTAAAATCTCGGACTTCCTGGGGTTAATTTTAAAGTTTGAAACTTCTCCCTATAATCTGAGGATTCGGAGCACATTAGGTAGGGTTATTCTAGGATTTGAGATAAAAAACAAAACATTGTCGGCAAATGCCGCCAGTTTGTGTTCCTCGGTTCCCACCTTCACCCCACTACAGTCAGGGCTGTTCCAAATAGAGGCCAGGAGAGGTTCGAGGGACAGGACGAACAGGAGGGGGGAGAGCGGGCAGCCCTGCCTAGTTCCGTTTACCATCCCAAAAGATTTTGAGATGGCCCCGTTAACTCTTACAGCTGCTGTTGGACTACTGTATAGAGCCCTGACCCAGGAAATAAACCTAGATCCGAACCCCATGACTTCCAACGTATTCATCAAGAACCCCCAGTCTACCCTGTCAAATGCCTTTTCGCGTCTATCGACAGGAATAGAACTGGGGGTCCCCCGCGTCTACAGAACTCCGACAGCAGCACCGCCTGTACCCCATTATCCCTGCACTGTCTACCAGGGACGAAGCCGGCCTGGTCCGGGTGCACCAGGCCGGCCATACACCCCTTCAGTCTATTGGCCAGCACCTTGGCATATAATTTGACATCTGCATTCAGCAGGGATATGGGCCGGTAACTTGAACACAGTCTGGCATCCTTCCTTTCTTTCAGTATCAGGGTAATCGTAGCGGTCAAAGCCTCCCCTTCCATCCCACACCTAGTGCCAAGTTCATTCCAATATTGGCACATCCTGGGGACCAGTAAGTGTTTCATTTTTTCTAAATAAGAGGTAGAGAAACCGTTCGGACCTGGGCTCTTGCCCTTCGGGGAGTCTCTCAGGGCTGCTAGGATTTCCTCTTCCTCAATTGGTTTATCCAAGAGATCCCTGTCCTCTATGGACAGCCCCGTTAGTCCTGCTACTTTTAGGAATTCTGTGCCCCTGGCTGACCGGGTACTATCCCCCCCCCGTTGCCCTATAGAGTAAAGATCAGCGTAGAATTTTCTAAACTCCTCTGCCATGCCACCACTGGTCACTATCGCTTCCCCTCCTTTGTTGTGTATTTTGTCAATAAAGTTCCGACCTCTTTTTTTCCTTATTAATCTGGCCAAATGGTTACTCGATTTGTTTGCCCATAGATAGTTATCCCTAGTTAATAAATTGGTAGCTCTCTTGGCCTCCTGCTGTATCATGTCCCTCAGCTCCTCCCTCTTGGCGACCATTAAACGATAACAGTCCTGATCCTGCCCCTTAGCCTTTTTGTGTACTTGTTCTAAAGAGAAGATTTCCTCTATCAGCTTTCCCCTTTCTTCCTTTTTTTTTTTCCGGCCTGCTCCTATGGATATGAGAGTCCCTCAAATAAAGGCTTTATGCGCCTCCCATAAAATAGAGGGTGATACCTCACCCGTGTCATTTGTTTTAAAAAAGAATCCACCTCATCCTGGATCTGCTCTACCACTTCAGGGTCCCTCAACAAATCCTCGTTCAGCTTCCACGAAAAAGGGCGTCCCCCCGCTTCTGGGATCTTCAGCCTCATCGTGACTGGGGAGTGGTCCGAAAGGGACGTTATTTCTATCCTAGTTTCTACAACCCACTCCAATAAACTATGGTCCACGAAGATGTAGTCCAGTCTGGAGTAAGTCCTGTGCACAGGGGAGAAGAAGGTGAAATCCCTCTCTTTAGCATGTTGCAGTCTCCACACATCTATTAGCTGGCTGCGGAGTAATTTCCGTTTAATTGCCCCTAATGACACCTTCCTTATCCCCTGGGCACGAGACGTACTATCCAGAGCGGGGTCCAAGCAAAAATTTAGGTCCCCTGCCAGGACTACCTCCCCTTCCCCGAATTCCAGCAGCTTCTCTAACGCTTGTCCCAAGAAAATAGTTGGACTCCTATTTGGACAGTAAACATTAGCCAACATATACATCCTTGATCCGATAGTTCCTTTTAAGAAAATATAACGACCTTCAGGGTCTGTCAGTCTATCCCTCAGCGATAAGTTCGTATTCTTAGACAACCCTATGGCGACTCCCCTTGACCCCCTGTCAGGAGAGTCCCCATAGAACCATTGGGGAAACCTAGGGGAGAACAGCCTGATTCTGGTATCGAGAGTCAGATGGGTCTCCTGCAAGAAAACTATGTCCCCACGGAGGAGGCACAGTTCCCTTAATATTTTGTGTCTTTTCCTAGGTGAATTTAACCCTTTTACATTGTAGGATATAAAATTGAGCTCAGGCATAACTGATGGGGTGAACTTTCTCCTCTGTACTCTGCTCCTCTCGAACACATCCTGCATATGCCCCCTCCCTACCCTTGTCCCCTCCCCCCTTCCTCTGCCCCCCCTCCCCTCCTCTTTACCCAACCCTGATTACCGCCCCCCCCACTTCCGCTCCTCCCCCCTCCCACCCCCTACTCCGCCACCACCTCCCCTCCGCCCCCCCTGGCAGACGCTGCGACTCGAGCCCGCACATCTGGAAATTCTCCCATTCCACACTACGGAACTCCTCCCCCAAGGCGGAGCTCCAGCACCGGCAACCAGCGCCCGCCACTCCCGAAGAAGGGGCGCAGGAGATGGAGGCTCGGAGCGCCCCCGCCCGGATATACACCCCCACCACCACACCACCCCCCCGCTCAGACCTTTTGTTATTTAGAGGGGGCCGTCTAGCGAACAGCCCTTCCCAGTCCCTACACCTTGTTCAATTTCAGCATGAGTCCGAAAAACATTAGTCCTCGTACCTCTAAGGATAGCCGACCTCTTGAGGGGGAGAGGGGAGGGTGGAGAGGAGAGAGAAGGAAAAAAATATATACTCTCCTCTCTCCCCCAGCGCCCCCCCCCCCCACCCCCAGGCCGCCCCCCCTTCAGTAATTATAACAAGTCCGGGATGGGGATGCCCAGATTGTTACAGAAGTCCTGCGTCTCTTCCATGTATCTCATTCTGTATGATCTTCCATCTTTAGTAACTATCAGGGATGTTGGGAACCCCCAACTATATTTGAGGTTTGCCCTCCTGAGTTGATCGAGGATTGGTCTCATCTGTCTTCTCCGCTCCAGGGTACCAGCTGATAAGTCAGAGAATATCTGCAGATTTTTGTTTTCAAAGCTTATTGGAGGGACCCCTTTTAAGTTCTTCCAGATTTTTTCTTTGTCCTCGTATTGGTGAAATTTGACAATAACGTCCCTAGGAGTGTCTTGCTTTATGTGGGGGGGCTCCCTTATTCTATGGACCCTGTCGATCCTTAAGGCTTCCTCTTCTCGCCTGCCCAGCAAGGGGTTGAATATCTTCCTCATCTTCTCTCCCAGATCCTCGTTTTGTTGTTCCGGGATGGATCTGATGAGTAGGTTTTGCCGCCGGCTCTGGTTCTCCTGTTCTTCCAGTCTGAACGTCAATAAACGGTTTTCGTTTTGAATCTTCCTGACTGGTTCTTTTAAGTCTGAGATTTCTTTGGCTTGGATACCTGAGGCCTCTTCGGCTTCCTCTACCCGGCGGAGGAGATGTCCCATGTCCGAGCGGACGTTTAAGATCTCCGCTTTTATCACGTTTTCTAGCTTTGTTTCCAGTTTAGTGAACATTTCGCTCATGTCTGATTTACTCGGGACTAGAGCCATAATTCTTTGCTCCTCGACAGCACTCCATGCGGACGCACCCTTCAGATCCAGCTCTTCATGGGTTCTGTCCCCATGTCCCCCCTTTTGTTTCTGTTGCTCTTTTTTCTTGTCCTTCGTACCTGGGTGTTTCACCTCCATTCCTGGGCTCTTTGCACTTGCTTCTTTTAAATATTTTTGTATGGAGCTGGTGTTTAAGCTCCCTCTTGTGTTCTGGGGTTCCGTTGTTCTTGATGAGCGGCCTCTCATGCTTCCGCTCCCTGTCCCAGTTCACCCCTTATTGTAATTGAATAAAAAGGAGTACCGCAATCACCCCCTCTAAGTACTTCTCTGTTTGGGAATCTCCTTCCCCCCTCAAACCGTAGGGGTGAAGGATAAGCTGCACTGTTAGAAACTGTATAAAGTCTCTGTGGTAAGTGTGCCGTCTTCTTCCTCCTTCCAGACCGCAGTGTGCGCTGGAGGTGGTTATCTTACAGCCGCTTCACTTTTTAGATCCTGTTTTAGTTCTGGGACCGTACTCAGAGAGGGGGGAGGAGCCCCCAGTTTAATAAGGGTGGCTTGTTAATAGAGAAAGGAGGTAAAAGAAGCCGGTCAGACCTCGCAGGGGGCACTGCGCAACAAACGCACAGCCTCTCAGATCATATGTCCGCTTCTAGCTTATAGACAGGGGGGGGTGACCCGAGAGGGCCTCAGTAGTCCAGTACTTTTTAGCAGGGCCTATAACAGTTAGTAACAGGAAGCCCCGATTGCCTGTATTTTCCTGGTCTCCCAGTCTCACAACAAGTGATCCGGATTTAACCTGCACAGTTCATAACATAGCTTGTCAATAGTGATAACAATAACAACAGCGGAGCTTCTCATACCTTGCTTCTTCTTTCACAGACAGCTAAGCATAGCGATAATTCCTTTGGCTTCTTAATCTTTGCTCCCTGTTGCAGCGTCCAGCACCCGGTTTCCAGCAGAGAACCACTGCTCCTCTCTATGCGCCCTCTGGCCGGGACTTATGAACTACGGATACTCCTGTCTTTTCGCTGTGTCAAGCCACATAGGGGTGGAGTTGCACTGATGACAGCCTCGTCTTATTGTCAGTAGCGGTAGGAGGATACCCGGCGCGACTGCTACAGCTTCAGCGGGTTCGGCAGGAGGGAGTAGTAGGGCGGGTGGGCGGCCGAGCACTCGTTCTTATGCCAGGCACTCGCGGTCTCTCACCCCACGCGGCATCTCCGAGGATCCTAGGCGCTCCGCCTCACACCTCCCTTGGAGCCGGCGCTAGGCTCCTCCCCTGTGCTGATGTCAGACGCACATCGAGTCAGTGCCTTAGCTCTCTTTTTGGCCTATATTCTAAGTGGTATGTGTGTAGAAAACCAGGCACTGCTCATCACCTGTCCAATACAGTCCCAACAGTGAAGCATGGTGGTGGCAGCATCATGCTGTGGGGGTGTTTT
Source organism: Lithobates clamitans (assembly GCA_037952925.1). Classification (NCBI taxonomy): domain Eukaryota; kingdom Metazoa; phylum Chordata; class Amphibia; order Anura; family Ranidae; genus Lithobates; species Lithobates clamitans. Next base: position 2,294,180 of record JBBGZY010000633.1, read on the forward strand.
TCAGCTACAGGGACAGGACGACTGGTTGCAATCGAGGGAAAGATGAATGCGGCCAAGTACAGGGATATCCTGGATGAAAACCTTCTCCAGAGTGCTCAGGACCTCAGACTGGGCCGAAGGTTTACCTTCCAACAAGACAATGACCCTAAGCACACAGCTAAAATAATGATAGAGTGGCTTCACAACAACTCTGTGACTGTTCTTGAATGGCCTAGCCAGAGCCCTGACTTAAACCCAATAGAGCATCTCTGGAGAGACCTAAAAATGGCTGTCCACCAACGTTTACCATCCAACCTGACAGAACTGGAGAGGATCTGCAAGGAGGAATGGCAGAGGATCCCCAAATCCAGGTGTGAAAAACTTGTTGCATCTTTCCCAAAAAGCAAAGGGTCTGAATACTTAGGACCATGTGATATTTCAGTTTTTCTTTTTTAATAAATCTGCAAAAATGTCAACAATTCTGTGTTTTTCTGACAATATTGGGTGCTGTGTGTACATTAATGAGGGAAAAAAATGAACTTAAATGATTTTAGCAAATGGCTGCAATATAACAAAGAGTGAAAAATTTAAGGGGGTCTGAATACTTTCCGTCCCCACTGTATGTCAAGGATAGTTTAACGCTAAAATTATTTAAAAAAAACAAATGAAATACACAAAACCCTCTGGGTCTGCCTTCCAACCAGGGAGGGATCTTCCCTTAGTGTAGTATACAGACCCCCAGGACAGACTGAAGATAATGTTGATTGATGAGATAACTCAAATGGCAATGTAAGGAGAGGTTTTGATTATGGGTGACGTCAACATGCATGACATTAACTGGAAATCTCAAACTGCTTTTACAAGCAGGAGCAGGGAAGCACTGAATGGGTTTTCCCCAAAACAATTAGTAAAAAGCCCAACCCGAGTTGATCATATTCTAGACCTAGTACTGACAAATGGGGATCGACTGTCTGATGTTGAGATGGGAGAGAGTTTGGGTTCTTGTAATCACCAATGTCTTTGGTTTGATATTAACACAAGAACTGAAAAATCATATACAAAAACAAGAGTTTTACATTTTAAAAGGACAAATTTTGCTGAAATTGGGATATTTCTAAAAAATGAATTGAAAGGTTGGAGTAAAATGACGGGAGTAAGTAATCAGTAGGCACTATTAACCGTCCTGGCGGCATTCCCGAGTGTGGCTCTGGGTTAAATTTCAGTACCATTAGCGGTAACCCCAAGCCACACTTGGGATTGCATTGCAGAATCTTGGTACAGCGTACTTGCCTTGTCACCAGGATCCTGGGATGTCCCCCCGCTGTGTCCTCCGCCCGATCATCCACCCGATGCTATGTGTTCCGGGCTCCGTTCCCTGCGAGCGTCGCGACGCATGGGGGCAGAGCCCAGTGACAAATTCAAAAAGTATATAAAACATAACACATACAGTACACTGTAATCTGTAAGATTAGATTACTGTATCAAATCATTTTACATCCTTTTTGTCCCTAGTGCTTTGTCCAGTGCCCTCCCTGCACTTTCAAATTATATATATACTGTTCTTTCTGCCTGAAAACTTGAGATTGTCCATGGCAACCACAAAGTGTCCCTTTATGTCAAAAGTGGTTTTAGACCTGCTAGAAAACAGCGACAGTAAATTAGAACACTTGCAGAATTGAGCGATAGTGATTCATAGGGAAATTAATTTTATTATTATTATATTATTATTTTTTATAATTATAGTTATTTATTATGTTATAATTTATGATTTCGTATTTCAAACTTTATCATAACTGGGATGCCTACTAGACTCTTGTTTGGACAGATTAAAGTGTTATTACTAAGAATTACAGACCTACAATATAAAACGCCAAAGGTCTATGCAAAACAATGTACCACTTTGAGATTTAAAAATCTGACATAATTATACCACCAGGGAGGTTAAAGTCTACCATTCTGGAGGCAACTAAATTATATCTCAGGCAAGTTAGTAAGAATAAACGGAAAAAAAACCCAATATGGTTCACTAAAGTGTTTAATAGGATAGTAAAGGAAAAAAAATAGCATATAGATGATTCAAGAAAACAGGAGGTATAGCTGACACATTATCAGCGCTGACAAAGCACAGAAAGAGGAGGAAATTGCTAAATCTATTAAGAAGAGAGATAAAACATTTTTTAGGTACATTAGTGACAGAAGGAAAAAAATACAATGGGATCACTGAAATGAAAACTGGCCACAACACATATGTTGTGGGAAACAAGGATGTAGCAAACCATTTAAACAATTACTGCCGTTCAGTCTTCACATAAATAAACTGCACTAACAATAACAAGTTCACCAAGTATTTCTTCTGGTGAACTGGCAAGCACCAGCGGCCTAGTACACCCCGGTTGTAGTCAATCCAGCACTGCAGTATCACGCGGTGACGTGGCGAGTCCCATAAGTGCAGTTCAAGCTGGTGAGGTGGCAAGCACAAGTAGTGTCCCGCTGCCACCAAGAAGACGAACACAGGCCCGTCGTGCCCATAGTGCCCTTCCTGCTGCATTCACCAATTCTAATTGGGAACCCACCACTTCTGCAGCACCCGTACTTACCCCATTCACTGGCCAAACCCGGCATTCAAGTGGAAGCAGTTGATTTTACGTCACTTAATTTTTATTCGCTGTTTTTCACCGAAGATCTCTATAGATCTATTGTGGACCAAAGCAATTTGTACGCTCGTCAACACATCGCCACTATTCCTCAGTCCTCCCTTGCCACAGATTGGAGACCAATTACGGTTTCTGAATTTAAGCTCTTTCAGGGCCTTTCCCTCAACATGGGCATAACTAAAAAGAGTGAGTTGCGGTCATATTGGTCCACTGACCCAATTCACCATATGCCCTTGTTCTCTGCCTCCATGACCAGGGCACGATACAAGCAGATCTTGCGGTTCATGCACTTCAATGACAATGAATTCTGTCGTCCTCGTGGAGACCCTGGATGCGATCGGCTCTACAAAATTCGGCCCCTCGTAAATCACTTCAACCAACGTTTTGCAGACTTGTTTACTCCCCATCAAGTTCTCTGCATTGATGAGTCCCTGATTAAGTTTTCTGGCTGCTTGTCATTCAAACAGTACCTTCCCAGCAAGCGTGCCAGATACGGGGTCAAGATGTATAAGCTCTGTGACTGGGCCACAGGTTATACATGTAGTTTTATGGTTTATGAGGGAAAAGATAGCCACATAGAGCCGACAAACTGCCCTGACTACATAGGAAGCGCTGGCAAGATTGTGTGGGACTTGGTGTCACCCTTATTCGGAAAGGGGTACCACTTATATGTGGACAATTATTACATGAGCGTGCCACTTTTTAGTCACTTGTTTGATCAGCAGATTGGAGCATGTGGCACCGTGCGACCTAATCGCCTGGGCTTTCCCCAGCGGCTTGTAGATTCCAGTCTTAGATTGGGGGAGAGAGCCTGCTTCAAGTGTAATAACTTGCTCACTATAAAGTGGAGGGATAATAAGAATGTTTTCATTCTTACCTCCCTTCATGCAGACACGACGGTCCAAATTATTACGGCGACTGGTGTTGTGAAGAAACCCCTCTGTGTCCACGAATATAACCAAAATATGGGAGGGGTGGACCTCAACGACCAGTTGTTGGCGCCGTACCTAATTGCCCGTAAGGCCAGACGCTGGTACAAGAAAGTGTCTGTTTATTTATTTCAATTGGCTTTGCTGAACGCTCATGTGCTATATAGAGCTTCAGGACGGACTGGATCCTTCCTTAAATTCCAGGAAGAGATCGTCAGACCCCTTCTGTTTCCAGACGGTCCTCCACCTCACCTTCTCCAACCAAATGCAGTAAGCCGGCTGCATGAGACCCATTTTCTTTATGTCCTCCGAAGTACCCCTACCCAACGAACCCCCCAAAAAAGATGTTGTGTCTGCAGCAAGCGCAAATATAGGCGTGACACCCGCTATTATTGTCCCTCCTGTCCTGACAATCCTGGTCTTTGCATTGGTGAATGTTTTGAACGCTACCATGCACTAGTTGAGTATTAGCGTAGGGTACAGCACTGCACAGACTAGGCACACTTTCACAGGGTCTCCCAAGATGCCATCACATTTTGAGAGACCGGAACCTGGAACCGGTTACAGTTACAAAAGTAACAGTTACAAAAAAAAGTGTAAAAAAAAAAAAAGTAAAAAAAATAAAATAAAATACAAAAAAATATATAAAATAAAAAAATAGTTGTTGTTTTATTGTTCTCTCTCTATTCTATCTCTATTGTTCTGGTCTTTTTTAATGTATTTTATTCTGCAATGTTTTATTGTTATTATGTTTTATCATGTTTGCTTTATAGGTATGCAATTTTTTTATACTTTACTGTTTACTGTGTTTTATTGTTAACCATATATTTGTTTTTGTTGCATTCAGCTGCAGAGCAAATTTATTTATCTTGACAGCAACAGCGTTTGCTCCCACGATACATAAAGCCGTGACTCCAGCGCTTTCGGAGGTGATTTCACCACCACAGTTAAAAAAAAGAGCATATATGCCAAAGCATGGGGGCAGCAGGGGCGGAGGAGCGATTTGCTCCTACCTTTTGCGGGTGGATGCCCCCATGCTTCGGCATATATATATTTAAGGCACAGGTTGCGTTAAAAAATGTTTTGTTTTTTTTTTGTATTTGCTTTGCAGGTATGGTAAGTCTTACTGTTGTACTGTAATGTTACTTTGTTTTATTGTTAACCATCATTTGCTTAGCAGGTACGCCATTCAGTTGCAGCGCGGATTTATTTATCTTGACAGCAACAGCGTTTGCTCCCACGATACATAAAGCCGTGACACCAGCGCTGTAGGAGGTGATTTCACCACCACAGTTAAAAAAAAAGAACATATATGCCGAAGCATGGGGGCAGCAGAAGTGGAGGAGCGATTTGCTCCTACCTTTTGGGGCGAATGCCCCCATGCTTCGGCATATATAAACGGTGCATGTATGCCCATCATTAGAAGTGAGTGGATGAAGGGAGGTATTCTAATGGTGGGCATACCCACTGATCAATCTCTTTTTTTCATTCAGCCCACAGGCTGCATGAAAAAAAAGTTTACAATATATGCCCAACAAGGACCAGCAATGTACTGGTATGTTGCTGGACTTTGAGTGGTTATACCAGAATGATGCCTGCAGGTTTAGGTATCATCTTGGTATCATTCTTTTCAGCCAGTGGTCGGCTTTCATGTAAAAGCAATCCTAGCAGCTAATTAGCCTCTAGACTGTTTTTACAAGCAGTGAGAGGGAATGCCCCCTCCACCGTCTTCCACGTTTTTCTCTGGCTCTCCTGTCCCGACAGGGAACCTGAGAATGCAGCCGGTGATTTGGCCAGCTGACCATAGAGCTGATCAGAGGCCAGAATGGCTCCAATCATCTCTATGGCCTAAGAAACCAGAAGCTACAAGCATTTTATGACTTAGATTTCGCCGGATGTAAACAGAGCCATTTGGAAATTGGGAAAGCATTTTATCACACCGATCTTGGTGTGGTCAGATGCTTTGAGGGCAGAGGAGAGATCTAGGGTCTAATAGACCCCAATTTTTTCAAAAAAAAGAGTACCTGTCACTACCTATTGCTATCATAGGGGATATTTACATTCCCTGAGATAACAATAAAAATGATAAAAAAAAAAATATGAAAGGAACAGTTTAAAAATAAGGTAAAAAAGCAAAAAAATAAATAAAAAAAAGCACCCCTGTCCCCCCCTGCTCTCGCGCAAAGGCGAACACAAGTGTCGGTCTGGCGTCAAATGTGAACAGCAATTGCACCATGCATGTGAGTTTTCACCGCGAAGGTCAGATCGAAGGCAACCTGTAAAGGCTTTTAAAGGCTTTTAAAAATGTATTTAGTTTGTTGCCACTGCACGTTAGTGCGCAATTTTAAAGCATGTCGTGTTTGGTATCCATGTACTCGGCCTAAGATCATCTTTTTGACTTCATCAAACATTTGGCCAATATAGTGTGTTTTAATGCATTAAAATTGAAAAAAGTGTGTTTTTTCCCCCAAAAATGCGTTTGAAAAATCGCTGTGCAAATACTGTGTGAAGAAAATAAATAAACATCCACCATTTTAATCTGTAGGGCCTTTGCTTTAAAAAATATATAATGTTTGGAGGTTCAACGTAATTTTCTTGCAAAAAAAAAATATTTTTTCATGTAAACAAAAAGTGTCAGAAAGGGCTTTGTCTTCAAATGGTTAGAAGAGTGGGTGATGTGTGACATAAGCTTCTAAATGTTGTGTATACAGTTCAAACCCCCCCCAAATGACCCCATGTTGGAAAGTAGACACCCCAAGCTATTTGCTGAGAGGCATGTCGAGTCCATGGAATATTTTATATTGTGACACACGTTGCGGAAAAAAGACAAATTTTTTTTTTTTGCACAAAGTTGTCACTAAATGATATATTGCTCAAACATGCCATATGTGAATATGTGAAATTACACCCCAAAATACATTCTGTTGCTCCTCCTGAGTATGGGGATACCACATGTGTGAGACTTTTTGGGAGCCTAGCCGAGTTCGGGACCCCGAAAACCAAGCAACGCCTTCAGGCTTTCTAAGGGTGTAAATTTTTAATTTCACTCTTCACTGCCTATAACATTTTCGGAGGCCATGGAATGCCCAGATGGCACGAAACCCCCCAAATTACCCCATTTTGTAAAGTAGACACCCCAAGCTATTTGCTGAGAGGTATAGTCAGTATTTTGCAGACCTCACTTTTTGTCACAAAGTTTTGAAATTTGAAAAAAGATAAAAATTTAATTTTTTCTTGTCTTTCTTCATTCTCAAAAACAAATGAGAGCTGCAAAATACTCTCATACTCTCCCCCCCATGCCTCTCAGCAAATAGCTTGGGGTGTCTACTTTCCAAAATGGGGTCATTTGGGGGGGGGGGGGGGGTTGTGCTATCTTGGCATTTTATGGCCTTCCAAACTGTGATAGGTAGTGAGGAGTGAAATCAAAAATTTACGCCCTTAGAAATCCTGAAGGCGGTGTTTGGTTTTCGGGGCACCGTATGCAGCTAGGCTCCCAAAAAGTCCCACACATGTGGTATCCCCGTACTCAGGAGAAGCAGCAGAATGTATTTTGGGGTGTAATTCCACATATGCCCATGGCGTGTTTGAGCAATATATCATTTAGTGACAACTTTGTGCAAAAAAAAAAAAAAAAGTTTGTCACGTTCCCGCAACTTGTGGCAAAATATAAAATATTCCATGGACTCAACAGGCCTCTCAGCAAATAGCTTGGGGTGTCTACTTTCCAAAATGGGGTCATTTTGGGGGGTTTTGTGCCATCTGGGCATTTTATGGCCTTCAAAACTGTGATAGGTAGTGAGGAGTGAAATAAAAAATGTACCCCCTTAGAAATCCTGAAGGCGGTGCTTGGTTTTCTGGGCTCCGTACACGGCTAGGCTCCCAAAAAGTCCCACACATGTGGTATCCCAATACTCAGGAGAAGCAGCTAAATGTATTTTGGGGTACAATTTCACATATAACCATGGCATGTGTGAGCAATATATCATTTAGTGACAACTTTTTGTAATTTTTTTTTATCATTATTCAATCACTTGGGACAAAAAATGTAATATTTAATGGGCTCAACATGCCTCTCAGCAATTTCCTTGGGGTGTCTACTTTTCAAAATGGGGTCATTTGGGGGGGGGGGGGGGTTTGTACTGCCCTGCCATTTTAGCACCTCAAGAAATGACATAGGCAGTCATAAACTAAAAGCTGTGTAAATTCCAGAAAATGTACCCTAGTTTGTAGACGCTATAACTTTTGCGCAAACCAATAAATATATACGCTTATTGACATTTTTTTTACCAAAGACATGTGGCCGAATACATTTTGGCCTAAATGTATGACTAAAATTGAGTTTATTGGATTTTTTTTATGACAAAAAGTAGAAAATATAATTTTTTTTCAAAATTTTCTGTCTGTTTCTTTTTCTGTTTATAGCGCAAAAAATAAAAACCGCAGAGGTGATCAAATACCATCAAAAGAAAGCTCTATTTGTGGGAAAAAAAGGACGCAAATTTAGTTTGGGTACAGCATTGCATGACCGCCCAATTAGCAGTTAAAGCGACGCAGTGCCAAATTGTAAAAAGTGCTCTGGTCAGGAAGGGGGTAAATCCTTCCGGGGCTAAAGTGGTTAATGTGACCTATAAACGATGCAACTCAATTAAAAAAAAACTGATATCTTTTAGGTGGAGGGAAGTAAAAATAAAAAAACTAAAATAGTATGGTTGCATAAATGTGCACACCCCTAAACTAATACTTTGTTGAAGTACCTTTTGAATTTATTACAGTTCCCAGTGTTTTTGGGTATGAGTCAGCATGGTACATTTTGACTTGGCAATATTTGCCCACTATTCTTTGCAAAACCACTCCAAATCTGTCAGATTGCGAGGGCATCTCCTGTGCACAGCCCTCTTCAAATCACTCCACAGATTTTCAATCTTTTCAATATATAGATATATAGCGAGACCTCATTTAGTATACTGTCCAAGTTCTGGAGACCTTACTTACAGAAAGATATTGAATAGATAGAACAAGTCCAGAGACGGGTAACAAACAGGGTGAAAGGTCTGAGCGATCAAACATATCAAGAGCGACTTCATACACTTAATATGTACAGTCTGGAGGAAAGAAGGGAAATGGGTGACATGATTGAAACCTTTAAATTTATCAAGGGGATGAATAAGGTTCAGGAAGGCATTTTTTTCAATATGAAACCAAAATCAAGAACACGGGGACATAACCTCAAACTTGGGAAGTTTAAAACTAATCTTAGAAAGTATAATTTTACTGAAAGAGTAGTTGATGCTTGGAATAAACTTCCAGCAGAGGTAGTGAGACAGTCAACAGTAAATGGCTTCAAACATGCTTGGGATAAACATAGATCTATAGTCAGACAACAAAGTTAATGAAAAAAACCCGCAACAAAACAAAACAAACAAAAACAAAGCAAAAAAATAATGGGCAGACTCCGTGGACAACTCAGTCTTTTTCTGCCGTCACTTTTCAAGGCAAACAAAACCTAGCTATACAAACAATGTAACTGTTCATTTTCACATACTTTTGTGTGAGTATTAAAAAAAACATGGGCTTTCCTTTCAGTTCCTGAGTAATATAAGAAAAGATTAATATAAACTAACATTTTTCTTGAAGTCTGGAAATGTGTTGCCCCCCTTTTTTTAAATTCTTATATACATGTACAGTATATATATATATATATATATATATATATATATATATATATATACACACAGTGGGGATGGACAGTATTCAGACCCCCTTAAATTTTTCACTCTTTGTTATATTGCAGCCATTTACTAAAATCATTTAAGTTCATTTTTTTCCTCATTAATGCGCACACAGCACCCCATATTGACAGAAAAACACAGAATTGTTGACATTTTTGCAGATTTATTAAAAAAGAAAAACTGAAACATCACATGGTCCTAAGTATTCAGACCCTTTGTTGTGACACTCATATATTTAACTCAGGTGCTGTTCATTTCTTCTGATCATCCTTCAGATGGTTCTACACCTTCATTTGAGTCCAGCTGTGTTTGATTATACTGATTGGACTTGATTAGGAAAGCCACACACCTGTCTATAGAAGTCCTTACAGCTCACAGTGCATGTCAGAGCAAATGAGAATCATGAGGTCAAAGGAACTGCCTAAAGAGCTCAGCAACAATATTGTGGCAAGGCACAGATCTGGCCAAGGTTACAAAAAAATTTCTGCTGCTATTAAAGTTCCTAAGAGCACAGTGGCCTCCATAATCCTTAAATGGAAGACATTTGGGAAGACCAGAACCCTTCCTAGAGCTGGCCGTTCGGCCAAACTGAGCTATCGGGGGAGAAGAGCCTTGGTGAGAGAGGTAAAGAAGAACCCAAAGATCACTGTGGCTGAGCTCCAGAGATACAGTCGGGACGGGAGATGGGAGAAAGTTGTAGTCAACCATCACTGCAGCCCTCCACCAGTCAGGGGCTTTACGGCAGAGTGGCCCGACGGAAGCCTCTCCTCAGTGCAAGACACATGAAAGCCCGCATGAAGTTTGCTAAAAAACACCTGAAGGACTCCAAGATGGTGAGAAATAAGATTCTGATGAGACCAAGATAGAACTTTTTGGCCTTAATTCTAAGCGGTATGTGTGGAGAAAACCAGGCACTGCTCATCACCTGTCCAATACAGTCCCAACAGTGAAGCGCGGTGGTGGCAGCATCATGCCGTGGGGGTGTTTCTCAGCTGCAGGGACAGGACGACTGGTTGCAATCGAGGGTAAGTTGAATGTGGCCAAGTACAGGGACAGAGGCGTAACTATAACCTTCAGGGCCCCAGTGCAAGAAACCATGAAGGGCCTCTGACCCGCACTATGATGGGGGGGGGTATTGTGAAAGGATGAGGGGCAGTATGACGGGGTATTTTGACAGGAGGGGGCAGTGTGACCAAAGAAGGGTATCTGGAAAGTGTGACCAGAGGGGGGCAGTGTAATGAGGGAGCACTGTGAAAGGAGGGGGACTGTTTAACAAGAGGGGGTAGTGTGACAGAAGGGGGCAGTGTGACGAGGGGGCAGAATGATGGAGGGGCAGTGTTACAGGAGGGGGCAGTATGACAGAAATGTATTCTGCCAAGGGGGCAGTGTGACAGGGGACAGTGAGACAGGTGGGGACAGTATGATGGGGAAATAGTATGACGTGGGCAGTGTGATAAAAGAGTGGCTATGTGGTAGGTGGGGGGCCAGTGTGAGAGGGGACAGGTGGGGGGGCAGTGTGAGAGGGGACAGGTGGGGGGGTAGTGTGAGAGGGGACAGGTGGGGGGGCAGTGTGAGAGGGGACAGGTGGGGGGGGCAGTGTGAGAGGGGACAGGTGGGGGGGCAGTGTGAGGGGGGCAGTGTGAGAGGGGACAGGTGGGGGGGCAGTGTGAGATGGGACAGGTGGGGGGGCAGTGTGAGAGGGGACAGGTGGGGGGGGCGGTGTGAGAGGGGACAGGTGGGGGGGCAGTGTGAGAGGGGACAGGTGGGGGGGCAGTGTGAGAGGGGACAGGTGGGGGGGGCAGTGTGAGAGGGGACAGGTGGGGGGCAGTGTGAGAGGGGACAGGTGGAGGGGCAGTGTGAGAGGGGACAGGTGGGGGGGCAGTGTGAGAGGGGACAGGTGGGGGGGGGCAGTGTGAGAGGGGACAGGTGGGGGGGCAGTGTGAGAGGGGACAGGTGGGGGGGGCAGTGTGAGAGGGGACAGGTGGGGGGGGCAGTGTGAGAGGGGACAGGTGGGGGGGCAGTGTGAGAGGGGACAAGTGGGGGCCAGTGTTGTGCTTCACTTACATGAGAAGCACATATGGAAGAAGCAGCATGCTTCCTTGTGATGTCCGCAGGATGTCCCTCCAGGCAGCACACAGTTCACTTCCCGACTATCATTGTATCCAATGGAGAGGGGAGGGGCCTCTGACCTGAGCGTGTATCAGCAAGACTCAGAGTGTACAAGCAGAGGGACAAACTTGTGCACTGAATCTGGTGTCTGCTCGGGTCAGAGGCCCCTCCCCTCTGCATTGTACTCACTGATATTCGGGAAGTGAACTGTGTGCTACCTGGAGGGACATCCCGCAGGGCACAGACATCACATAGCTGCCGATCGCCCCCTCCCGCCCCCCTCTCCTGTATAGTTAGATGCCAGCCAGGGGAGGTGCGGCGTCTTGGGGCCCCCCCACACTGGCAGAATTGCAGGGCCCAGTCGCAAGTGCGACTGTTGCGACCCTGGAAATTCCGCCAATGTACAGGGATATCCTGGAAGAAAACCTTCTCCAGAGTGCTCAGGACCTCAGACTGTGCCGAAGGTTTACTTTCCAGCAAGACAATGACCCTAAGCGCACAGCTAAAATAATGAAGGAGTGGCTTCACAACAACTCCGTGACTGTTCTTGAATGGCCTAGCCAGAGCCCTGACTTAAACCCAGTTGAGGGTTAATGTACACACAGCACACCATATTGACAGAAAAACACCGAATTGTTGACATTTTTGCAGATTTATTAAAAAAGAAAAACTGAAATATCACATGATCTTAAGTATTCAGACCCTTTGCTCAGTATTTAGTAGAAGCACCCTTTTGATCTAATACAGCCATGAGTATTTTTGGGAAAGATGCAACAAGTTTTTCACACCTGGATTTGGGGATCCTCTGCCATTCCTCCTTGCAGATCTCCCCAGTTCTGTCAGGTTGGATGGTAAAGGTTGGTGGACAGACATTTTTAGGTCTCTTCAGAGATGCTCAATTGGGTTTAAATCAGGGCTCTGGCTGGGCCATTCAAGAACAGTCACGGAGTTGTTGTGAAGCCACTCCTTCATTATTTTAGCTGTGTGCTTAGGGTCATTGTCTTGTTGGAAGGTAAACCTTCGGCCCAGTCTGAGCACTCTGGAGAAGGTTTTCGTCCAGGATATCCCTGTACTTGGCCGCATTCATCTTTCCCTCGATTGCAACCAGTCGTCCTGTCCCTGCAGCTGAAAAACACCCCCACAGCATGATGTTGCCACCACCATGCTTCACTGTTGGGACTGTATTGGACAGGTGATGAGCAGTGTCTGGTTTTCTCCACACATACCGCTTAGAATATAGGCCAAAAAGCTCTATCTTGGTCTCATCAGACCAAAGAATCTTATTTCTCACCATCTTGGAGTCCTTCAGGTGTTTTTTAGCAAACTCTATGCGGGCTTTCATGTGTCTTGCACTGAGGAGAGGCTTCCGTCGGGCCACTCTGCCATAAAGCGCTGACTGGTGGAGGGCTGCAGTAATGGTTGACTTTCTACAACTTTCTCCCATCTCCCGACTGCATCTTTGGAGCTCAGTCACAGTGATCTTTGGGTTCTTCTTTACCTCTCTCACCAAGGCTCTTCTCCCCCGATAGCTCAGTTTGCTCAATGGCCAGCTCTAGAAAGGGTTCTGGTCGTCCCAAACGTTTTCCATTTAAGGATTATGGAGGCCACTGTGCTCTTAGGAACCTTAAGTGCAGCAGAAATGTTTTTGTAGCCTTGACCAGATCTGTGCCTTGCCACAATTCTGTCTCTGAGCTCTTCAGGCAGTTCCTTTGACCTCATGATTCTTATTTGCTCTGACATGCACTGTGAGCTGTAAGGTCTTCTATAGACAGGTGTGTGGCTTTCCTAATCAAGTCCAATCAGTATAATCAAACACAGCTGGACTCAAATGAAGGTGTAGAACCATCTCAAGGATGATCAGAAGAAATGAACAGCACCTGAGTTAAATATATGAGTGTCACAGCAAAGGGTCTGAATACTTAGGACCATGTGATATTTCAGTTTTCTTTTTTAATAAATCTGCAAAAATGTCAACAATTCTGTGTTTTTCTGTCAATATGGGGTGCTGTGTGTACATTAATGAGGAAAAGAATGAACTTAAATGATTTTAGCAAATGGCTGCAATATAAAAAAGAGTGAAAAATGTAAGGGGTTCTGAATACTTTCCGTCCCCACTGTACACTCACTGTGCTTTTTACCAAAAATATGTAGAAGAATACATATCGGCCTAAACTGTGGAAGAAATTTGTTTTTTTTTATACATTTTTTGGGGATATTTTTTAGAGCAAAAAGTAAAAAATATTGCTTTTTTTTTCAAAATTGGCGGCCTTTTTTTAAATAAAAAATAAAAACCGCAGAGGTGATCAAATGCCACCAAAAGAAAGCTCTATTTGTGGGAAAAAACAGACATCAATTTTGTTTGGGTACAACGTCGCACAACCGCGCAATTTTCAGCTAAAGCGACGCAGTGCCGAATCGCAAAAAATGCTCTGGTCAGGAAGGGGGTAAATCCTTCCGGGGCTGAAGTGGTTAAAGCATATCCTTAAGCCCAGTACACACTATAAGTTTTTTTTTCGTTCAACCCAACAGACTGAATGAAAAAAATCTGCCAGATCGCTGTATTAACAAAAGCGATGTTAGTACAGCGACCTCCTCTGCTGTGCTATTGTGTTCTGACGCAGGGACTGCCCCCATCCCCCTCCCCACCAGAATATTGGTGTTGGGGAGGGTTAGAACCACTGTCAGGTTTTTTTTTTTTTGTCTGTGCCCCCACTGGGAAAATTGACCAGTTTATTTGTACTGATGACCATTGTTGCCAAGAAGAAAAATGATTGAAAATCCCAAATTTTAGAGTTGCCCCCCCCCCCCCCCCCCAAAAAAAAATGGTTGAAAAGGAAATCTTCAAATGGAGACACCTGTTCTGAAGAGAGCTGACTAAAGACGGTACGATTGCTGGCCAGCCGAGCGTCTGATTTTTGTCAAAAGGGCGTGTGCCAGGATCTTGTCTTGCATACTAACGGTACATAATTGTCATGCCACAAACACGAATGTAGTGACGTACTACAAGGAATTTCAGCTCTTGAGCACCACCCTGCTGCTAGTTTTGTGTTTGGTGAGCATTTATTTCGAGCATGCGTGTTTGTACTTTCGACTTTTTGTTTAATGGATTTGTGTACTGACCATATGAAAATCTGACGTCAAACCGTTGTCCGCCGAAAATTTACTAGCCTGTCATCCAACATTTGTTGGCCGAAAGTTGGACAACAATTGTCAAAAGGAGTGTACTAACGGTAAGATTTTAGGACAACAGTCTGTCAACACACAATTCCCTGCCAACAATCATCCCACGTGTATGAGTCCTAAGGCAGTTATGGGGTCTGGGGGTGAGAAGGGACCCCCACGATGAGGTTGCTAAAGAAACTCATAGAAAATCAGTGTACAGTACATATGCAGAAAACACAGTGCTGTATTCTTAATGCCCATTCTCTGAAGTCTCCATTGTAGAAAAGCTGACTGCTAGACACACGGGAAAAGTTTTTTGGGATTGTGCTGTCATTAGTCACATAACTCCCTTTCCTGACACAGCATGACAGCATATATGTATGGGTAGGCTCCGCCCCCTGCCCTATTCCAGGACCGGTTATACTATATAAGTAAGTCTCCTCCCTGCAGGCAGCATTCTCTTTTTTTCCCTCACTGTTACAGCCCGTTATGCTGCTGCTGAAAGCAGGATTTTTCTTTTCCCTCACCTTTTCTGATTCATCTGGCCAAGCCGCACAGGTTCAAGCCTCTCCTGTGATGAAGCTTCCCGCTGTACAGGCTGAAAATCTCCTATATGGTATAGACCCCCCTCAGTATCCAGAATGAGGGGGGGTGATGGCATTTGGTCTTTAGGGATTGCTCCTTCATCATGACTCCATGGATGGACATTCATTGGACTTCCTGTTTGACCATGAAGCATGTAGGTGGTAAGGCACCAAGTGGTGCACAAATTTATAGTATTCAGTTACTGCTGCAAGTATGTTGTTAACTTGCACCACTGAAAGCATACGTCACACATGTGATTTTTTTCTGGCTTGTCCATAGTTTCAGTCTGTTTACTATTACTATTCTATTCTATATCCTAAAAGAGTGCACATTATGGGCATAATGGATTGTAAATCTCTTCAGCCCTCAACACCACTTCAGGAAGAGGAGAGTCAACTTGCTTCTGCAACAGGGACAGGTCCTCTTTAGCCCTGAAGGAACCACTATGTATTTAACTGCCAGAAGAGGCAGACCAAAGAAATCTCTACAATAATCATCGGGGGCGATAGTGGACTGGTGGTAGCTGGTGTGTCGGCCAAAATGCATGCCAAGTTGCAGGCCAGAGGCAATGGCAAATGGGCAGAGACTGATTAGGCTTGCTATTGAACCATTAGTGACTATAGGCCTTTACAAACAGCTGCGATTATTTAAAGGCAACCTCTACCTCAGAAGCAGTTGGCCAGGGAGTATTTATCAGACTAGCCAGATGGGTCAGCCTTAGCTTGCTTCTAGGAAGTTGCTATGGCAAGTTGGCATATCAGAAGCAAAAAGTGGATGTTTTAACTCTGTCCAAACTGACTGTGTGGATCTCTATTCAATAATGCTCAGGTACTAAGCTAAGCTAAGCTAACTACTAAGTCGTTTAAAGGGTACCTTTGCCTCAAAAGCAGCCAGCCAAACAGGCTTCATCAGATTAGCCAGGGGTGCCATTCTGCCAGCATAAAAGCAATATCCTTTGCAGAGGCCCTGGGACAGCGAATGGTTCTGAAGATGAAGAAGGTTCATACTACTATTAAGTAATGTTTTGTGATCTGCGGTTGAGCTCACTTCGGTAGCCAGACTGTCAGGATCTCAGACAAGATGAAAGAAGAGCTCTGGCTAGTGATAAACTCTCTATGATGGCTGATCCTAGAGTGAAAATTAAGTAGCCAGTGATGCAGTTCAGTAACAAGACTGTATGCTGTTTCTCTGGTAGTCCGTTGTGGTCAGTTAACCCTTATGGTTAATCCCACAAGTAACACATACCGCTTTTAAGTCAGAGTGGTAACTGTTCAAGTCAGATCCGGTAATAGGGGGATTAATTTCTTATGTTAATCGCCAATTGCCAGAGGATAGCCAAAAAGCAAAGTAACGAGGATTGAATGACAGGTTGAACCTGGGAAAGCTATAGAGGAGAATAAAGAATCAATAATCATTTTTATTTGTCTGCCTAAACCCAAGTTTACCCAAGTCGCCCAGTAGGGTCGGCTGACAGAATTATATGTAAATTTGAGCTTTAGGATCCGTGAGACCTGTGCATTAGGGAAGCCATTGGAGTTTTCATTCCTCTCCTCCAACTCATTGCATTCCCTCCACAAGGGTTATGACTGCATGTTCTTTAGTCAAAAGTAAGACTTGGTCAACAAGCAGAAGGATTAGGATCCAAAACTGCACATGGCATCGTTGCAATCAATCTCTCCAGCCATCAGTAAGGTTTGGCTTCCACAAATCGTACCCCATGATTTCCACAGAGTACCGTTCATAGCGGTGCGACTTCAAATCGCAGCAACTTCAAAGTAGTCCCTGCACTACTTTGATCCCACTTTGATGCGACTGGGGGCCATGGACCTCAAGAATACACAGACATTGCTTCAAGTCTCATAAAAGTCGCAGCAAAATCGTACAACTTTTAGGTCGCAATAGTGGAAACCTAGGCTAAGATTGTAGATTGTCGTTAGACCTAGCAGGTGTGGGTGTGTGCATGTGTACTGTATACACACTTCGAGACACCCATGCTTCTGCAAGTACCTTCGCTTGGCCATTCGAGAGTTCACTGCGAGTTCATCTGGGAGACTTTGACCTTTCCACAAACTCATTTCCCATAATATTAGGTCCAGTAGTGGCCGTCTTGCAGGAGCAAGGACTTCTGGTGAGCCTTGTTTGGGCAACAGCCTGGCGCAATGTTTTCCAGGTCCTGAAAAAAGTTCTAGTTCTAGACTATAATCGAATTGGGAGGAGCCATCATCGAGAGACCAACTAGTCTCATTACAGCAATGACCTGCCTTGAAGCCGTTCTGAATCTCTGCAGAATACAGTAGACTTACCCTCAGAACGAGCAACAGTATAAGTATCTCACTTGAATAAATTATAACTCTTTCCCATTGGTTACATCCCACGGTCCCAAAAGGTTAAAGTAGCCTGTAGTAACCCATGTGGTTCGAGGGGCCCAATGGAAGGTTGACAACTGTAATAACTGGTTTTGTAGTAAGGGAAGACTTGCTTCCTGCACCAGGAACAGTGACTCCACAGAGGAGAAGAGGAGACAAGTGCCTTTTGGAAGGTAGCTAAGCTAGCTAATCTTTCAGCTTATCAGCTACTAGGCATACCAATCATCGCAGTCTAATACTTGTTGGGTATTCATGCCAATGGAGGACAAGGTGTCCAAAGTCAGAGTTGCAATGGTCGCAGATTGAAGTCCTGAAAACGCAACAAAGAAAGCCTCAGCTATGCTGCAAAGACTCAGCAAAATGGGGAAGCCCTATCTTCGCTGTCGAGAAGGAATGCAAAATCAGTCAACTTCTGTCAGAGGTATTTCTCAGTCAGGTCTGCCAGCCCTTTAGGCTCGGGTTTCCTAGAACTTCCTGCCAGACGGAGTAAGATACAAAGCTGTTGAATGTCAAGGGATGGTCTCCAAACCAACAAGTCGTTCAAGGGATCGGCAAAAAATTAGACTATCAGGATTTTGATCTGACAGTAACCTTGGTGGCTTCCCAGAGGTGGAAGCAGTGAAACTACTGACATCCTGATGGGTCTGCAGATTAGCCAATATGTATATTGAACAAACCTAATAGTCTCCCGGGATCCTTATCAGGATCCGCAGTTGTTCAGTGGTGATGAGGACAATTGCCCGGTGGCCTGTAGGCCATTATATCTGTGGGTATAGTCTCAGATCCAAGAACCTCCCTATTCTCCTTTCTAAGATCCAACACCTCATACAGCGTGGCCAACAGTATTTTCCAAATTCAGACAAGTTTTATATCTAGATGCTGGAGACCAGGAAGTGAAGGCTCACCTTTAGTGTTTGAAATTCTATGGAGGTCAGGGCACGTAGTCCAAACTTCAAGTATATTAGATCATAGGAAACCATACAGAATTTAAAGGATGGATTCCTCTGTTTCCTGCTTTAAAGATTGAATTGTATACAAGTAAGCCTAGAGACAGCATTAAAGGATAAATGAGACTCGATCATCTCCTCACTCTCTGGATCCAGTAACTGTTGCATATCTTGGCAAACCAATTTTGAAAAACCTGGGCAGATTGTTCTTTCCCCTTGGGTCTTCCAAATCTCCTCTCCATTTAGAGGGATAAGACATCCTCAATATGGCCAGTAACACCGAAGAAGTATTTTTGTATGGCTAATAGGTCTAGAAGGATCTCAGATATCCAATTGTCAAGTCAAAAACTTGTTTCTGAAATTATCAGGCAAAATGGCTCTGGTCTCTTCCTCAGCATTATACAGAGGTGACAATTTCCCTTTGATCTGTTCATAGATTTATTGCCTTCAGAAAATTTTTAATATAATAAAAAAAGAGAATTTTTAGTCTTCCCAATGCAAAAAATACCACAGTGCCACCTAAACTAAAACTGACAATATGATTATCATTTTATTATTCTGCAAAACAAGCCACAGTTTAACCACTTGCCGACCGCCTAGCGCAGATTTACTGCGGAAGAATGGCACGGGCAGGCAAAGTCACGTATGGGTATGTGACTTGCCTCCCGCGGGCGGGGGGCGCATCGCACCCCCCTGGTGCCCGAGGTGGTCGGCTTCGTTCCAGAAGCGATCCATGCTAAGGGGGAGGCCACTGATTCATGGCCACCCCCTTGCGATCGCTCCCGGCGAATGAGAATCTTCCTCTGCTGCTGTAATGTAAACAGCGGCAGAGGAAGTGATGTCATCTCTCCTCGTGTCGGTCTTTTCGTTCCGAGGAGAGAAGACATCAAGTAAGTTTGCACCAACACTACACGTCCAGTAGAACACACTTTTCACCTTCCAATCACCCCCCTGCACCCCCTGTCACAGTGACACCAATAGCAGTTTTTTGTTTTTACTGATTATTGCATTGGTGTCATTTTGTGACTGTTATACGTGGTAGGGCAGTTAGTGGTAGGCCCCTTTAGGTCTAGGGTACCCCCCTAACCCCCCCTAATAAAGGTTAAACCCCTTGATAACCACCCGTCGCCAGTGACACTAAGCAATCGTTTTTCTGATTGCTGTATTAGTGTCACAGGTGACGCTAGTAAAGCAGGTAAGTATTTAGGTTTGCTGTCAGCTTTTTATAGCGTCAGGTACCCCCATATACTACCTTATAAAGGTTTTAACCCCCTGATTGCCCCCTAGTTAACCCTTTCACCAGTTATCACTGTATAACTGTTATGGGTGACGCTGGTTAGTTAGTTTGTTTGTTATAGTGTCAGGGCACCCGCCGTTTATTACCTAATAAAGGTTTAACCCCCTGATCGCCCGGCGGGTGATATAAGTTAGGTTTTAGGGTCAGATAGGGTCTGCGTCGCCCCAGGCAGCATACACCTCCCTTAGTGGTATAGTATCTGAATGGATCAATATCTGATCAGATCTGTTCTAGGGTCCTCAGCAGTTTAGGGTTCCCAAAAACGCAGTGTTAGCGGGATCAGCCCAGATATCTGCTAGCACCTGCGTTTTGCCCCTCCGCCCGGCCCGGCCCAGCCCACCCAAGTGCAGTATCGATCGATCACTGTCACTTACAAAACACTAAACACATATAACTGCAGTGTTTTCAGAGTCAGGCCTGATCCCTGCGATCACTAACAGTTTTTTTGGTAGCGTTTGATACAGTCGCTAACAGTCAGGAGCTTTTTTACCTGTGAGTCTCACTAATGTACCACTAAATTTAGAGCCCAAAATGGCAAATCGAAGATACACTAGTCCCTGCCAAGGTCAGGCATACCAGACCCCGATCTTCTTCTGCTCTTGTTGAGGTGAAAGAACCGCAGGTCCCTCGTATGGAGCAGAGCAGTACTAGCACTGCTATTCCTTCTGGTGAACTGGCAAGCATCAGCGGCCTAGTACACCCTGGTTGTAGTCAAACCAGCACTGCAGTATCATGTCATGACGTGGCGAGTCCCTTAAGTGCAGTTCAAGCTGGTGAGGTGGCAAGCACAAGTAGTGTCCCACTGCCGCCAAGAAGAAGACAAATACAGGCCCGTCATGCCGATAATGCCCTTCCTGCTGCATTCGCCAATCCTAATTGAGAACCCATCACTTCTGCAGCACCCATACTTCCCCCATTCACTGGCCAACCCGGCATTCAGGTGGAAACAGTTGATTTGACGTCACTTGATTTTTATTCGCTGTTTTTCACCGAAGATCTCTATAAATCTATTGTGGACCAAAGCAATTTGTACGCTGGTCAACACATCGCCACTATTCCCCAGTCCTCCCTTGCCAGAGATTGGAGACCAATTACGGTTTCCGAAATTAAGCTCTTTCTGGGCCTATCCCTCAACATGGGCATAACTAAAAAGAGTGAGTTGCAGTCATATTGGTCCACTGACCCAATTCCCCATATGTCCTTGTTCTCTGCCTCCATGACCAGGGCACGATACGAGCAGATCTTGCGGTTCATGCATTTCAACAACAATGAACTCTGTCGTCCTCGTGGAGGCCCTGGATACGTTCGGCTCTACAAAATTCGGCCCCTAGTAAACCACTTCAACCAACGTTTTGCAGACTTGTTTACTCCCCATCAAGTTGTCTGCGTTGATGAGTCCCTGATTAGGATTTCTGCCCGCTTGTCATTCAAACAGTACCTTCCCAGCAATCGTGCCAGATACGGGGTCAAGATGTATAAGCTCTGTGACAGGGCCACAGGCTATACATGTAGTTTTATGGTTTACGAGGGCAAAGATAGTCACGCAGAGCCGACAAACTGCCCTGACTACATAGGAAGCGCTGGCAAGATTGTGCGGGACTTGGTGTCACTCTTATTCGGAAATGGGTACCACTTGTACCTGGACAATTATTACACGAGCGAGCCTGCTTGAAGTGTAATAACTTACTCGCTATGAAGTGGAGAGATAATACAAATGTTTTCGTTCTTACCTACCTTCATGCAGACACGACAGTCCAAATTACTACGGCGACTGGTGTTGTGAAAAAACCCCTCTGTGTCCACGAATATAACCAAAATATGGGAGGGGTGGACCGCAACGACCAGTTGTTGGTGCCATACCTAGTTGCCCGTAAGGCCAGACGCTGGTACTATAAAGTGTCTTTATTTCAATTGGCTTTGCTGAATGCTCATGTGCTATACAGAGCTTCAGGACAGACTGGATCCTTCCTTAAATTCAAGGAAGAGATCGTCAGAGCCCTTCTATTTCCAGACGGTGCTCCACCTCACCTTCCCCAACCAAATGCAGTAAGCTGGTTGCATGAGAGGCATTTTCTTTATGTCCTCCCGAGTACTCCTACCCAACGAACCCCCCAAAGAAGATGTCGTGTCTGCAGCAAGCACGGATATAGGCGTGACACTTGCTATTATTGTCCCTCCTGTCCTGACAATCCTAGTCTTTGCATTGGTGAATGTTTTGAACGCTACCATACACTAGTAAGTATTAGCGTAGGGTACAGCATTGCACAGACTTGGCACACTTTTACAGGGTCTCCCTAGATGGCATCGCATTTTGCGAGACCGGAACCTGGAACCAGTTACAGTTACAAAAGTTACAGTTACAAAAAAAAGTGTAAAAAAAAAAAAACACAAAAAATATAAAATAAAAAAAACAAAAATAGTTGTCATTTTATTGATCTCTCTCTCTCTCCCTCTATTGTTCTGCTCTTTTTTACTGTATTCTATTCTGCAATGTTTTATTGTTGTTATGTTTTATCATGTTTGCTTTTCAGGTATGCAATTTTTTATACTTTACTGTTTACTGTGTTTTTTATTGTTAAATTTTTGTTTTTGTTTTCAGGTACGCCATTCAGCTGCAGCGCGGATTTAATTATCTTGAAAACAGAGTTTGCTCCCACGATACATAAAGCTGTGACTCCAGCGCTGTCGGAGGTGATTTCACCCCCACAGTTAAAAAACAGAGCATATATGCCGAAGCATGGGGGCAGCAGGGGCGGAGGAGCGATTTCCTCCTACCTTTTGGGGCAGATGCCCCAATGCTTCAGCATATATAAATGGTGCATGTATGCCCATCATTAGAAGTGGGTGGATGAAGGGAGGTATTCTAATGGTGGGCATACCCAGCGATCAGTCTCTTTTTTTTTCGCTCAGCCCACAGGCTGCATGAAAAAAAAAAGATTACAATACAGTTGCAATAAAAAGTATGTGAACCCTTTTGGAATGATATGGATTTCTGCACAAATTGGTCATAAAATGTGATCTGATCTTCATCTAAGTCACAACAATAAACAATCACAGTCTGCTTAAACTAATAACACACAAAGAATTAAATGTTACCATGTTTTTATTGAACACACCATGTAAACATTCACAATGCAGGTGGAAAAAGTATGTGAACCCCTAGATGAAAATGAGATCTCCAAGAGCTAATTGGAGTGAGGTCTCAGCCAAGTGGAGTCCAATCAATGAGATGAGATTGGAGGTGTTGGTTACAGCTGCCCTGCCCTATAAAAACACACACCAGTTCTGGGTTTGCTTTTCACAAGAAGCATTGCCTGATGTGAATGATGCCTCACACAAAAGAGCTCTCAGAAGACCTACGATTAAGAATTGTTGACTTGCATAAAGCTGGAAATGGTTATAAAAGTATCTCCAAAAGCCTTGTTGTTCATCAGTCCACGGTAAGACAAATTGTCTATAGATGTAGAAAGTTCAGCACTGCTGCTACTCTCCCTAGGAGTGGGCATCCTATAAAGATGACTGCAAGAACACAGCACAGACTGCTCAATGAGGTGAAGAAGAATCCTAGAGTGTCAGCTAAAGACTTACAAAAGTCTCTGGCATATGCTAACATCCCTGTTAGCGAATCTACGATATGTAAAACACTAAACAAGAATGGATTTCATGGGAGGATGCCACAAAGGAAGCCACTGCTGTCCGAAAAGAACATTGCTGCACGTTTACAGTTTGCACAAGAGCACCTGGATGTTCCACAGCAGTACTGGCAAAATATTCTGTGGACAGATGAAACCAAAGTTGAGTTGTTTGGAAGAAACACACAACACTATGTGTGGAGAAAAAGAGGCACAGCACACCAACATCAAAACCTCATCCCAACTGTGAAGTATGGTGGTGGAGGCTTTGCTGCGTCAGGGCCTGGACGGATTGCTATCATTGAAGGAAAAATTAATTCCCAAGTTTATCAAGACATTTTGCAGGAGAACTTAAGGCCATCTGTCCACCAGCTGAAGATCAACAGAAGATGGGTATTGCAACAGGACAACAACCCAAAGCATAGAAGTAAATCAACAACAGAATGGCTTAAACAGAAGAAAATACGCCTTCTGGAGTGGCCCAGTCAGAGTCCTAACCTCAACCCGACTGAGATGCTGTGGCATGACCTCAAGAAAGCGATTCACACCAGACATCCCAAGAATATTGCTAAACTGAAACAGTTCTTTAAGGAGGAATGGTCAAGAATTACTTCTGACCGTTGTGCACGTCTGATCTGCAACTACAGGAAATGTTTGGTTGAAGTTATTGCTGCCTAAGGAGGTTCAACTAGTTATTAAATCCAAGGGTTCACATATTTTTTCCACCTGCACTGTGAATGTTTACATGGTGTGTTCAATAAAAACATGGTAACATTTAATTCTTTGTGTGTTATTAGTTTAAGCAGACTGTGATTGTCTATTGTTGTGACTTAGATGAAGATCAGATCACATTTTATGACCAATATGTGCAGAAATCCATATCCTTCCAAAAGGGTTCACATACTTTTTTATTGCAACTGTATATGCCCAACAAGGACCAGCAACGTACTGGTATGTTGCTGGACTTTGAGTGGTTATACCAGAATGATGCCTGCAGGTTTAGCTATCATCTTGGTATCATTCTTTTCAGCTAGTGGTCGGCTTTTATGTAAAAGCAATCCTATCGGCTAATTAGCCTCTAGACTGCTTTTACAAGCAGTGGGAGGGAATGTCCCCCCCACAGTCTTCCATGTTTTCCTCTGGCTCTCCTGTCCCAACAGGGAACCTGAGATTGCAGCCGGTGGAAGCTATGAGCATTTTATGGCTTAGATTTCACCGGATGTAAACAGCGCCATTGGGAAATTGGGAAAGCATTTTATCACACCGATCTTGGTCAGATGCTTTGAGGGCAGAGGAGAGATCTAGGGTCTAAAAAAAGAGTACCTGTCACTACCTATTGCTATCATAAGGGATATTTACATTCCCTGACATAACAATAAAAGTGATAAAAAAAATGAAAGGAACAGTTTAAAAATAAGATAAAAAAAGCAAAAAAATAATAAAGGAAAAAAAAAAAAAAAAAGCACCCTTGTCCCCCCCTGCTCCTGCCGAAAAGCGAACGCAAGCGTCAGTCTGGGGTCAAATGTAAACAGCAATTGCACCATGCATGTGAGGTATCACCGCGAAGGTAAGATCGAGGGCAGTAATTTTAACAGTAGACCTCCTCTGTAAATTTAAAGTGGTAATGTCACGTACCTTACAGCAGAGCCCGAAATGATGAGGGTGGCCTTTTGCACGGTTCCGGTCCAAGCACCCCTGGTGGTGGGTACAGGGAGTGCGAGGGCAACGAAAGGGTGCAGGTGCCTGCAGGCAGGAGGCTGGAACTTGGAGATATAGGAACCTCTGCTGAGGAGATGTGGAAACTGATCACCAAACTTGTTCAGCGGGAGCCAGATCAGGATCAACTGCAGAATCAGGAACAGGCAGGAGTCGGCAACAGGCTGGCAGCGGGGTACCAAGTCAGAAGGCAAAACCATAGTCAGGAACAGGCAGGGGTTGGCAACAGACGGGCAGCAGGGTACAGAATCAGGAAGCAGAGCCGTAATCATAAGTTCAAGCCAAGGTCAGTATTGCAAGTAGAGGCAGGTTCAGCAGGCAGGGGAGATCCAAGAGAATGGTCAGAAGATAGCCGAGTTTTCAGGAACAAGGTCAATCAGGCAGAATAACAACAGGAACACAGGAACACAGGAACAAGCTGAAGACAATCCAGCACTGATGCTAGGCAGACTCTCTGTTTATATAGGGTGCTGTGTGCCAGGATTGGCGCCAGCATACGTGCGTACGCGCATACGCATTAGCAACTTAGCACACTGGCACATGCGCGTTAGCACATTAGCACGTTGGCACATTGGCGCATGTGCGTTAGCATATTAGCGCTTTGGCACTCGCGGACGCGCGTTAGCGCGTGTGCGCATTCGCATAGAGGTGCCATTGTGCATGCTCACCCTGGATCTCATTTGCCTCTGGCTATGGTTCCGTGCATGCACCTTTGCATTAGCAGAATGAGGATTTGCAGCTGCTGCATGGAGACGGGTGCTTGCTGTGTGAGTTCTCTGACAGGTAACCTGTAAAGACTTTTAAAGGCTTTTAAAAATGTATGTAGTTTGTTGCCACTGCACATTCGTGCGCAATTTTAAAGCATGTCATGTTTGGTATCCATGTACTCAACCTAAGATCATCTTTTTTATTTCATCAAACATTTGTCTTCAAGTGGTTAGAAGAGTGGGTGATGTGTGACATAAGCTTCTAAATGTTGTGCATAAAATGCCAGGACAGTTCAAACCCCCCCAAATGACCCCATTTTGGAAAGTAGACACCCTAAGCTATTTGCTGAGAAGCATTTCGAGTCCATGGAATATTTTATATTGTGACCCAAGTTGCGGGAAAAAGACTTTTTTTTTGCACAAAGTTGTCACTAATTGATATATTGCTCAAACACGCCATAGGCATATGTGAAATTACACCCCAAAATACATTCTGTTGCTTCTCCTGAGTACGGGGATACCCGATGTGTGAGACTTTTTGGGAGCCTAGCCGCGTACGGGACCCCGAAAACCAAGAACTGCCTTCAGGGTTTCTAAGGGTGTAAATTTTTGATTTCACTCCTCACTGCCTATCACAGTTTCGGAGGCCATGGAATGCCCAGATGGCACAACCCCCCCCCCCAAATTAACCCCATTTTGGAAAGTAGACACCCCAAGCTATTTGCTGAGAGGTATGGCGAGTATTTTGCAGACCTCGCTTTTTGTCACAAAGTTTTGAAAATTGGAAAAAGAAAAATAAATAAATTTTTTGTTTCTTTCTTTATTTTCAAAAACAAATGAGAGCTGAAAAAATACTCACCATGCCTCTCAGCAAATAGCTTGGGGTGTCTACTTTCCAAAATGGGGTAATTTGGGGGGTTTTGTGCCATCTTGGCAATTTATGGCCTTCAAAACTGTGATAGGTAGTGAGGAGTGAAATAAAAAATTTACGCCCTTAGAAATCCTGAAGGCGGTGCTTGGTTTTCGGGGCCCCGTATGCGGCTAGGCTCCCAAAAAGTCCCACACATGTGGTATCCCCGTACTCAGGAGAAGCAGCAAAATGTATTTTAGGGTGCAATTCCACATATAGCAATGGCATGTGTGATCAATATATCATTTAGTGACAACTTTTTGTAAAATTTTTTTTTGTCATTATTCAATCACTTGGGACAACAAAAATTAAATATTCAATGGGCTCAACATGCCTCTCAGCAATTTCCTTGGGGTGTCTACTTTCCAAAATGGGGCCAGGGGGGAGGGGGGGTTGTACTACCCTGCCATTTTAGCACCTCAAGAAATTAGATAGGCAGTCATAAACTAAAAGCTGTGTAAATTCCAGAAATGTACCCTAGTTTGTAGACGCTATAACTTTTGCGCAAACTAATAAATATACGCTTATTGACATTTTTTTTACCAAAGACATGTGGCTGAATACATTTTGGCCTAAATGTATGACTAAAATTGAGTTTATTGGATTATTTTTATAACAAAAAGTAGCAAATATAATTTAAGAAAAAAAATTCTGTCTTTTTCCATTTATAGCACAGGTGATCAAATACCATCAAAAGAAAGCTCTATGGGGAAAAAAGGACGCAAACTTTGTTTGGGTACAGCATTGCATGACCGTGCAATTAGCAATTGAAGTGGAGGGCCACCCTAGAAAAAAAACATTGCATGAAAAATTCTAAAAAAAAAAAAAAAAAAAAAAAACATTTGAGAAAATTTTTTTTTTAAACTTGCCTAAACCCTCGTTGCTAGGCAGTCTTCCTAATCTGCCTCTTCCTATTCCGCTGAGTGTTCTGCTCCTCGGTGAGCTGCCCCGTTGCCTTCTGGGAAATGTGTGTGTTCCCAGAATACCACGGGTTATTCACAGAGCACCGCACCGCTCGCGTGTGCGCAGTAGGAAACTGGCAGTGAAGCAGCAAGGCTCCACTGCCTGTTTCCCTTACTTAGGATGGCGGTGCCGGGACCCGAGAGCCGAGGGATGCGTCGGCCTCGGGCAGCCGACATCGCGGGCACCCAGGACAGGTAAGTACTTTATTTAAAGTCAGCAGCTACAGTGTTTGTAGCTGCTGACTTTTAAATTTTTTTTTTCAGGGTCGGAATCCCGTTTTAAAGCGACGCAGTGCCAAATTGTAAAGTGCTCTGGTCTGGAAGGGGGTAAAACCTTCTGGGGCTGAAGTGGTCAAAGAAGTTTTGACTTAAGGTTACAGAGTAATTGTGCATAGGAGTACTAATAATTATATAAAGATATTGTGTAAACCTAACAAAATATATTTATTTTATTTATTTCAGGTACTTATATAGTGCCGTCAATTTATGCAGCGCTTTTACATATACATTGTACATTCACATCAGTCCCTACCCTCTAGGAGCTTACAATCTAAGGTCCCTAACTCACATTCATACTAGGGACAATTTAGACAAGATCAAATTAACCTACCGGCATGTCTTTGGAGTATGGGAGGAAACCAGAGTACCAGGAGGAAACCCACACAGGCACAGGGAGAATATGCAAACTCCAGGCAGGTAGTGTCATGGTTGGGATTCGAACCAATGACCCTTCTTACTGCTTGGCGAAAGTGCTATCCACTACACCACTGTGCCGCCCATATACAGTCAGGTCCATAAATATTGGGACATCAACACAATTCTAATCTTTTTGGCTCTATACACCACCACAATGGATTTGAAATGAAACGAACAAGATGCGCTTTAACTGCAGACTTTCAGCTTTAATTTGAGGGTATTTACAGCCAAATCAGGTGAACGGTGTAGGAATTACAACAGTTTTTGTATATGTGCCTCCCACTTTTTAAGGGACTAAAAGTAATGGGACAATTGGCTGCTCAGTTGTTCCATGGCCAGGTGTGTGTTATTCCCTCATTATCCTATTTACAAGGAGCAGATAAAAAGCCTAGAGTTCATTTCAAATGTGCTATTTGCATGTGGAATCTGTTGCTGTCAACTTTTAATATGAGATCCAAAGAGATGTCACTATCAGTGAAGCAAGCCATCATTAGGCTGAAAAAACAAAACAAACCCATCAGAGAGATAGCAAAAACATTAGGTGTGGCCAAATCAACTGTTTGGAACATCCTTAAAAAAGAATGCACCGGTGAGCTCAGCAACACCAAACGACCCGGAAGACCATGGAAAACAATTGTGGTGGATGACCGAAGAATTCTTTCCCTGGTGAAGAAAACACCCTTCACAACAGTTGGCCAGATCAAGAACACTCTTCAGGAGGTAGGTGTATGTGTGTCAAAGTCAACAATCAAGAGAAGAGTTCACCAGAGTGAATACAGAGGGTTCACCACAAGATATAAACCATTGGTGAGCCTCAAAAACAGGAAGGCCAGATTAGAGTTTGCCAAACAACATCTAAAAAAGCCTTCACAATTCTGGAACAACATCCTATGGACAGATGAGACCAAGATCAACTTTTACCAGAGTGATGGGAAGAGAAGAGTATGGAGAAGGAAAGGAACTGCTCCTGATCCAAAGCATACCACCTCATCAGTGAAGCATGGTGGTGATAGTTTCATGGCGTGGGCATGTATGGCTGCCAATGGAACTGGTTCTCTTGTATTTATTGATGATGTGACTGCTGACAAAAGCAGCAGGATGAATTCTGAAGTGTTTTGGGCAATATTATCTGCTCATATTCAGCAAAATGCTTCAGAACTCAATGGACAGCGCTTCATAGTGCAGATGGACAATGACCCGAAGCATACTGCGATAGCAACCAAAGAGTTTTTTAAGGGAAAGAAGTGGAATGTTATGCAATGGCCAAGTCAATCACCTGACCTGAATCCGATTGGGCATGCATTTCACTTGCTGAAGACAAAACTGAAAGGAGAATGCCCCAAGAACAAGCAGGAACTGAAGACAGTTGCAGTAGAGGCCTGGCAGAGCATCACCAGGGATGAAACCCAGCGTCTGGTGATGACTATGCGTTCCAGACTTCAGGCTGTAATTGACTGCAAAGGATTTGCAACCAAATATTAAAAAGTGAAAGTTTGATGGATGATTGTTAATCTGCCCCATTACTTTTGGTCCCTTAAAAAGTGGGAGGCACATATACAAACTGTTGTAATTCCTACACCGTTCACCTGATTTGGATGTAAATAAATTAAAGCTGAAAGTCTGCAGTTAAAGCACATCTTGTTCGTTTCATTTCAAATCCATTGTGGTGGTGTATAGAGCCAAAAAGATTAGAATTGTGTCGATGTCCCAATATTCATGGACCTGACTGTAATATGTATAATTTCCCACACTGCTGCTCTTCTCTAGCAACTTTTGTCCATAGCACTTGTCAATAATAGTGTACTAAGATAACAGCTTCCTGATACCGATCCTTGATATAGGCATACTACAGTATATGCTAAAATGTATGTCATGCCAAAAAATTATACGAAAACCTCCTAACAGGGCTTTAAAGCAGCCAATAAATACCATGTGGATAGTCAAAAAATAATTTTATTGGTACAAAAGGTAGTATAAAACAGATGAGTTCTGACCTATAAAGTCAGGACATGAACTGGAGTACAATATAAGATAAAAACACAACGGACAGTGCCCGTAATCGGGAACAATGTACAATACAGTGTATTTTGGACAACAAGATCACAGATATTAAATACTGACGCGTTTCGACCCTGACTGAGTCTTCTTCAGAGGATAGTTGTCAACTGTGGGAATGTAAGCATATATCAAACATAGCATAAAACTCAACAGTAACAGACTTATGTATATATAACACAACATATCTGCATAAATTGCATAATTACCAGTCACAAAGTTCCCGATAGTTCTGAATGTTCATGATGAAAAGGATTTGGTCCCTCCTATGTCCTTTGCCTCCCCAATGACAGGCCAGCTCCCAGAGAGCGGGTGATAGGCCAAGCATTGCAAGGGATCACGCATACACTACCCCCCGCGGGGGGGGGGAGGGAAAAACGGACAGCGGGTGGCACACACTGCACCCAAGATGGAGTAACGGTGATGCTGGAATCAAATTAAAGGCAAGGAATCATTAGTTCCCCCAGATGGATGATAGTTCCCCTAATTCAGGACAGTTTACTCGTATTGGCATATAGGTCCATGGGTATGCAGGGGACAGAAGGTACGGCAAAAAGGGGAAGGGGAAGGGAAAGGAAAGGGGGGGGTGGGGGAAGGAAAGAGAAAAAAAAAAAAAAACGAAGGGAGGGGGAGGGGAGAGGGGGGGGGGAACAGGGGAGAAATAAAGGGAACAAAGGAAAAGAACGGTGAAAAACAAAAAGTATAAGAAGTGAATTTGTGACTTTTTGTAAGTCACAAATTCACTTTGTGACTTTTTGTAAGTCACAAATTCACTTCTTTCACTTTTTGGTTTTCACCGTTCTTTTCCTTTGTTTGTTCCCTTTATTCCTCCCCTGTTCCCCCCCCTCTCTCCCCTCCCCCTCCCTTCGTTTTTTTAATTTTTTTTCCTTCCTTTCCCCCCACCCCCTCCCACCCCCCTTTCCTTTCCCTTCCCCTTTTTGCCGTACCTTCTGTCCCCTGCATACCCATGGACCTATATTCCAACACAAGTAAACTGTCCTGAATTAGCTGAACTATCATCCTTCTGGGGGAACTAATTGCATGTACCTCCATGCATCAATCACCCATATGTCTGTGTTTTGTTTTAACTCTTGGAATGTGACTATTTTTTCCTTTTTTTTAATATCTCTCTAAGTTGTGCCTTATCTTTTTTTAATCCAATTCCCTCCTATACTTGTTTTCCCTGGTGCAAATTATTCATTATCTTTTAATTCTATTAAGGGTGAATTATATGTCTTGTTCAGTTGCTTGTACATTACATCCCATGTCTTTAAGACCACCCGTGTCAAAAAATGTGTGTTCTCATCAATCATTCTGTGATTAGGAGGGTTCCAAATAATAGATCCTAAACGTGTCTTACTGTAAAATTTTTCTATATTTACCCATCTTTTTTCTTGGTTATCCCTTGCCCATTCTATCGCTCTTGATAAAATTATTGCTTTGTAGTATTTTTGAATATCAGGCACCCCTCTATCTTTATCTTGTTTTAAAGTCTTTAAAGAAAATCTCGATTTTTTTATTTTTCCATATGGTATTAGATATTATTGATTTTAGCTTTCTGATGTATACCTGTGGTAATCTGATTGGCAACATTTGGAATTTATATATAATCTTTGGAAGAAGAATAATTTTTATGTCATTAATACGCCCCATCCAGGATAGTGGTTTAGTCTGAAGCTTTTTTCCCTCTCTTTATTTCGTCTAATAAGGGGATATAATTTTTCTTATATATCTTCTCCGGGGAGTTGGCAAGTCTTATTCCCAGATACTTTATCTCTTTTTTCCACAGAAATTGAAAGTCCCTCTTCAGCTTTTCCTCCTCTAATTTGCTCACGTTTATATTCAGAATTTCCGACTTCCCCATATTAATTTTAAAATTTGTTATCTCACCATATTGTTTTAATATTTTAATCAGTCTTGGCATTGTGCTCCCAGGGTTACTTATGTAGAAGAGCACGTCATCCGCAAATGCGGATAATTTGTGTTCTTCTTCTCCAACCTTGAATCCCTTGATGTCATGATTATTTCTAATTGTTGCGAGGAGTGGCTCTAGGGCTAGAACAAAGAGCAGGGGGGACAGGGGGCATCCCTGTCTTGTCCCCCTTTTCATCTCAAAAGATGCTGACAGGGATCCGTTGATCTTAATAGCTGCCTTTGGTGGTCTATACAGTGTTTTAATCTGTCTTATCATCTTTGGACCTACTCCCATTATATCTAGCGTTTGAAACAGGAACCCCCAGTCTATTCTGTCAAATGCCTTTTCGGCATCACTCGACAGAAGTACACCCGGGGTCCCTCCTCCTTTATCTTCTGGAGTAAGAGTAGGGTTCTCACCCCATTGTCTCTTCCTTCCCTTCCTTCTATAAAGCCCACTTGGTCCGGATGGACCAAGGTGTTCATTAGTTCTTTCATCCTCATAGCTAAAACCTTCGCGTATATTTTTGTATCTACGTTTAGTAACGATATCGGTCTATAGCTAGAACATAGGGTCTCATCTTTTGCCTCTTTTGGGATTACAGTAATTGTGGCAAACAGCGCCTCCCTACTCAGTTCAAAATCTCGTCCCAACCCGTTCATATACTGACACATCTTAGGTACCAATATATCTTTTACATTTTTTGTAGTAGTATATAGTAAACCCATCTGGGCCTGGACTTTTCCCCTACGCTGTGTCCGCTAATGCTCTTATTATCTCCTCTTCCGTGATTGGTTTCTCTAAGGACTCTCTGATCTTAGGTAGCTTGGCGTTCTTTAAGAATTCACTTATCTTCCTGCTTTTTTTTTCACTTGTCTGACCCCCATTCAGCTCCCCTGCATACAATTCACTATAGTAGTTTTTAAATGTTTCACCTATCTCTTTAGTTTCATAAACCATCCTTCCCTCTTTGGTTTGTATCTTTCCTATAAAATGTAGGGTTTTTTTCCTTCTGAGCATTCTGGCTAGATGTTTTCCCGTCTTGTTCCCCCACTGGTATCTTTCTTTGGCTATTTTAAAGAATTTTTCATTTGTTTCTTGTTCCATTAGCTTTTTTAATTCATCTTGTTTGTTTACCAGCATTAAATACGTTGCTTGGTGGTGTCCTCTGTTTTTTTAGTGTTCTTGTTCTAAATTAAATATTTCTATCGTGAGGTTTCCCATTTTATTTTTCCTTTCTTTTTTTTTCCTTGCTCCCTCTTGTATTATTATTCCCCTTATATAGGCTTTATGGGCTTCCCATACCACCGACCCCAAGATGTCTCCTGTTTCATTTATTGCAAAGTAGTGTTTTAGCTCTCTCTCTACCTTCTTTGAGGTAACTTCATTTTGCAGGAGGTCTTCGTTTAATCTCCACAATGCATGTTGTCTCTGGATCCTGGATATTCGCATTTCCATCTCTATGGGGGCATGGTCTGATAGTGTAATAATTCCTATTTTTAAGCCTACAATCCTATCCAAGAGTCTATGGTCTACTAGTATATAATCAGTCCTAGAATACGTCCGGTGCACAGGGGAGTAAAACGTATAGTCTCGTGCTTTACCATTCATAATCCTCCATATATCTACTGGTTGGCTTTTATAGATTTTCTGTTATATCTTCTTCAACTGACCGTAATTTGTCCCCTGTGCCCCGGATGTACTATCTACCTCTGGGTCCAAACATATATTGAGATCTCCCATTACTACTAATCCCCCACTCCTGAA
The DNA here is from genome assembly GCA_037952925.1 of Lithobates clamitans. Lineage (NCBI taxonomy): Eukaryota > Metazoa > Chordata > Amphibia > Anura > Ranidae > Lithobates > Lithobates clamitans. Next base: position 2,328,297 of record JBBGZY010000633.1, read on the forward strand.
GTCCATTAGTTTCTCCAATCTATCTATCAGGAATTTTGTTGGAATTTTACTAGGAGCGTATATATTCGCTAGGGTACATTCTGTTTCCCCTAGTATACCTTTAAGAAACAAGAATCTCCCTTCTGGGTCTTGCATCATACCCCCTAGTTTAAAGTGCACATCTTTTGCCAGCCCAATCACCACTCCCCTTGCTCTCTTTGATATCGCATCCCCATAGTACCAATTCGGGAATTCCCTCGACCATAGTCTAATATTCGAATCATATGTCAAATGGGTCTCCTGTAGGGACACCACTTTTGTCCCATAAGCCTTCAGTTCTTTTAGGATTTTATGTCTTTTGGAAGGTGAGTTTAATCCCTTTACATTGTATGTTAAAAATTTAAGTGTTGTCATTTTCTTCCTGTTCCTGCCTGCTTTGTTCCTCCTAGCCTATATCGAGTTATTCCTGTTCTATCATAGCATTTGCACATTATGTCCCCCCTCTGTCCTTCTCCCCCTCCCCCCTCTCCCCCCCTCCCCCAGCGTGGCCCCATACGGGCCCCTAGGTCGTTGAGTGCCTTGAAAATCAAAGCTCTCACCGAGTCTCTTTGTCCTAAGAAAATAAATCACCGCTCAGGAGAACTTGCTTTCAGGTGTGTATTAGTGAATCCTTCAGAGGAGAGGAGTCCCTGGTGCTGGCTAAATGCAAATTGAAGCAGGGTTTGAAACAGGAAAATCTGGATGCCGCACACCGGATAAAGTTGAAAACATCTTCTTTATTGTAAAACTTGGATCATAAAAAACAGGACAATCAGGCGGGTGGTACAGACACAGCTGACGCGTTTCGCGCTCTAGTTCGAGCGCTTACTCAAAGCTATGAGTAAGCGCTCGAACTAGAGCGCGAAACGCGTCAGCTGTGTCTGTACCACCCGCCTGATTGTCCTGTTTTTTATGATCCAAGTTTTACAATAAAGAAGATGTTTTCAACTTTATCCGGTGTGCGGCATCCAGATTTTCCTGTTTCAAACCCTGCTTCTCTTTGTCCTAAGGTGGGGTACCGAGTGTGCCCCTCCACCCTTTCCTCAGATTGAAAATTAAGGATAGGGTGGGCCAGCCGGCCTCCATTATCATAATCTGAGTCGCCTCTATTGGTGTTTCTACATTTACCCCCCCTCCCCCCTCCACCCCCCCAACCGAGGACCATATTACTATAGAAACTTACAAGTGGTATCCCCTTTCTAGGGAAGCCCTAGTCTTCCCTCGTCCAGCCTGGCATATCTGGTGCCTGTAAGTCCAGTTTTTTGCAAAACTCTTCTAATTCTTCGGGGAAGCACATTCTCACCGACCTCCCCTCCTTATATCCTATCAGACAGGCTGGAAACCCCCAACTGTATCTGATGTTTTGCAGTCTCATCCTTTTCAAAAGAGGTTTAAGTAGTCGTCTTCTTGTCAGGGTTTCTTGGGACAGATCAGCGTACACCTGGAGCTCGGCTCCTTCATATACCAAAGGTGGTTTTCCTCTTAGTTTCTTCCAAATCCTCAATTTGTCTTCGTAAAATCTAAATCTAACTACTATGTTCCGTGGTCTCTCTGCTTCTGAATTCCACAGGTATCCTACTCGGTGTACTCTCTCTATTCTTAGGGATTCCTCCACCCCTTTGTCTATAAGGGGGCCCAGCACCGAAGAGATAATTTTCCTCAGGTCTTCTCCCTCTTTTTCTGGGACTGACCGTAGCCTGATATTCTGTCTTCTACTCCTGTTCTCCTGGTCTTCCAGTCTATATAAGATTTTCTTCTGGGTTTGTTGTGTTGTTTTAATTTGCTGTTTGAGGGCTTCCAGCTCTTGCCTTTGATTCTCTGCTGTTTTTTCATTTTTTTCTACTCTTTCCAATAAGTCCCCACTCAGCATGCTGATATCTGTCTTTATTGAGTTTTCCAGCCTCGGCAGCATCTCGCTCATCTCTCCTTTTGTGGGGGGGGAAGCTTCAGCTGTTCTACCTTCCACTCCACTACGTTCCAGTTCCCCCTCTATTGCAAGGTCTTCCCTGGAGTGGTCTGGGGTCTCAACTGTTGTCTTCTCTGCCCCCCCCTTTTTTTTCCACTTTGGTTTGTCCCTGTCTCTCTGAATCCATATTTCTTGGACTGGCTTCTTGTGTCATGTATTGTTTAAGCGTGCTGACTGCTGGTTTATCTTTCGGGGATTTAGGGGCGCCCCCTCTTGTTATTTTAGTTGTATTTTTACTCATCCTGCCCTTTTTTATCCCTCTTATCTGCTTCCTGCCCTTCAATGCTTTTGTCTTTATTTACTGTTGGTCCACACGGCTCATTTCCATCCGTTCCTTACCCTCTCCGCCTCTTGGCATTCCTGTGTCTCCAAGTGATCCCCATGGACTCCAGCATAAGAAGCTAAATGTTGCTGGGGGTGGCGGGTCCGTCCGGCCGGAGGATCAGGGGGGAGGGGGGGGGGAGTCTGGGGACTCACAGCTGCTTTGCTTTTTTTTTTTTTTTTTTTACTCACGCTCTGCCTCTCTGTTTCTGCCGCTCTCTGGTATCCGAAGATGTTCCTCTTGGCGGGTTTCCTTTAAGCTGTGTTCGCATCCCAGCCTAGCTGTCATTCCCTCCGCAGGCATACGGTGTCTCTCTTCCCGTTACTTTCGCCGGGGTCCACCGGCGGCTTCACACAGCGTTCCCTATTTGTCTGTACTCATGTGAGTGTCCCTGGTTGGCCATTTTTGTATGTCATGCCAAAAATTTTTTCTTTAGTTGTGGATGGAGTGGGGAAGGAGTAAAACTTCCCACACCCACCCCACTGAAGCCGGTCCGGCTCAGGTGACCCCCCCCTAGACGCCCGCCGAGGCACCTTCCACCCGCTCCCCCGCTCCCCCCCCAGGCAAGCACGGAGGAAAGATCTGAAACACCCCTCCCCCTCTGTCTTTCCTTGGCTCCCTCAACCTCACCTCCCGTTCATGGGGGGAGAAGGATTCGGAGGCTTGGGTTTGTACTAGATAAACACCTGGTGAAGCAAGCTGTGGAGTCTGTGAAGTCGGAAACAGTGCAGAGTGTCACTGCCAGCCCTGCAGAAGGAGGAACATCAGCTCTGTGACCCCCTCTACAAGACAACACCAGGTAGGAATTTGAAAAAAAAAAAACCCCTGAGTGTTATAAGTGTGTCACTATTTGTTGCAAGAATATAAGGAGCACAATTAGGGGTTACAGAGTGAAGTAAGGAGACCCAAGAAGTCATACAGAGAGGTGGAAGGTGGGAGAAACAGAATATGAAAGGGCGCACCACTAAGGCTGCAGAGGCTAAAAAATCAAGGGACAGCTTAAATACAAGTACCATCCAAAAATATATGACAGAAACACAAGCTAGAAGCCCAAGTATGGAAAATAAACAGCAAAGTGGAAGAGATATAAAAAGAAAGACCCCGCTAAAAATAAGGGAGCGTCAGGAAATAATTCCAGATTAGCAGCCTCACCTGAGCCGGAATCAGAAACAAGTACAGAAGTAAATATGGAGGTTTTACCTACAAAAACAAAGATTCAGGACATGTTTATTAAATTAGAGAACGTGTTGAAGTCAGAGATTCTTAATATCAGAGGAGATCTGGGAAATCTATTGAAGAGAGTGCAATCAGATCACAGGGAATTGCTTCTTAAACTTGAACAGCAGGAGAATCATAACAGAAGGCAAAACCTTAGAATCAGAGCCATCCCAGAACAGGGAGGAGAAGATCTGCTCTCCATAATGAGGGAAATTTTTAATCCCTTACTGGGAAGAAATAAGGAGGAGGAGCTTAAAGTGGAGCGAGTCCATAGAATAAGAAAACCTGCAAATGTTAGAGAAGACTCACCCCGGGATGTGATTGTGAGGTTTCATCATTATGAAGAAAAGGAAAGGATCTGGAAGAATTTGAGAGGAGTCCAGTCGCTGAAGTATAATAACAGGGACATTCAAATTTTCACAGATCTGTCAGCCAGAACCCTGACGAGGAGAAGACAACTAAAGCCACTCTTGGACATTCTAAGGGAGGGTAATATGAAGTACAGTTGGGGTCACCCATTTTCACTATTGGTAATAAGAGAGGGTAGAAGCTTTAGATTAAAACGGATGGAGGACCTACAGGACTTTTGTACAAATTTAAACATAATGATTCCACAGGACTTGGAAGTAAAGATTTTTTGAGGGGGGGGTGGGATTGGGGGGGGGGAGGGAGTTATAAGGTTAAAAGTGAGATCGACAGAGAGGCTATGTGTATTGCGAAATTCCTCCGCCCTTAACTCCATGTAGTGTGGGGGGAGGGGGTCCTCTTAGCCCCATGGTGGGAGCAACACCCTGTACATGTGGGGTCGTAGGCGTAAAGGCAACATGGTTGATGCCACGGCCCTGAGGTCGGGGATTGACAGGGGGGAAGGGGGTGTGGGGGGGTGGGCACCCGCAGATTCAGGGTTCAGCTCAAGGGACCTTATCTTTCTTTTCTTTTTGTTTCCCTATTCTCTTGTTTCCATAGATTCAGGGTACAGCATGAGGGACTTTACTTTTCTCTTCCTTTGGTTTGCCCATTCTCTTCTTGTTTTAACTCTTGTATTTCCCTGTGCAAAGGTGGAGGGCCTACGCAGAGAAAAGCAGAGGTGCTTTCGCGGGATGTGAAGGCATATACAATGTGGGGTGGCAATGGAAATTAGATGCCTATCATATAACGTGAAAGGTCTTAATTCACCAGGGAAAAGGTGGAAATTGGGTCAGGAATTAAAAAGATTGGACATAGATATAGCTTTATTGCAGGAAACACATCTAGTGCACGAGGAGGGTATTAAGCTGTCCTCAAAAGGTCTCCCGGTATGGTTATATGGAGACTCCTCATCCAAAGGGGCGAAGGGAGTGGCCATCGGATTCTCAAAGCGGATGAAATTTAATTTAGTGGACAAGAGGGTGGATCCAGAAGGACGATTTTTGTTCGTGAAAATAAACATAAATGAAAAAATGTATACATTGGCTAATATGTACTGTCCAAATAGATCTGATGGGGTACTTTGCCCGGACCCTGAATGGACTGGAGGAATTTAAAGAAGGGGAAGTGATCCTAGCGGGCGATCTCAATTTTTGTCTAGATCCAGCCTTGGATAGGTCAACTGGTTCCCAGAGGGAAGATAAGAGGGGTTGTGCAAGAATTGGGAAGAAATTACAGGCCCAGCAGTTGATTGATGTGTGGAGGGTGTTGCACCCAAAGGAGAGGGACTACACATTCTATTCACAGGTACATGGGACCTATTCAAGGCTGGACTATCTGATAGTTAACCATAGTCTATTGGACTCCGTTCTGAGCTCAAAGATAGAGATCCAGACCCTGTCAGATCACGCGCCAGTAGTGATGACATTGGTGCTAAAGGGCCTTCAAAGGATCCCATATACTTGGCGGCTGAATGAATTTCTTTTAGAGAAGGAGCATATTGCTGAAAGGGTACAGAGAGAGATCGAGGGTTTTTTTCATACGAATGAATCTGAAGAGGTCCCGGCGATAATTATATGGGAGACTTTCAAGGTCTATATTAGAGGGGTGTTAATATCAATTGGTACAGGGGAAAAAAGAGAGAGCGAGAAAGCAAGAGGGACTAATAGAACAAATATACAAATTAGAACATCTTCACAAAACTAACAAGGAAGCGGGCAAAAAAGTACTAAGCGAACTGATAATAAAAAGGGAAGAACTGAGAGATTTATTAGCAACAGAAGCTCTCAAAAGAAAGTATAAATGCAGTAAGGATTTCCATATAAAGGGGAATAAAGTAGGGAAACATCTAGCCGCAACTATTAGGAAAAAAAGAGTGGAGAATTATATAGAGAGGGTAAAGAGCAAAAAGGGAGAAATGAAATACTTAACGAGAGAGATAGCGGAGGAATTCCGAAACTATTTTTCTTCTCTTTATGCAGTGGGACAAAAGGAAAAACGGGGGGGGGAAGAAGGAACATATAGTAAGAGAATTCCTAAAGGAAGCAGCCCTCCCCATCTTGTCGCAAATAGACTCAATGGAGCTGGAAAGACCAATTTCGGAAGAGGAGGTCTTTAGAGCGTTGAAACAATCCCCAGGGAGTAAGAGCCCGGGGCCGGATGGCTTCACGGCAAGTTTTTATAAAAAATTTAAGGAATTCCTGGTTCCAAAGCTATGCCAGATGTGGAACGGCCTGGGAAACCAGGAAATGTGTGGGGACGCCTTATTGGCAGCAGTGACACTGATTCCCAAGGAGGGGAAAGACCGCACCCTATGCTCAAGCTATCGACCTATCGCATTATTAAACGAAGACACCAAATTATATGCGAAAGTATTGGCACTCCGGTTGAGGGAGAAAATGGCCTGCCTGGTTCATCCGGACCAGGTGGGATTCGTTCCCGGAAGAGAGGGAAGAGACAATGGGGTGCGGTCTCTCCTTATACTAGAGGCATTTAAGGCAAGCAGATCCCCAGGGCTACTCCTGTCAATCGACGCAGAAAAGGCGTTCGACAGGGTAGACTGGGGATTTATGTTTAGCACGTTGGAAGAAATGGAAATAGGGCCAGCAATGTTAAGAAGGATAAAAATCCTATACAATCACCCTGCGGCTTTCGTAAGGGTGAATAATGTGCCCTCTGCTAGTTTCATTATGCAGAACGGCACCAGGCAGGGCTGTCCGCTGTCCCCGCTCCTTTTTGTTTTGGCCCTGGAACCACTCCTTAATATGATCAGAAGACACCCGGACATCAGTGGATGTGTAGTAGGCGAGGAGGAACACAAAATGGCGGCATTTGCCGATGATATTGTTTTTTATAATTCAAAGCCCAGAATTTCAATCCCCAATATGTTGGCCATAATGAGGAGGTACAGTGAACTAGCAAACTTTAAAATTAATATAGAAAAATCTGAAGCTTTAAAGATCAATATAAATAAGCTAGAAGCTAATAGTCTAGTCGAGGTGTTCCATTTTCCATGGAGGGAAAATATCAAGTACTTAGGAGTGAGGCTGACGAGCTCCAGGGGTGGCCTGTATAGAATAAATTATATACCTCTTCTGAATGAAATAAGAACTGAAATAAAAAGAATAACGCATGGCCCTGCCTCTTGGGCGGGGCGAATAAATATTGTAAAAATGGTGCTTGCACCTAAAGTGCTGTACAAAATGCAGATGCTTCCCATCCCAGTCCCCCGGGAGTTCTTCAGGGTTCTGTCGGAGATAATTAATAGATATGTGTGGGGTAACAAGAAACCGAGAATTGCGCACGGGGTATTATGTAGAGAGAAAATGCGTGGGGGGTTAGCTCTCCCTGATTTTAGAAATTACTATAGAGCAATTGTAATAGCACGGGCACTGGAGTGGGGTAAGAGTAGTAATAATAAAAGATGGGTGAATTTAGAAATAGGGTTAAGTAAGGTATGTTTGAGCCATGTGATTTGGAAACCACCACACCACAGGAATTTAGGTAAAGATACACACTATATAACGCATCATACACTTAAAGTTTGGGACCAGACTCACCAATAAATAAATGGGATTATGACTCACCGTTAATTTATATAAAAAATAACCCATTTTTTCCCCCAGGAATGGGCTCGATAGGAGGGAATTGGATTTTTCTTATCAATATGTTTTATTGAAGTAGAATAAAGTGATACAATTACAAACATACAATAGCTGTGATGGGATACACCATTAATACATAAAAAAAAAAACATAACTGGATAGGCCCAAATATATCAAGCAATTACCAATATAGGAGAGAAAGACTAAATTGTGCAAGGTAATTGTTATACACTGATGAGGTGTATGCACTGTAGCTTGAGAGTGACGAATTGGGAGAAGGAAAACAAAGAAAGGAAAAGGGAGGAGGGAGTAGGAGGGTGAAGGGGAAGAAGGGGAGAGTAGAAGAAGAGGTAGAAAGAAAGAGAAAGAAAGAGGATTCTGGTCAGTCACCGTAATATAATGTAATGAAGAGGAACAGATCATGGTCTAGAATGCAAATTTTTCAGACTTTAGTTGTACATTTAGAGTTACATAGCCAAATAGCCCATATATCTCTAAATCTATCTAGAGTAGAGTTAGTGATCGCTAGTAGTTTCTCCATCTCGCATTGATGGTTGAGAGTGGTGATGGAGTCAGAGGGCGATGGGGAGGTAGGTGGATGCAGCATAAGTGTTAATGAAGGCTTTCTGCCAGCTTTTATCTGGAAAAACCATACCCAAGGTTTCTTCCCATTTAAGAATAGTTGTGGTTTTCGAAAAGTTATCTTGGGAATTACAAATGTTATAGAATAGGGAGATTCCTTTTAATGGGCACTTAGTGTCTTGAAAAAATTTAAGTATCACAGTTGGTAGCTCTAAGTATAGGGGCAAGGGGTGTCTCAAAAGAAAAGATCAGATTTGCATATAGGTAAAGTGGGTGTGGGGAGGGAGATTGAAGTGTGAGCATAGGTATCCGAATGTGTGGAGAGAAGTGCCCTGGTATAGCTCCTTCAGGAGTGTAATCCCTCTGGATTTCCAAAGGTGCAGGTCAATATGAGGGATGAAGTGTTGGAGCACCATGAGGGGGGTGTTGATCTTAGATAGGGGATGGAGAATTCAGACCACATTTTAGTAGAGATCTGTATTGTCGAAATCAAGGAGGTGGGGAATGAGGCTCTCAATTTAATAGCAATAAGGGTTGATGTAGGATCTTTAAAGGGAATATTTACACGCTCTAAATGCGACCAAGATTTATGGTCATGGGGAGTCCACCAATATCTAACTTGGTCTAGCACACAAGCTTTGTAGTAAGCCAGAACGTTGGGGACTCCCATACCTCCATTTGTCCTGTGCTTTAACATAATGGAGAGTGAGCACCTAGGCGGTTTATGATTCCAGATAAACTGGGTGAAGAGCTTTTGAATTGAGAAGAAAAAGGTGGATGGGATGGGGATTATTAAGGTGCGAAACAGATACAGCAGCTTGGGAAAGATCAGCATTTTTAAACTCGCTATTCTTCCCGCAACTGATAGTTCTTGTGTTCGCAAATAGGATAATTGTCTGGGGAGTGATTCCAAAAAGGGTTTAAAATTGTGATGATATAGTTGTGCAGTGTGTGTGGTTAACTGTATGCCTAGATAAGTCAATGAAGTGGGTGTCCAAGCAAAGGGAAATTCTTTACTTAATGAGGTTTGTAGGGGGGTCGGAATATTGATACCTAGAATCTGAGATTTAGAGGCATTTAATTTATAGTATGATACAGCGCTAAACTCTGCAAGTAGTTTTTGCGTCTCATTTAATGAGGACTTGGGATTGGAAAGAATAAGCATGACATCGTCTGCAAAAAGACTAATTTTGTGTTCAATGCCAGCTATGGTAAGCCTATTGATTTTAGGGTGGGATCTAATACTTTCTGCCAATGGTTCCATTAGGAGTGCAAAAATGATGGGTGAAAGAGGACATCCCTGTCTAGTTCCGTTCGTTATTTTTATCAGTTTAGATTTAATTCCTGAGCTAAGGACAGTGGCTGAAGGGGTAGAGTAAAGAGAGAGGACAGCGGTCTGAAGCCATCCTATGATTCCAAATGCACTAAGTACCGCTTTGAGATATCCCCAGTGGACCCTGTCAAACGCCTTCTCTGCATCCAAAGAAAGGAGCAGAGAAGGCGTTCGGGAAGAGCTCGCTTGTGAGGTCAGATTAATAAGACGTCTGGTACCGTCAGGAGCTTGTCGACCAGGTATAAATCCTACCTGGTCTGGTTGAACAAGGTAAGGCAATACTTTTTGTAGTCTTGCGGCTAAAAGTTTAGCATATATCTTGATATCAGTATTGAGCAAAGATATGGGCCTATAATTAGCGGTACTAGTGGGATCTTTGTTAGACTTAGGTATTGTAACAATCACCGCTTTTAACATCTCAGGGGGAAAGGTACCAGATGAGGAAGCGAGATTGAAGACATCTTGCAAGTGGGGGGCAATTTCTTTGGATAGATGCTTGTAATATTCATTTGAGAATCCATCATCTCCGGGGGACTTCCGGTTGGGCAATTTGCTGATAGATAAGCAGATTTCTTGAGTTGTGAATGGTTGGGAAATAGTATCAAGTTGGGCAGTTGTGAGTGTGGGTAAATTGACTTTGTGTAGGAAATCTGCAATAAGTGCGGGAGAGGGTTGGGGGGTAGTTTCATCATTACGTAGGTCATATAGAGATTGATAATAGTCCGCAAAAGCATTTGCAATGTCTTTTGGGTTAAATAAGGAAGTATGAGATGAAGGGTGCTTAAGATTAGTAATTTTTTGTTGGATCTGCTTTGTCTTTACTTTTTTAGCAAGCCAAGCTCCTGCTTTATTGTGCAGGCCATAATAGTTGGCTCTAAGAAATTTAAGGTGATTTTCGTATTTGTATAAGAGGAGGGATCTCAAGGTTTGTCTGTCCTGGAGTATGTCACGTGTTAGTTGGGGGTCTTGGGTAGTTTTATTTTTTTGCTCTTTCAGGGATATAGAAGTAAGCAAGTCTTCAATCTGCTTAGCTCTCTTCTTTTTAACATATGATGCCATTTTAATCAGTATTCCCCTCATATACACTTTATAGGTGTTCCACAGAATAAATCTATTAGTTTCAGGGATATCGTTGTACATAAAAAAATCATGGTGTTCCTGGACGATATTTTGGTACAATTGCCTGTCGTTCAAAAGAGAAGTATTCAATCTCCAAAGAGGAGGAGGAGAATTGCGTAGGTGGTCATCAAATGTCAGGGTGATTGGCGCATGATCCGACCAGGAAATTGTACCAATATCCCTGCGTAGAACATTTTGCAGTGAAGCCTTAGTGGTCAGAAAGAAATCAATACGAGAATACGAGGAGTGTGCAGCGGACATGAAGGTGAAGTCTTTTTCAGATCCATGGAGGCATCGCCAGGCATCATAGAGCTCATGCTGCAGCAATAAGGGAGCAATAGATTGTTTAGGACTTCTAGTAGGGGTAGTGGAGTCCATATCAGGGTTTAAAATTGTGTTGAAGTCCCCACCAATAATAAGAGTACCTTGCATCACTTCCGCAACTTCGTTGAGCAGAGGGGTCAGGTATTTTTTTTAGATTAGTGTTCGGAGCATATAGGTTGACAAGAGTGAAGGTAGTTCGATTGAGTTCGCAGATGAGGATGAGATATCTGCCTTGAGAGTCTGGAATGGTGCGAATAAGGTTGAAGGGTATAGAATCTTTAACAGCGATGAGAACTCCACTAGCCTTTTTTGGGCCATTAGCCATATATAGGTGAGGGAAGTTACGAAAATTCACTTTGGGACACTTGTGGGCAGCAAAATGCGTTTCTTGGGAACATATAATGTCCGCTTTGAGAATACGGGCTTCTTTTAATAGTGATGATCGCTTAAAAGGACTATTTAGACCTTTAGCGTTCAGTGACAGGATTTTCAAGGGCATAAGGAGTTAAATGAGCGCTGGAGAATTGTTGTGTAAAGGTTTACTATTTGGATATGATTAGCAGAAGCATACCTGGGAGATGAAGGAGCCTGTGCGCAGAATGCAATATGTGGGACATATGCAGGAGGAAGGCAATTGCTTGAAGGTGAGCAATAGAAGGGATCTTGGGAATCACAATTCTTGTTAGGTGACTCAGTAAGTAAACCAAATCCATTCCGAATGCTTAACATATCTTGCATGATGTCTGGGTAGGTGGGGGGCTCAGAGAAAGTGGTGAAGCAGAAGAGAAGAGAACAAATCAAGATCAACATATTAAGAAACTCCTGACAAATGCAGGCTCAATGGGCAGCCTAAGCTGCTTGGGTAACGTAGGGGGTAACTTTGAACCAATAGTGCAGTGCACTATGTAAAAATAGAAGAAACACAGTAACATAGGCTCACAGCCTCACGCTGAGGAAATCTTGTATAGGAAGAGAATGGTCTCTTAAGAGTGAAGGGGTTAGCTCATGTCCATTCTGTTTCTGGATGTCCCAGCGTGGAAGGAGATGAGGCAGATGAGGGGGGAGGGTGTGCCTCCGCTGGGAGAAGTTGCCATTGTTTAAAGAGTTGTATGCCTTTGTCTACACTGTGGATAGGGAACATTTTTCCGTTCCAGGTAACCAGAAGCTTTGTGGGGAATCCCCAGCGATAAGTAACACTATTGTTTCGTAAAATTTTCGTAAGTGTGACGAGCTTCTTTCTGTTCATCGCTGTTTGTTGCGATATATCTGTATACAGGGATATGCCCGTGAAGTCGCCTGGAACCACAGGGTTTTGCTTGGCTGCCGCCATGACACGCTCTTTCACATGATAGTAGTGGATGCGAGCCAGAGTATCCCTGGGCGCCGTGTCGGGCAAAAATTTAGGTTCGGGTATGCGGTGGGCTCTATCAATGCACAACTCAATATCAGACAGGGATGGCAGAAGAGCTTTCATGAGGCGTTGGATAAAATTTGTAAGCTCATTTGGGGGTACGGATTCAGGTATTCCCCTGAACTTTATATTATTCCTCCTCGAACGATCTTCTAGATCTGTTAATTTAGTCTGGAGGCGCTGATTTTCATTCTCTTGATCTGTGTAAGCATCAACAAGATCATTGTGAGCAGAGTACAATTCCGCCATTTTAGTTTCTAAGTAGTGTATTTTATCACTGTTGGTTTGAACTGTGGCACTCAGGGGAGCCATCATGTCAGAAAAGTCATTGAATTGAAAACCGAATGAAGACCAGAAGATGGAATAAGCAGGGAAAGAAGAAGACATTAATAAAGGAATTGTCAAAAACTGTCTCTTGTCTTTTTTAACATTTTTGACACTTTTTTTGTGAAATGGTAGGGTTACATTTGTACCCCATTACCATTTCACATGGGGGGGTGGGATCTGGGGGTCCCCTTGTTAAAGGGGGCTTCCAGATTCCGATAAGCCCACGGCTCACATACCCCCACAACCACCGCGCAAGGGTTGTGGGGATGAGGCCCTTGTCCCCATCAACATGCTGACATACTCCCCATTTTGAGGGCATGTGGCCTGGTACGGTTCAGGAGGGGGGACCGCTCTCTCGTCCCCCCCTCTTTTCCTGTGGCCTGCCAGGTTGCGTACTCGGATAAGGGTCTCGTATGGCTTTTTAGGGGGACCCCCACGCCATTTTTTTAAAATTTTGGCGCTAGGTTTCCCTTAAAATTCAGGTCTGGTATGGATTTTGAGGGGCACCCCACCCTATTTTAAAAAAAATTTTGGCTCGAGGCTCCCTTTAATATCCATACCAGACCTGAAGGGCCTCGTATGGAATTTGGGGGGACCCCCACACATTTTTTTTAAAATTTTGGTTGGGGGTTCCCCTAAGGGCCTGGTAATGCACTGTGCCCCATGACGTTTTTTTTAATGAATTTTATGTGTATTGCAGAGACCCGACAATTTATTATAGCCGCGAATATTAAGAGGAACCCGGAACCAAAATGAAAAAAAAAAATGCATGGGGGTTCCCCCAAATTCCATATCAGGCCCCCAGGTCTGGTATGGATATTAAAGGGAACCCTGCGCCAAAATTAAAAAAAATGGACCCTTTATTCGAGCACGCAACCTGGCAGGCCACAGAGGGGGGACGAGAGAGGGGGGGACGAGAGAACGCCCCCCCTGAACTGTACCAGGCCTCATCCCCACAACCCTTGCCCGGTGGTTGTGGGGGTCTATGGACGGGGGACTTATCGGAATCTGGAAGTCCCTTTTAACAAGGGGACCCCTAGATCCCGCCCCCCTGTGTGAATTGGTAATGGGGTACAAATGTACCCCTGCAATTTCGCAAAAAAGTGTCAAAAAAAGACAATAGATGGTTTGTGACAATTCCTTTATTAATGTCTTCTTCTTTCCCCGCTTCTTCTTCCATCTTCTTCTGGTCTTCCTTCGGTGTTCTTCTTCTTCCTCCATCTTGTTCTTCCCCGCTTCTTTCTCTATCTACCTCTGCTTCTTCCTCCGGTCTTCTCGTCCGGCATCTTCTTCTCCGGTTCGTTCTCCAATCCGCCTCAATGGGAGTCTCCCGCTGTGTGATGCTTCTGTTCAGGTGTCAGCTCTTATATAACAGAGAGCGGGGCCACCCAGGGACCCCGCCCCCTCTGATGCACAGGGACTTCCTTATGGCTTTCCCTGTGTTGTCAGAGGGGGCGGGGTCACCGGGTGGCCCATTATATAAGAGCTGTCACCTGAACAGAAGCGTCACAGGGTCCCGCAGACCCCCACAACCACCGGGCATGGGTTGTGGGGATGAGGCCCTTCTCCCCATCATGGGGACAAGGTGCTTTGGGGGGCTACCCCAAAGCACCCTCCCAATGTTGAGGGCATGTGGCCTAGTAAGGTTCAGGAGGGGGGGCGCTCTCTCGTCCCCCCCTCTATTCCTGCGGCCTGCCAGGTTGCCTGCTCAGATAAGGGTCTGGTGTGGATTTTGAGGGGGACCCCCACGCCATTTTTTTTTTAAATTTTGGCACGGGGTTCCCTTTAATATCCATAACAGACCTGAAGGGCCTGGTATGGAATTTGGGGGGAACCCCAAGCATTTTTTTTTTAAATTTTGGTTTGGGGTTCCCCTGAGGGAGAATCCCATGCTGTTTTTATAAATGAACTTTTATGTGTGTTGCCGGATTGACAATTCATTATAGCCGTGAGTAGTTTTTTTCCTTTAGAAATGTCATTTTGCTGTCAGACTGTTCTAAATATGGGAAACATGTGCCACTTTACAGGCATACTATAGACACCCCCCAGGTATGAAATTTAAAGGAATATTACACTTTTATTGTTTCACTTTAAGCATTATTAAAATCACTGCTCCCGAAAAACGTCAGTTTTTGCTGAGACCAAACACAAGACAATAACGAAATATCAGGCTAAACTCTAATAATCTTATCCCAATATAGGCCTCAATCTATAATCAGTATAGGCCACTGATGTCCCAAGTTAAAATGTTACCTTACCTTACCTTTATGTTCGTCGCTTCCGGTTCTCCTTCGACTGCACAAAGAACATACGTACGACACACGTGTGTTCACTTCATATACACTGCGCATGCCTGAAACTCCGCACCGCGTCGCCCGCCCCTGACGTTCTTTCTAGAATATTCCCCACCCCTTCTCTTTCTGCGCAGTGGGAGATTAACATGGTGGAGACACAGCAGGTGAGTAATAGCAGTAATGAGGAGGAGGAAAGCCCGGAGCCTGAAACCGTACCTAAAACCAAATGTGAGAAAGGCCAAGATCATGACTAAAATTGTGAAGAGTCTGCACTGGAATTTTGGGGTACGATGATCCAAGGAGCAATTGAGGATACGCTGGTCAGACCTGAAATTGAGGGAACAGGATCAGTATAGAAGGATCAAGAATGTGCTTTTAAAAAGTAAGTACTTGCCGTGTGTTCCAATTATTATTACTTGCATGCTGCGCCATGTGCTGTTCTTTACTGTTGTACAGTTTAAATTGGCAACTTTTGTGGGCACAGTACTCGGTCGTAGGAAACATTGTTCGTTTGTCAACTAAATACAATGTTTTTGGCAGATACAGAGTTAATTACATTTGGTCATGCTAATTTTGTATTACAAGAAGTTTAGGACATTGTTGTCTAGATGTGTTTGGAACTAGAATGAGTTGCAAACTTGATTCAGTGTAATGTAGGGGAGGACACTCAGCAGTTGTTTACACACCTGGACTCAGGAGCATTAGTGTGGGACACAAGAACAAACTTTTTAGGGTGTCCCACACAGGTACTCCAGTGAATACTTGGGGTGTCTCCATGTGTGAAAATTGTACAGAAAAGATAAGTATTGCAGCTTTGTTAAGGGAATAAATAATGTCTTCAACTTGGAACTCAACCAAAACAGACAATTGTACCCCACTTCCAAGCAATGTTTCACATTCATATTTCTGGCCACAAATATCCGTGTGCTAAGTATACCTTTTGTTTCATTCTCATAGAGGAGAAAAGACATGGGACGTCTGAGAGGACAACAGGAGCCCCCCCCCCTTATCTCCTGAAGAAGGGGAACAGAGGACACAACCAGAGGATGTGGATGAAGGAGAGGTGGTGGAAATTGTAACCACAACAGGTGAGTGTCTGACACCACACATTCAGATAATAGATGTATGCCTGCATATTTATACTGACAGTGCACAAAGACTAATCCAGGACATCATGTATTGTAGTCGGGATTTAGACATCATCAAGCAAAAGACAAATGAGGTTGAATAAAAACTGAAGAACATGATTGATGTACTAGGAAGAATCTAAATAACTACCAAATGACACCAGTTTATATTTTTTGGGATCAAGTTTTAACATTTTTTGACGCATTTAAAAAACCAAATTTGGAAGATGCACACAGTGTGTCAACATGTGCTATCTGCCATCAGGGGATATCAATGCACGCGTTTTGTGGGTGCAACCCCTTCCTCGTAACTCAAGTAGGTGGGAGGAAGGGATTTCACCCCCAAAACACGTCCATTTATTCCCTTATGATGGGAGATAGCACATGTTGACATTAGGTACGGGATCAGAAAGGATATCCCCAGTTTTAATCCCAATTTGTGTGAATCTTCTTCTAAATTTGGCTTTTACAGGGGTAACATCACCACATCTGATGAAGGCAAGATCAAGACATTTTTGACACTATAATGTCTGATATTGCCTTCAGTTTTTCAATGTTGAACTTTGTAAGTTCCAGAGTTGTGTATGTTTTGTTTGCAAACATGCCTGTTTATGTACTTTTCTAAAAAATTCAAGGTAAAACCTTAAAAAAACAAGATGTGTTTTTTTTAACACAAAATGTTTTATAACGCACATGTGGATGTAAAAGGTTTTATACTCAACAATGTGTGGTTTCTTCTTTCAATACTCAATATCACTTTTTGTATTAAGTTGGTGTTTACAGTGACAATGGGGGTTAGTTAATAATGTAAAAACCACTTGGCACTACATGTGCACTAGGAGAATCTAGGAGACAGTTTAAAACAAACACAAGCAGTAAATCAAAATCAAGATTTTGTCAGATGATTTTTTTTTATTTAGAAAATATTTAAATTTTTTCTGGCATAGCAATGGCCCCCCTAGCCATAAAATATTCAACATATTTTTCCCGCACTTCACGGGGGCTTTGTGACAGTAAGCCAGGACGGCCAGCTTCCAGGGCCGTCACTGCATTTTCTTGAAGTCCGGCCTCAGGCCCAACTGAGGCAACATAATTTGGAGCATTTCTTTTTAAAAAGTTGTGCAGTATGCAGCAGGATAATACAATGTGGTTCAGTTTGTACTCTGTCATATTTATAGCCGTTAGAAATAGGTGGAACCAG
This sequence comes from Lithobates clamitans, assembly GCA_037952925.1. Taxonomy (NCBI): domain Eukaryota; kingdom Metazoa; phylum Chordata; class Amphibia; order Anura; family Ranidae; genus Lithobates; species Lithobates clamitans. The sequence continues at coordinate 2,345,549 of JBBGZY010000633.1, forward strand.
CTGGCCATTATCCCAAAGGTATTCTCCACGACTCTTCGGGCTCTGGCCAGCTGGTAATTAAAAACCCTCTTCTCCGGGGTGAGGGTCCTCTGGGGGAATAGCCTCTTCAGATGATCGCCCAGACTAAATGCTTCACCAGCAATAAAAACAAACGGGAGTCCTTCAACGTTCTCTTCCGCAGGTGGCAATCCCAAGCCACCACTCTGGAGACATCCATAGAACTCCGTCTGGGCAAAGACTCCACCATCTGACATCCAGCCATTCTTCCCCACGTCCATATAGAGGAACTCATATGTCGCTGACACCACCGCCATCAACACGATACTATGAAACCCCTTATAGTTAAAATAGTATGACCCCGAATGGGGTGGTGGGACTATGTGGACGTGTTTCCCATCAATTGCCACTCCACAGTTGGGAAAGTCCCAACGGTCGGCAAAGCGGGAAGCCACAGTTTGCCATTCCTGTGACGTTGAAGGAAACTGTGAAGTCAAAACAGAAAAAATAAAATTAGTAATTTTGCACATAACATTGCAAGCAGATTAGACACAAACATTCTTGGCCAAAATCAGTATAACTTTTATTTTAAGGAGTATTTAAAGACAAAAGTATAAGGTCCCCTAATCAGATTCTACCCCCCTTCTGATGGCCCACGTCGTACGTCACCGCGTTCTTGACGGTCGGAATTTGGTGTGACCGTGTGTATGCAAGACAAGCTTGAGCGGAATCCCATCGGAAAAGCCATCATACCTTTTTCCGAGCAAAATCCTGATCATGTGTACGCGGCATTACTGTGTAAACTTTAAGTGCCTACTTCTTATCTTGCACCACAGAATGATTAGCCATTATGTTGTGGAGATCTGAGTTTAGCTTCAACTATGTAGTGCAGGGGCCTGCCTGATTGCATACAAATTGAGAGTGTTTAGGTTTTAGCTCCTATTAAATGCTTTTGATAAATCTAAAGGAAAGATGTACAAGAAAATTGTATAATTTATGGCAAGCTTAGGGATAGGAGAATGTGTCTGGATTCGATTTGGGGGGGTTTATCGAACCCTGCCTGAAGTCTGAAAATTCCTAAGCCCCCACTCCAAGATAAAGTTAATAAGATCAAAAGATTTTAGGCAGGAAAGGCAGGCAGGTTTTATTTTGAAGTAAACTATAATTTATTATTTTAGAGGCAATAGGCACACATATTGTACAGTGGCTGGATAGTATGAAAGCAGCGTTGTTTGGCCGCAATATAAGAGGAAGAAACAAGACAAGTTTTACATATTGTCCATTGGCTGGACAGTAAGTAAACAGCTTAGTAGAGCTGCAATAATAGAGGGAGACGAAAGACAGGTTTTATCCTGAAATAAAAATTAGAGTGTATTGTTTGAGAAGACAATATTCATAAATACTGTACATTGGCTGGACATTACGTAATCAGCTTGGTAGGGCCGTAATGTAAGAGGGGAAAGTTTGGGCAGGTTTTATCCTGAAAAAAAAAAATTTGAATTTATTATCTGACAGACAATAACCCAAAAAAAAAAAGTTTGTGCCGCGTTACCCCTGGAGTCTACCCCTTGATAGTTTAGGTTCTCTATATATTGTGAAAATCCTGCGAGTACGAAACAAACATAATAACCAAAAGGTAGGCTGACTATGCTGCTGGCAAAGACCAGAAGGAAAGCAGCGCCATCTAAATGCAGCATTATAAAGACATTTTATTCCATAAAAGACAATTGGTAGCTCACAAGATGTATGAGATGTCAGCGCATGTGGGATTAATAATGTGGTTCATCTGCTCATGGGAAAGACGATCTTCTCACTAGTGAAGAGGCAGCTGATGGGTTCAGGGATGCTGGTGGTTCCCAGTGCTTCCAGACACTCCGGACGGCTCACAGACAGCGATGTACATCACTTCCGGTTGGAGAGCGTGTGGGGAGGAATGCATGTTCGTTGCATGCATACTCCTTCATCAGGCTATGACTGTGACCATTTTGGAGGAGGTATATATAGTCTGTTGTGACCAGGACTAATCAAGCGTTACCTTGGCAACCTTTCAAGGTGGAAATTAGTGTATAAAGGGGCGCTGGAGTGTCAGATTAACCAGTTAGATACCATCAAGGTAATCTAATAGCAATTCAGATAAAAACGATTGTATACTGGATGGTTGCAAATGAAATAAGGTTTTACAATTTTATGATTAGAAACAATGGAACAATCAATGAGTATTGGGACAATGATTATGGGCAATATATATGTATATAATGGTGGAGATCAAAATAATAAACTAAATATAAAAATGAAAATGAAAAAAAAAAAAGAAATATATATATATATATATTTTTAAATGAAGATAAAAATAGTAATAAATGTGGAATGTAGTTACATGGAGTGGATGTGGACAGTGAAAGGTAGAGGGGAAAGAGGAGGAAATTAGGGAGGTAAAAGGGGGGGGGACCGAGAAGATGGGGAAAAAGAATGGGGGGGGGGTTGAAGAAAGGAGTCACTAGGGGAATGCAGTAAAAGGATAGAGGATGACCAATTTGACAATAGGGGTAAGGTACATTGGGTACTTACTACTGGAGGATATCAAGAGGAGGAATAAGACCGTAAAGGTCCTTAAACCTTATTGATGATAAAGGTTGTTGGCCAAACGAATGAAGGATTATAATAGGGCAAACATAATATATATGATATATGGTAGTTCATGTTTATACAAGGCAGGAATATTGTATGTGTGTATATATAAGAATGGGGTGTGGGATTAAAAATTAATTGATGTTAATCTAGACCAATATTTAAAGTAAAGGGTTAATTTCTAGTTCCTCATTCAGCCCACCCGGCGCAAGGGTATCTAATCGGTATATCCAGTAGGATTCTCTTGCGCAAAGGCACCTGAAACGTTGGCTGCTGGGAAATTATTGGGTATTGCTTCCATTACCCAAACATTCAGGTCAAGGGAGGAGTGTTCGTGGTGAATGAGAAAATGTTTGGGAACACTATGTTTGTCAGACCCGGCGTCCACTAGGCGCCTTTGTTCCCCAAACCTTTTACGGAGTGTACGGATTGTGCGGCCTACATGTTGTAGGCCACACGGACAGGATAGGCAATATGCTACAAACTCTGATGAGCAAGTGTAAGTCAGATATGGGATATTTTTGGCCCTTAGACTGGAATTCTTTTTGTCTATGGGTGACATGTGAGCAAGTCAGGCACTGAGACTTACAACATTAATACATGCCTTGAATGTCCTCACTGGTGGACAAAGAAGTTGATTTTAATCTGCTAGATGCAATTTTGTTTTTTAGGTTCCTGGCTCGTCTGTAAGACCTAATGAAAAATTGAGCACTTGTCTGAGCTGTCTGAGCACTAGTTGGGAGTAAGAAGCACTCTGTGGGATATTGCAGCTTTTAATGGGAGGCTGCATCTTTTGTTTTTTCATCACTATTTCACTTTTATTATTTATACAGTTTTTGTACAAGAAACTGCAGAAAGAAACTGTGTCACAACAGCAGCTTAGCCCTCAGTCACTTGTACACTCTCCGGTCCCCAGTACACAGGATCTCAATTTTTGGCTCAGCCAACTGACTGATGGCTGGATGGCATGCCCACAGAGGGCTAGATGTACATGCTCCGGTCCCCACACTGATCTGGTGCACAATACTTTGCAACTAAACTACTGTATGGTGACATACTGCAAAGGGCAGCTAGACATTAGTCAGTAGCAAACTGTGGATCCTGAAATAGATAATAAATAAAAATGCCCTAATAAAGTAAAATAAAATCGACTGTACCTCCTGAAAAGAAACTAATACACTAAACCCCAAGCAGGAGGTTAAAAACATGAACTTAAAGAAAAATAAAAAAACACCAACAGAACAATAAACAAAACTAAAAAGAGGAGTGGATGGGGGACAGAGGTTGGACTGAAGTTGTTGCTGTCACACACAAAAAGGTAGTCCTAACAAAACATTTTGGCGCTCTGCACCATGAATACAGGGTGTAGATAATAATATATACTCCAACACAGTGCAATTCACATTAAGGTTGCACAATACAGCACTGTAGAGTACTTTTTAGCACTGTATATCATCAGCTGTTTCTCCCTACAAACACAGGAAAATACACATTTATTACAGATATGTGTTGCATATATATATATTTTTTTGCGTTGACATAAGCTTTAAAGCAACAGCTCCCTTGTACTATACAGTTTCCTTACAAATTTGTAGTATAAACAGTCCTCTACAATATTCTAATATGCATCCTCTGCTTCAGGCATATTATTTAGCTTGAGAATGCATTGGCTTACTTAGAAATGTAATAAAATAGATTTACTTTCTCTTAAAATGATCATAATCCAATCAATTTATTTGCGTTTGTCATTCGTAGATTCAGCTTTATTGCCGAGTCGAATGCCAGCAGTTGAAGCAGTGAATGAAATGATACTCTTGTGATAAATATTGCATTAATTAAATGATGTATTTGTAATGTATACATAGGCCATAATAAATAAGTAACAAATGGAGCATTAGACTGTGACAGATAACGTATAATAAGGTATTCTGTTTGATGAACACATAGTCTGTTCTTTCAGGCTAGTGCTTGTATCTGCATTGGAGCTATTAGTTGAAGCTTTTTAATGTGTATTTTCCTGGTATTTACTGCAGCTATCTTGTTTCAGCAAGGGCAACATGGTCATATTTTTCAATTATGTGGTTAATATTAGGCTTTTAAATGGCTTCCATGGCAAGTCTGCTGTGTTAAAATGGAAGTGAAATTACAAACAAAAAATTATATTTTAATGTTACTTTCCTCTAAAGTACAGCAGTGAATAAACACACACCCCACTAGAATTAAGAAGTTGGTAGAAAATATGGGATCTCATTTATGGCTCTCGGGTATATATAGATTTGTGCTAAAGAAAAGTGTCTCTGGGGAAATTGTAATGTAAATCAAAGAACAAAAAACCTAAAGCATTGTACTATTGTTTCCATGATTGCGCTGCAAGCCTGGAAACGGTGTTTCCATTCTGTAATATTTTCAGAGGGAATTATTTCTTCCTCCCCCCCATAGAGAAATAGTGGGAACGAACCTAAAGTGCAAGTAGAAACATAAAAATACAAACTCAGAAAAAGACCAAGTGATCCACGGACTCTGCCCCTTTTTATTTTTTGTGTGTTTTTTAACCTTTTTGTCCTAAGCATGCTTAAATTCACTTACTGTTGACTGACTATCTATCTATGAAAGTCTGTTCCAAGTATCGACTACTTTTTTAGTGAAACAATGCTTCAGAAGGTTGGTTTTGAACATTCTTCCTGCTAGTTCAAGGTCATGCCCCCATGTTCTTAATCTTAGCTTCTTTGCAAATACTGCTCTCCTGGACCTTATTTACACAACACTTATGCCCCGTACACACGGTCGGATTTTCCGATGGACAATGTCCGATCGGAGCGTGTTGTAGGAAATTCCGACCGTGTGTGGGCGCCATCGGACATTTTCCATCGGATTTTCCGACACACAAAGTTGGACAGCAGGAGATAAAATTTTCCAACAACAAAATCCGATCGCGTCAATTCCGACCGTGTGTGGCCTGTTCCGACGCACAAAGTGCCACGCATGCTCAGAAGAAATTCCGACACCGGACAGCTCGTTCTGGTAAACTTAGCGTTCGCAATGGATACAGCACTTTCGTCACGCTGCAATGTTCAAAATGGTTTAATACAACGCACTCTCTTCTTCTTTATAATGTGCCAAGAATATATTAGTTTTGATGCTCATATTCACACACACTTCTCACAAACTTCTTTCGTTACTATTTATCGGGATTCCCTCAATATATTTTGATTTCTCACATCTGACAACATATTTTTTTTTTTTGACTTTAATGTAGAATCTTTTTTTGTGTTTCTCTTTTTCAATTTTTTTTTTTTTGTGATTTTGATTTGTACTCCCGAAAATGTTTGTGTGTTTTTTGTGACAAGTTCCCACAACACCATTGATATGTTGTTCTATTTAATCTGTAGGAGATTGTTTGGTGTTGTTAATTTCACATTTTATGTTAGAAATGTACCTGAATCGTCACCAACAAACTGTCCTTTTTGGATGAAAACACACACAGGAGAGTAGAAATTTTTTTTATTAAGGGGTCACAACTAAACAAAGAGGGAGGCAACGCTGGAGAAACTGCAGAAGTGGGCGAAGCCTTGGACCCCCAGGGCAGACCTCAATTATTTAAAAGCAAAATTGGTGGCCTGAGGAGTCCATATCTAAGGGAGGGCAGTCTGGTCCAGAAGTCCCAGAGATCCTGAAAGCAGCAGATGACATCTGTGTCCCCAGGCTGTGGTCATATGAGAGACTGCATCTTCTGTCAGACCAGACTGAACCCAGGGTCATCACTCTTTGGTCTTCCTTCCAGCCTTTGGCTGTGGTGGTCTAGTTGTGGCAGCAGGAGGAGGAGGAGGAGGAGTATCGTCCATCTCAATGACATCCGTCTTGTGTGTCAGTTCCCCACTCTCCCCCTTACGTAGGACTTTATAAATCAGGTCCTCAGAGATCTTGCGTTGGCCCTCCTGCATGCCCAGCAATTTGGTGGCAGCCATGCAGGCAAAGGCCTCTTCAGGACTGTTGAAGGCTCTGAGGGACGCCGAAGCCTCCTGGATCAGCCTGTATGCTGAATCCTGCACAGGACTGGGAGTGGCCTTCCTGGCCCTTTTGTATGGCAGGCAGAGGGGAGGAACCTGAGACTCAGTCAGGCTGCGACTTGTCCCAGGCTTCTCTTGGCTGACACTTAGCCCCGCCTCCTCCTGGCTGCCACTAATCCCCGCCTCCTCCTGGCTGACACTAATAATCCCCGCCTCCTCCTGACTGCCACATTCCACAGCCTCCTCCTGGCTGAGGTCTTCCTGTGTATGAAAAAGGGACATAGTTTTAGTATTTTATTCATCACTCACACACAATTTTCACCTCCTGACTGCTGCAAATTGAATGTTAACAAATATAACAGACTATCCTTCTGAGCCCAGCATTTTTCATTCTTGTCCCAATTTTGTGTGCCCACTACTGTCTATTGATATGTAAAACACTTTCAATTAATGATCAATAATAATATCTAGTAAACATCATTTATTTATTGGCCAGAAATCTGTAGAAGAATGCTATACCTGACTCCAGCTGGGCTCCTCCACTTCTTCCTGGCTGGAAGGCCCAGGTTGGACATCAGAAGCCTCAGCTGGGATGGAAGGAAGAGTGGAAGGAAGAGTGGAGAGGGATTCCCTGACTTCAGTGTGGTCTGACAGAAATCGCAGTCTCTCATAGTACCACAGCCTGGGAACATAAACATCATCTGCTGCAGCTCCGGACCTCAGAGAATCTGTGACCTTCTTGCGCTCCCTAAGATATGTGCTCCTCAGGCCACCAATTTTTGCTTTTAAATAAGGGATGGTTGCTGTGGGGACCACCGGCTTCACCAACTCCAGCAGTTTCTCCAGCGCTGCCTGCCTCTTCTGTTTGTGATTATAGTGGGGGTGTCTGACTTGCCACAGACAGGGCAGCTCCCTGTACTTGTCAATAAACAGGGGCAGGAAATTGTGGTCGTTGAACCCATCCATTTTCTCTGCAAGACACAACACAAGACAAACCCTAATGTCAGGCCAAACTCCCCTAATCTTGTTACAATATAGGCTTCCATTTCGAAGCAGTATAGGCCCAAGTTTAGATCCTACCTTCGTTAGCACGATCGGCGTCTCTGATGCCCCTTCCTCCGCTCACAGATCGTACGTAAGACGCGTGCGCGTTACGATTTATACATACTGCGCATGTGTATAACTCCGCCCGCCTCTGACGTTCTTTCTATTCTATTCCCCGCCCCTTTTCGTTCGGCGCAGTGGAGGAAGAGCACATGGTGGATAGACAGCAGGATCGTGCTAATTACAGCAACGAGGAGGAGGAGGAGGAGGAAAGGCCAGAGCCTGAAACGTCCTGATCCAGAAGGAGATTAAAGGACTCAAATATGTCCTTTGGGGAGATGTTGGAGATGGTGGACATCCTGAAGAAGGCCGACTATGATGGAAAGTATGGGCCTTACCCGAACCACAATGTCCGAAAGGCCAAGATCATGGCGAAAGTGGTCAGGAGTCTGCACCGGAAATTCGGGGTACGCCGATCGAAAGATCAGCTCAGGAAGCGGTGGTCGGACCTGAAATTACGAGAACATGAGCAGTACAGAAAGATCCGGAGAGTGCTGCAAAAAAGTAAGTAGTTGTGCTGTGTTCCTATTATTTTTGTGTTTATTAGGTTCGTGCTGCTCCATGTGCAGTTTAAAATGGCAACTTTCATGTTCATGGGCACATTATTCGTTCGGATCACACATTTTAATTTCAGACGATAAAATAACATTGTTTAGGCCATATGCATTTGGCCACCATTTTGACGCCCTATACTTGTCTTCAAAGAATTGGGTTGTGTAGATGGGTTTGTTACTAGAATGAAATGCAAACTAGATTGTGTGTAAGGAGAGGACACTGAGCAGCTGTTTTCACATCTGGACACTGGAGCACTAGTGTGGGACCCCAGAACACCATTTTTATTAGGGGGGCAACACAGGTGCTCCAGTGTATACTATAGGGGGGTCTCCATCTGTGAAGCTTGTACTAAACAGGTAAAGTATTGCAGCTTGACAAAGGGCATTAAAAATGCTACATCTTGGAACTCTGCTAAAACAGACAATTGTACCCCACTTCCAAGCAATGTTTCCTATTTATAGTTCTGCCATCAAATATCTGTGTGCTAATTATACCATTTTTGTTTTACATAGGGGAGAAAAGACTCGGAGGACACCCCTCATCCGAGGAGACCAGAGCCCCCCCTCTGGAAGAAGGGGAAATCCCCCAACACAAGAAGAGCAGGAGGAGGAAGACGTGGAGGAACTAGTCACCACAACAGGTGAGTGTCTGCAACCACAGGCTCAGATAAGAGATGGATGGCGGTATATTTTTTAGACCTAATTTATTTTGGGTTCCTCTCTTTTTAGGTGATCGTGAGGTTGTGGATGAAGATCCTTTCACATCTGAAAGTGCCCAGATCCTGATCGGGGAGTTTATGGGGTGTAATTTACAATTGGAAAACATCAAGCAAAACATCAATGATGTTATTCCAAAATATAAAAACATCATTGATGTTTTGGGGCAAGTTTAAAGCCCCTCAAAATCACTTTCTTCTTTTGTCTGCTACAATGTGTGAAATGTTTTTGTGATTTTTCCCAAAGCCAAATTTGGAGGATGCACACAGTGTGCCAACATGTGCTATCTGCCATCACGGGAGATCAATGGACGCGTTTTGGGGGTGCAACCCCTTCCTCAATAATAAAGTAGCGGTGAGGAAGGGCTTTCTCCCCCAAAACACGTCCCTTGATCCCCCCTGATGGCAGATAGCACATGTTGACATTGGGAAATTGGTGTGCATCTTCCAAATTTGGCTTTTCCAGGGGTGATTTCCCCCCATCTGAACGCAATATCAAACACAGTTCCTAAATACTCATGTCTGATATTGCCTTCCAGTTCTACCAAATGTGAACTTTGTAAGATCAAGATTTGTGTCTTTCTTGTGGGTTTTACACAGGCCTGTTTTCTATAAAATGCACATTTTGATTTTGGATAATGAAACCACAAAAATTGATATACAACAAACATGTTGGTTTGTCAGAAAAACCTTTAGTAAATGCACATGTGATTGTGCTGGTATTAAAAAGATTGTTAATCAAGAATGTGTGGATTATTGTCTCAAGGCTACAACACTTTTGGGGTGATGTAATTGTTGATTTATGAGAAAATGGGGGTTATTTCCTAAGGGCAAATCCACTTTGCACTACAAGTGCAATTTCAGTGCAGTTGCAAGTGCACTTGTAGTGAAAAGTGTCTTTGCGTTTAGTAAATAACAGCCAACAGTGCTTTGTAAGGTTACACAATCACAACATTTTCTGCACTCCACACATTTCTGTCAGGGTCAGCTCAAACAAACACAAGCAGTAAATGTCCACAAAGAAGAGCCTGGGGGGAGATGCCTGTCGAGAATTTCAAGTCTTGCAGGCTTCTCCCTGTGGCCAAATACCGCAGGGTAGCGACCAACCTCTGCTCCGGAGAGAGTTTAAACCCCAACTTTTTTTGCCAATTTCAACAGCTTAAAGTGATTGTAAAGGCTCGTTTTTTATTTTTTTTAAATAACAAACATATCATACTTTCCTCCACTGTGCAGTTCTTTTTGCACTGAGTGGCCCTGAACATCCTCTTCTGGGGTCCCCCGGCGGCTCTCGTAGCTCCTCCTCTTATCAGATAACCCCCCTAGGAGAAGCACTCTCCTGGGGGGGATTACCTTGAGGGCATGCTCCCGAGTCCAGCATTTGCGTACATGGACATGAATGGCGGACTCAGCCCCGCCCCCGGCACCCGCGTTATTGGATTTGATTGACAGCAGCGGGAGACAATGGCTGCGCTGCTATCAATCTATCCAATTAAGAGCCGGGACCCCGTGGACACAGCGCGTCCCCGCCGAGGGAAATACGGGCTCAGGTAAGTAAAACGGGGGGCTAGGGGGCCGGTCACTGCCAGGTGTTTTTTCACCTTAATGCATAGGATGTATTAAGGTGAAAAAACACGAGGGTTTACAACTTTGATTAAAAATACAGGTAACAGTTCCAGAACACAGGTGGGAAAAATAACAAAGAAGGCACACATATAAGGCACTGGTGATAAGTGCTACATATAGTACATCCATAGGTCAAGTCATATAATGGAGTAACAAGAAATTATCAAAGGAAAAATATAAAGTGCGGGCAATTCTCAGCATCGGCACTCCCTGACCACGTTGAGGGAAAATGCACTGAGGATCCTGCAGCCAGTGGCGGTGAATATTACATAACGTAAGGAGTATATTCATTAAAAAATTGCAGATCTATTTGTTTGAAACTGCATGTACATTTGTTCTGTGCTAATGGGGGCAAAATCAAATGTTAAATATTTACTTCCTATTATCAGCTTAAACTAGTGGCCATGATGCAGTATTTTCCTGATTCCCTCATCTTTATTAATGAATAACATTCAACCTGGAGCAAAAATGGCCTAATAACATTCGCACAAAATGAATGTACATGCAGTTTCACAGGACTGCTCTGCACACTTTTTATAAATACACCTCTAGGCATTTGTGACCTGCTATAGGTGAAATTATTTGCTTGAAAATGTGCTCTAATTTGCTTAGAATGCATGATTAAAAAACTGGGAGCATTTACTTCATACTACTTTTATTATATTTAAAGGTTTCATTGAGGTCCCACCTTTCACCATTTTATTGCCTGTCTCTGGACTGTCTGCCTGTCTCTGGATGTCTGTTATCTTATCGATATCCTTTTGTAACAGAGGTCTCCAAAACTAGACACAGTATTCTAACTGAGGATGCACTAAATATCGTTTTGGGGGGGTAAGGACCTCCTTCTTCTTGCTAGAGACCATTCTATGTATTTATGTAAAACCTTTATCCAAAAAAAACAAAAACTTGTTGCTGTAACTGCAGTGTGAGCTGGAGTTTGGCTTCAATATATTAGTTTAAATCTACTAGTACATGTAACACTCCCCTCCCCTCCCCCCAGATTGACAATGATGCAGTCCAAAGGTGTCTCTGTTGCTCCTTCATCCAGAGTGTAGGCATTCTGATACAGGAAGTGTGTTACTGGCTGGATCACCAGATGAAAACAGAAGGAAAAAAGCCTAAAAAAAGAAAACTAATACAGCCACCACATCTAAGTATTGGAAAGCTGTAAAATAACATTTTGGTTTTGGGTTTAATACCACTGTAATAAGATATTGAAAAAAAGCATTCTCTCTTAATTTTGGGAAAACTGGAGCTCTACTAAAAGCTGCTTTTGATGAGTTCCCCAGCACCTGATTGGCTATGTTTTTTGTATCCTTTCAATGTTGGGTTAGAAAAAAGTATTCTGTTTCATAAATAATAGTATAAAATCAAGATCAAGTCATGTTACATGGACAGAAATGCACATGATAGTGACATTTTCACAGATTTGTAGACGTTACACATCCAAATGACATTACATTTTCTTAATTGAGTATGCTCATACATAAATCACAAATGTCATCCAGTGCATCCAACCTATTTATGGGCACCTGATAATTAATGGGTAAAGGGTTTTCCCTAAACGTCTTTCAGGCCAGCCACCTTTTGAAAGACCTCGGCTCCTCCCTTCACAGGAAACACCGCCTTAGCTTCAAGATTTAAGCCCCTTCTGCCCCACTGGGCCCTCAGTTTTGGTGTTGTGTTGTTGTTTTCAAAGGAGGTAGAGGATTGCTTGGGAGCCATCCGTGCCACCCTGGGAATCCAGGAGTAGAAGCCATCCGTGCCACCCTGGGAATCCAGGAGTAGAAGCTGTTATGACTCCATGATAAGAGGGATTAAAGTGGCACAGTGGCTAATGGGTTAGCTTTTTTGCCTACCAGCACTGAGTTTCTGGGTTCGCACCCCAAACATGCCACTTCATATAGAGAAGGTCGGTTTTTCCTCTGTTAAACATAACTCTTGACTCAGGGACTTCCCTAGATTCAGGGCCTGGGGGAACAGAATAACTTACAGAAGGCACTGTATAGACTCAGTCCCCCCTCCCTCTAAACTGCTTAATGACAATCACAGACCTGAGGGACACTTATCTGTACATTCCCAGGGTGGAGAGCTGTCAAAAGTTTCCCAGGCTGACGATAGAACCAGGGAAGGCAAGCAACTCAGGGGGCATTTTAATAATTGCCTATCTGGACGACCTGCTCCTATTTATCTTATTGGCCTAGGAGGCTGTGGTTCCCAAGCCAGTACGCTCTGGTGTGGAACCTACCTGGATACTACAATCTGGGAGGACCTTCATCTCAGGGTCATTCTGCTGTCAACAGGTGGAGCAGTGGATTCTACCTGCATGGCTTCCAAGGAGGAATTGCTAAAGGCAAGAGCTTCTCGGATGGGGTGCCGGCCCTGCTAAGTAGCAGGAAAAGGGAAACCTGCTCCATCTACTGGAGACATTTTCAACAGCTGGTACACAGAGGGTGTTCCCGATCAGGGGCCGCCTTTTCTACAAATATTTCCATAACAGGTGTTTTTCTTTTTTTAAGAGGGTAGCCTTGAAGTTTCACAGAGGCCCAGAAATTATTTTGCCAACTTTCAGTTCAGATCCTGTGGGTGAACATAAGTTGGACGTTAAAAGGTCGTAGAACCTTTGCCAAACTCTACAGGTTGGACCTGTGGATCGCTAAAGATTGGACCTTCGGGAAAAAAAGGGGTCCTACAACCGGTGGTCCCACCCTAGAGTTAAGGGCTCATTTATCTTCTCAAAGGTGGCTGTCCTGAAAGGCGTATAGGGAAAATCAGAGTTACGTACTGGTAACGTCTTTTTCCAGGAGTCTTTCAGGACAGCACTGATACCCACCCGAAATATGTGTCTGCAATAAGGAGACTGCCCACTGGCTAAGTGGGTAGCAGTTCTGTCTAGCAGCACTGGGGTTGCTGGTTCAATTCCCCAACATTCTAATGGAATCCCTGACAGGGGAACAGTCAGGAGGATTAAAAGCTATGTTTATGACACGTTCTTGTGTCTCCTCAGCTGGCCGGAGGTACTCTTAGAAGACTGAGGGCCCAGTGGGGCAGGAGGGGCTTAAATCTTGAAGCTAAGGCAGTGTTTCCTGTGAAGGGAGGAGCCGAGGTCACTCAAAGGTGGCTGTCCTGAAAGACTCCTGGAAAAAGACGTTACTGGTACGTAACTCTAATTTTTTTTTTAAAAAAAATAAATTGTTTATCTAGTTTTAACTGTTTATAATATATTGATATGTATATTAGCATTTTTTTAAAGATTGTTGTCTTCACTAGGGGCGGGGGGGGTTTGGATTAGTATAGAGTAGACTGGATATAGTCCACCCTTACATCCCTAAAGAGGGTGTAAAATGCACGCAGGAGACTCAACCCAAACCTAATACAATTATAATAAAATGTATTAAAAGTACAAGTGAAAAAAACACTGCAAACAGTATACAAGAAATAGTGAAACACGTGTCAAATGACCTAATTAAAAGAGTAGCAATGATACACTATATACAAAGTAAAGGGAGAAATTTGGTGGGGCAGGGTCAGGCAGGAGGCGCATGCAACAGTGGGTGAATACATGGAAAAAAGGTAGAGGCAGTGGGATCAGGGTGACAGGTTCAAAGCAGCAATGATCAGGTAGACAGCTACCTAGCAGAATCACCAGTTCAAGGTCAGCAGGATCAAGATGTTTGGCACACAGGGCAGAATGTTGAGGCTCTGTGGAAAGCTATAAGTGGGGCTAAATACCCCCAGCAACCAGCATCAGGTGGGGAATAAGTGTTGGGATCTGCTGGCTACTGGGAGATAACTACCGGGAGAGAACCACTGGTGGACATCGGAACTACACCCTTCAAACTCAGAAACCACAAGGCCACCAGCAGGTGATCTAATTCTTGACAGATTGCTTGTTGATTTTAGGGTGGGGGGAGCCAGGGCAGAGCTCTGTCTAAACATGGATTCTGTAATTACAAGAAGTGCTGATGCCATTATAAATGGCGTCACAGAAACAAAACAAAGTATTATGTGGCACTGCACATAAGCTTATGGCTTTACTAAAGGCAAATAGACTTTGTACTTTCCACAAGTGCAGTTGCACTCATTTTCCCCAGAGCTTAGAAAATGTGGTAAAGTATGTGGTACAAATTTGATATCATAAAAATGACAGTTTTATTTGGCCGTTCAAGCCTGTATGATATAAATACATACAGTGTATGTGTGTGTATAGATATACATTGTATATATTATATATTATAATGAGATATTTTTGTTTCATTATATTTTATATGCACTATAATAGCCTCTATTATTTTGCATAGTGTGCATTAAACATGCCAGTAAGGGTCCTCATTTATTTGTAATTGAATCTGCATTTTTTTTCTTCAGAGAAAACAAAATGATGGAGGTTGACACGTTAGCTGCAGATCAGAGGTGTTTAGCTCACTTTGAAAGCTCTGGCACCCACAACGATCTGGAAAAGAACAGACAAGTTCCCAAAGGGAGGAGGTAGGATGACAGGACAACACTAGAAGACTCAGCAGAATGTGTGTTTGATTTGATTTGAATTGTAAATGCAATTGTTTCCCATCAAAATATCTTTTCTAAAAAAATGAAATGCAAACCCAGGCAGGTAAAGATCAAGTAATCATTTATGTGAATGCTTATCATCTGGATATTAATTCCATTTTCAAAATGAATTCAATTTGTAAGCGCAGCTTGCATTTACTCTGTCATGCTCTTTGCAGTTTGCAATTAGTATCCTAATGCTCACTCAGATTGCTTTATGCTAGGATATATCTCATGGTCACAGATAAAATAGGATATTTGTTTGAGTTCAAAAGGCTCTTAAAAGCAGAATGTAGGATAAAGAGCTTGTAAAGGTTATGTTTACGAGGAAATTGTTAAACTTGTTACTTTTGCTCAATTTTGGTTCTGATTGTTTTTATATTGCATATTGAGTTAACCTATCCATTACTGTACATTGAATTATAGATGTTTCTCTTACAGGGTCTTACCCAAAAAACTAAAACAATATATATATAATGGATATTTTTTAGAATATAATTGCTTTTGTGTTTCAGGAGGAGGTACATCAAAGCTGCAATGCTTAAATCCTAAGAAAGATGATATGCGAAAACAAGATATAATACTCTTACAAAACTCCCACAGCATGAGATATAACATAGATCTTCCATTACCAATTTGTATGTTATAGATTACATATGTTAATTTATTTATACTAGTTTAGGACAAAATACTAATCTTATGTACATTTAAAATCTTCCAGTAGGCCCTCGTATCTCTTGCGTCCTGAGTCAATCCCAAATGCAGAGAGATTCAGCATTTAGTTTAAACATAATTAAGTATAAGAATAAAAGCAGTTGTGTAGCTAGATGAATATGACTGTTTATTGCTCCCTATTTATGTATGCATCAATGGAGAGCAACTTTGGGTGGGGGGGCGGGCTAAGTTCTACAAATAATACATATGAACAGCGAAGCATGAATAGGTGAATGTACAAAACTTTCAAATCAGAATGTGACCAGTTGGAATGACTGGATTACCCAAATTGGGCCTATGTAGGCATGTTAATAATAAGTAATTTGTAAGTTATAACATACGCATGCTAGTGTGTTATACACATTACAGTAAATAAGCCCCCTGATAGAAGTGGAATATGTGTGGCTCATGCATATATACACTGTGTGTGTGTGTGTGTGTGTATATATATATATATATATATGTATGTAGATATATATATATATATATATATATATATATATATATATATATATATATATATATATTCATCCACACTCAGGAAAGCTAAATATGTAAATCTGCTCAAACAAAATCCACTAGAAATACTTTTCTGAATGTCTAAAATAGTTAACCTTAAAACATTAAAATCGGAATAAAAGAGTAACCTTTTTCCTACTGACAACTGCTGAAGTTTTCATCTTGTAACCTACATGAAATCTTCATTTCTGACTACAGTGTACAGATTTTTGCAATGGAGATGTTATTGGTTTGGTAATAAGAAACAGCCCGGGCCCTGTTCTGGAATGTATACAACAGAAGCTTTTGAGAATATTGAAAAGACTTCTTTATTATTATTTTTCAGTACAATCATGGATTCTACCATTTTATTACCTGAATGAAGAGTGTTTCAATATGCCATCCATCACCTTGACCAATGTAAAATGCTGAATATTCAGATTAAATTGGAACTTTTTTTCTATGAATAAGGAATTTCATTCAATTCCATAATATATGGCGTCTCAAGGGAATGGAAATTGAGCTGAAGGTCGCTTAAGGCAAGTGAGAAAATTGTATTATCCAAATACAAAATTCTATTTCTCATCATCAAAACCTGAAATACAGCCATGGGGAATCAGGGGGTCACTGGAGAATTCAATTAGAGATGAAAATGGAAAAGGTGCACATTTCAACTCAACTTTCATTTTTCTAAACAAGTGGCAACCAAAAAACCTGAAAGTAGCATAGAAATGTCTGCATATCCAGTAACTTTTATTTCAAGATGACTAAGAAAACATTTCATTTCATTATGCAAAAGACAGTACTAAGCTTGTGATACTCGTGCCCCATGTGCTTTATGATAGTCCCTTGGTATAGCTGTAAATAGTCATATTGATTTTGCTTTTCACTTTTGATAATGGGTTCAGATAAATGAATTCTGTGATCAGAAAGAACTAAAAAAGATGTATTATTTAATTACGAATATTGTCAGAAATTGACACAACAAACAGAAAATCACTATTTTGATATCACTCTTCATCTCTCCAGAGACCGTGAATAAATACTTCTATTTTCTTTTCCTCAAACTTGTGAAATGTGTATTTTACATGACTACAATGCTGAAAAAAACACTAATCGATTTGTTTGCTGGTCTGTGATTTTAGCACAGTATACTTTATACTTGTATCTATGTTCAAAAATAATAAAGGTAAGTAAACGAAGTGTGTCTTGGGGTATTTTTGTGCTTACCATCTAGAGACAGCAGACATGCTTGGAGCATCAAAACTGTATATTCCACATTGAAAAGAACTAAGAGCGCTCCAGTTGTTATAATGGAACCTAGTGTACACCACTGTATGTTACACTTACATCTGTTCATCAATTTACATATGGTGAAACTATTAAGGAACCATAATCAATATGAAAACTTATATTATATCAGTGTTGCACGCATTTTATTGTTGAATCAGAGAGCACTGCATGAAAGCATTTATTTATTAAAAAAAAATTCCCAATTAAAATGTATCTAAGCCCAAAGACAAAAAATGTAATATACTGCAAATTATAGAAACATATAAAAGTGACGGCAGAAAAAGACTGAGTAGTCCATCCAGTCTGCCCATTTTTTTGTGTTTTGTTTTGTTTTTGTTGGGTTTTTTTTTATTAACCTCATTGTCTGACTATAGATTTATGTTTATACCAAGCATGTTTGAAGCTATTTACTGTTGACTGTCTGTCTCACTACCTCTGTTGGTAGTTTATTCCAATAATCAACCAGCCTTTCAGTGAAATAATACTTTCTAAGATTAGTTTTAAACTTTCCCCCAGTTAGTTTGAGGCCATGTTCCCGTGTTCTTGATTTTGATTTCATATTGAAAAGGCTGCCTTTCTGAACCTTATTCACCCCCTTGATGTAGTTAAAGGTTTCAATGATGTCTCCCCTTTCCCTTCTTTCCTCCAGACTGCTCCATTTTCCCAGCTGGATCCTGGATTATGTTTGTATGCATCTGACCTGCTGACTGTACTTCTATCTGTCATTTGATGTGACCGAGTGGCTTAAGCCGGCCATAAATGATTCCAATCTTGGCTGGTTCAGCAGGGACAGCCGAAATTTGAACTATCTATGGGCAGGCTGATTGTACCTAAGTCGATCCATCAATTTATTTGAGTACAACCAACATGCCGTATGTTTACATGGGATTATTGGCAGTGGCTTTAGCTGCTAGCAACAACAATCACTGTGTTCTCCTGGCAGGGACTACTCCCCCCACCCCCTTGCCTGAAGAAAACAATAGCTCCACAGGAGGGATTCCCCCATCAACATTGACTGTGTTAATGGGTGAATTAAGCGATGTTCTTTCCTGCAACCCATGGCCATACATGGATTGAAATTCATCCAGTTCCTGCTGCTTGCCCATATATAATGTAACATGTAAAATATGGCAACCAGGAATCAGATCTCTTACTGATCTCACTATGCAAAAGTTAAATATTATTGGTTGCAATACTTAATGCACTTTATTACTGTAATTTTATTTTATTATACATTCTATGATGAGCCAATAAAATCTCAGAGATGTTGTAAACTTCGTGTCTCCTAAATTAAGCAACACCCAGCTATTTTATGATTCCTAAATTATTGTTTTGACATTGAAAATTCATTTTGTCAAATACATTTAGTGAAAATTGTCATCATGTGTGAAGTATAGCAATGTGATATGATACATCAGCTGTCTGGTAAAATAATATAGACAGATTTCAGTCTGTATATACATTGTATAAAACTATTATAAAATTATTTTTGTATAAAAAAGTAATATTTTAGGTATAGAGATAATGACAGAAGTGGCTAATGTATTGTATAAAATGTTTTCTAACTGCCATAAAAGTAGGTGAAATACGACCTAAGGTGGGATTGTAGCCAAAAGCAAGAATTATTTAAGCAGATGAAATAGCTGCTTATAAATATCTAGGCATTAAACTGATACTTCAAAGAAGGGAACAATAGGAATCGTAAAGTGCATAGAATGCAAAATTCCTGTGTGTTTCATTTGAATACAACTTTAAATCTTACAGTGCATTTGCATTTATGGCAGGAAAGGGTTTCATTGTCAGCTATTGCATTAAGTACTTCAACTGAAATATGGCCACTTAATGTATGCGATAGAGATGCTTGTTCAACAGCGCTTGCAGGTTAGAAATTTCTAAAACTCAAAATACTGACCAGGCAAAGTTGCATTTCTCTTCAAAACTAAATATTATAACAAATATATTGGCATTTTGTTTCATGAATGTTTGGCCTTGTTACCGATCCTATCTCTAAAAGTGGACCTGGTAAATGAAAAGTAAAGGATTATATGAAAGAAATAACTGAGGCATGTCTGTATCCCAGCTGCAAAATACAAATGTGAACATTGTTAGCATTAATAATGCAGAGTTGCTGTTTAGAAACGTTATTTTATTAGTTAGGAGAACAGTTACTTCTTCATTCATGCTCTCCTAGTTTCTGAAGATACATGTGTAGCAGCAGGCTTTGTGTTAATCAAGAAGTTGGTTTCTAGCCTGCTGTCTTTGGGCATCTTTGCACAGTTTGACATACTGAACTGAAAACCCTGCCACACACTTTTCAACTATATTTTGCTGTAATTTTTTTAAAACTTGCCACTTTAAATAAAATAAACTGCTCATATAATCAATCTTCATTCGATTGATTATTTGTTCCTTGTGTTCTCATTGGAGAAAAATCAGTAAACTGTCTTCAATATTGACCATCATTTTTCTTTCCTGACAAGCTCTATAGCAGCATATGTATGGGTAGATTCTGCTACCTCTCTACCCTGATAAGACCCTTAACTTATAAATCGGAGACTCTACTCAGCCATGGTGTTGTGCAACTAGCAACACTCTGACTGACTGCAGCCATGGAACATTACCTCCCTGCAGGATGTGGAAACCTTACAAAAAGATCTGAACAAATGAATGGGGTGGGCAACTATATAGCAAATGAGGTTTAATGTAGAAAAATGTAAAATAATGCATTTGGGTGGCAAAAATATGAATGCAATCTATATACCGAGGGAGAAACTCTGGGGGAATCTAGGATGGAAAAGGACCTGGGTGTCCTAGTAGATGATAGGCTCAGCAATGGCATGCAATGCCAAGCTGCTGCTAACAATGCAAACAGAATACTGGCATTCAATAAAAAGAGGATCAACTTCAGAGATAAAATAATAATTCTCCCGCTCTACAAGACTCCGGTCCGGCCGCACCTGGAGTATGCTGTCCAGTTCTGGGCACCAGTCCTCAGGAAGGATGTACTGGAAATGGAGCGAGTACAAAGAAGGGCAACAAAGCTAATAAAGGGTCTGGAGGATATTAGTTATGAGGAAAGGTTGCGAGCACTGAACTTGAGAGGGGATGTGATTTCAATTTATAAATACCGTACTGGTGACCCCACAAAAGGGATAAAACTTTTTTGCAGAAGGTTTAACAAGACACATGGCGACTCATTAAAATTAGAAGAAAAGAGGTTTAACCTTAAACTATGTAGAGGGTTCTTTACTGATATGCCCCGTACACACGGTCGGATTTTCCGATGGAAAATGTGTGATAGGACCTTGTTGTCAGAAATTCTGACCGTGTGTAGGCTCCATCACACATTTTTCATCGGATTTTCCGACACACAAAGTTTGAGAGCAGGCTATAAAATTTTCCGACAACAAAATCCGTTGTCGGAATTTCCGATCGTGTGTACACAAATCCAACGCACAAAGTGCCACGCATGCTCAGAATAAATAAAGAGATGAAAGCTATTGGCTACTGCCCCGTTTATAGTCCTGACATACGTGTTTTACGTCACTGCGTTCAGAATGATCGGATTTTCCGTCAACTTTGTGTGACCGTGTGTATGCAAGACAAGTTTGAGCCAACATCCGTCGGAAAAAATCCTAGGATTTTGTTGTCGGAATGTCCGATCAATGTCCGACCGTGTGTACGGGGCATAAGAGCGGCAAAGATGTGGAATTCCCTTCTACAGGTGGTGGTCTCAGCGGGGAGCATCAATAGTTTCAAAAAACGATTCGATAAGCACCTGAATGACCGCAACATACAGGGATATACAATGTAATACTGACATATAATTACACACAAAGGCTAAACTTGATGGACCTGTGTCTTTTTTCAACCTCACCTACTATAACTATGTATATGTAACTATGTCAATAAAGAAAAATAAAAGCTTTGAAGACAATTTTCCAATCTTGCTAACCGCTTCATGTTAGCACATGTATAGGAAACTCAAATAAAAGAAAGAGGATGCTGAAAATATTTTAACTACAGGTGGAGGGAGCAGAAATCGCTTTCTGTCCAAAACTAACATTACCTAAAGAAGAAGGATTGAAACAATAATACAATGACAGGTGTGGATTGAGTATCCGTTAGCCACTTTGTTTCACAAGGAATATGACCTACTGCTGCCTTGAAGCTGAAACCTTAAAGTGTAGTGTGCATAATCACACATTTTGCCACCACCTTCGCTTTGTAAGCCAAGGCTATATCTAGGAGACATTAAAGATGTCCTGAAGCCCTGATGGTAGTTATAGCCTCAAAATAGGATTCTAAAGTTCTGCCGGCATCCAGCCAGCTCACCTGTTGATATTTTTTCTAAAAAGAGATTTAAAAGCACTATTTTTTGCTTCATATGGAAATTTGTGATAAGTTTAGGGATGAAATCTAACACTGGTATCAAAGAAGGTAGCAAAGAATTCTTGAAATCAAGTGTTGCAATTTCAGACTCTTCTAGCAGAAGTGACCACAATTAAATAATGCTATTTTTAAAGTAAGGTTCCAGATATGTCCTTTTAAATATTATCAGAAGCCAAGGAGTCTAGGACTAATGGTAAATTAGTAATTGAGCAATGAGTAATTTTCTTGGTGGTCTTAGCCTTATGACAGCTGAGAACTGTACAATTGTGTCAATAGGACTGAAATAGTCCTTTCAGTGTGCTTACGTTGAGACCCATGTCTAGGCCTCTTTAGGGAAAATTAAAGACTCTATAGATTTGAGGTTTTCTGGGGGAAAACTCTTGAGAAGAAACAAACGTCTGAAATTTTTGCCAAACTCTCTCATAGGCACTGTTAGTGGTATTCTTCCTGAAGATTAACAGAGTATTAACACCCTTCTCGGAGCAACCTTTGTTGATTAGACTTTGCCAGCAGTGGGAGTTGATCTCTTGTCTTTAGTTGCAGCAGAAGAGAATACCATGAGCGCAAGGGCCTGGGGGTCACTTCTCAGGACTATGATGTTCCCCACTGCCTCCTCAGGAACCTGAATATTAGGGGGGCTGAAGGAATGCTGTATGCTGTTTGAAAAGCCTACAGTCAGGGTACCTGTCCCAAGCCCTTTGGAAATCCACTTTCTTGATGGAAAGGACCACTGACCTTGTGCTGACTCTCCCAGGGATGTGACTCTAATGCCGCGTACACACGATCGTACATTCCGACAACAAATGTTTGTTGGGAGCTTGTTGTCTGAAATTTCGACCGTCTGTAGGCTCCATCTGACATTTTTTGTCGAAATTTCCAACAACAAAAATTTATGAGCTGGTTCTCGTGTGTACACAATTCCGACTCACAAAATTCCACGCATGCTCAGAATCGAGCAGAAGAGCTGCACTGGCTATTGGACTTCATTTTTCTCAGCTCCTCGTACGTGTTGTACGTCACCGCGTTCTTGATGTTCGGAATTTCCAACAACATTTGTGTGACCGTGTGCATGCAAGACAAGTTTGAGCCAACATCTGTCGGAAATAAATCCAGGATTTTGTTGTCGGAATGTCCGATCGCGTGTACGCGGCATTAGCCTTTCTTGCTTGTATCCTTTGTAACTATTGTTCACAATATAGGGAGGAGGGAACAGCAATTTAGGAGATTCTGTTACTCCATCTATCACAAAAGAATCCTTTTCATAGAGGAACTGATCAGAATTCTTTAGTTCAGTTACTTCAACTGCCATTGGTTCAGTAAATGGCCCTGGAAAGGGCAAGACATCTACTTATAGGCCATGGGGACTGATCGTGCGCAAGACATAGAGGCATTGCAACAGGTGGAACCAAAAGTGATGTCATGGTCGTAAACAGTGGTGGTTCAGAATAGAGTTACTCTGCTACAATACAGAACTGGCATGTGTTCTGGTATTCATCTCATTGGGAGCTAATGTGATGGACTGTATTGCATAGTCAAGGCAAAACTGTTCAGTTATAAAGAGAGGATAAACATGAACAATTCTTTTTAAATTAGAGTCTGTTGATTAAAGTAAACTGTTTGGGATGAGATTTTCTTCAAGGTTAATTTTCTTTGAATTATAATAAAGGGACTGCAAATCTGTTATTTCCTCAGTGGGCAGCATCTTACAGAGAAAGTACATCAGTTGCTACTTTCTTAGCAGTAGCTACTTTTTTGCCACTTTGTTACTGGGCAGGTATTAAGGGCCTAATAATGACCCATGAGGTCACCAATTGACAAGTTTAGCACTTATATTACAGCTTAGCTAGCTAAGGGGAAACAAACTGTTACATTTGTTAACATTCTTTAATGCCAAAACTGAGAACCCTTGTACTGAACTACTTGCTCTGTTTGCTTTAAACATTTCTCTTATTTTCAGTTTGCAGATGTAGCAGAATAAATTTGCCTGTTATTAATAATGATCTATGTAGCACCCTGCTCCTGTTGACCAGGCGCTCGTATGTAAATTTAATGGGTATCTGTTCTGTATATAGTTCAGATTTAATGTTATGGCTAAATTAGCCTCTGTTCCAGCATTGGCTGTGTTGCGTGCAGTTCCACACTGTCGTCTGTAGGTGTTGTTGTCACCACAGGCCAGTGATGGAAGGGCAACAGGCTAAGGTGTATTGAGTGTCCTCCTTCCCTAGAAACAGCCCAGTGGGAGTGGTTCACCGCTGTGCATTCTGGGAAAGGATACTTAAGGGGCAGACACCATTTTTTCTCTCTCTCACCTCCTGGCCCTCCTGGCCTAAGGTATGTGACAACTCCTTTTCTGTCTCGGGGCCCTGCTGGCCCGAGGCTATGTGATCGCAAGTAGGCCCAGAAGCTATCTGAGGCCTATTGGTTTAGAGGTGGTTCTGTGCTGTCTTTCCTGCAGGAAGAAGCCAAGCAATTGAAAGATTCGGGGGAGGACACATCTTGGAGAGGACCGAGCGAAAGGCTGGTATCTCAAGAAGAGCCTGGTGACTCAATTGGAGGATGCATCCTAACCAAATCTACCTCAAAGTACTGCTGTGTTCGTTACCATTACTGAATCCTGTGGCAGAGGATCGTCCAACTATAACTAAATCCTGTGGCAGAAGATTGTTCAACAATTATTGTTCCTATCAAGTCTGTGGCAGAGACTTTTGTCCGTGCATCATTCTGGCTGCTAGGTCAGTGAGAGAGGCCTATCCGGGTGAGCAAGATCCGTTGACTGAAGGAATACTTGTCTACGGGATCTAAAAGTTCCTCCGTGATCTGCACAAGGTATCTGAACTTTCCCTTAAACCCTCCATCCCTCTACTGCTCAAGTTGTTTAATAAAAAGCCTTGGAAAAAGAACTAAATGACTTGTGCATACATCAGTGGGCACAAGGCACAACCACATACTTGTACGTCACCTGGCAATTGGGTGCGCAGCACGCTGCTCCAGCAAACGCTGTGTCCACCTGGATTGCGGCTCCCAGTATCACATGATCACAATGTAAATACAACTGTTATGAATAGGTTTTATTCATAAAGCTGTGCTTAGTATTGTGATGCTGTGATTGGCCCACAGCTATCACATGGTACCTGGGCCAGTTACAACCCCCTGTACCATGTGACCGGCTGTAGCCAATCAAAGATCACAATTGTAATCACGCTATCATGAATGAAAGCCATTCATGACAGCTAAAGCTATTGCTTATAAAAGTGATCATTACTGTTTTAAACAATAATAGTGTGAAAGAAAAACAAAATCCCTGATCCCTGAGTGATTCAGTGTCACTATGGTGACACTGAATCACTGAATCACTCTGATGATGGGAAAAAAAAAATTTGTTTGTATCTAAATTTGGGATGTTGGCTGACCCTTATGCCCCGTACACACGGTCGGATTTTCCGATGGAAAATGTCCGATCGGAGCGTGTTGTCGAACATTTTCCATCGAATTTTCCGACACACAAAGTTGAAGAGCAGGAGATAAAATTTTCCGACAACAAAATCCGTTGTCGGAAATTCTGATCGTGTGTATACAAATCCGACGGACAAAGTGCCACGCATGCTCAGAATAAATAAAGAGATGAAAGCTATTGGCCACTGCCCCGTTTATAGTCCTGACGTACGTGTTTTACGTCACCACGTTCAGAATGATTGGATTTTCCGACAACTTTGTGTGACGGTGTGTATGCAAGACAAATTTGAGCCAACATCCGTCGGAAAAAATCCTAGG
The DNA here is from genome assembly GCA_037952925.1 of Lithobates clamitans. Lineage (NCBI taxonomy): Eukaryota > Metazoa > Chordata > Amphibia > Anura > Ranidae > Lithobates > Lithobates clamitans. The sequence continues at coordinate 2,371,394 of JBBGZY010000633.1, forward strand.
ATTTTGTTGTCGGAATGTCCGAACAAAGTCCGACCGTGTTTACGCCCTATTAGAAGATGAGTTATTTCAATTATACCTCCAATCTTTTTTGATATTTATCTAAATGGCAGCAAATGCCCTTCCTTTTCCTTCTCCGTTTTTTTGGAGGTTCTCTGCTATATAAGTTTTTTTTTTATGTATATTTTTGAATAGACAACATAGACTGATAGGGTGCATTGTACATTTATATTTTTTATATTACACTATCCTTCCTGATTTGGTGTTTTATTTTTTCTCCACCAGATGGCAAACTTCAAAGGCAAAGATTGGGATGCACGCATGACTGGTTATCTCACCAGTTTTGGTCAAACGGAGCATCCTGAATCTAATCTTGTTTCTCTGTTCTTCCGCCTAAACAAACTGTTAGAAAAGAAATCATTACTATATTGGCATATACAATCTTTTGAAAACTATATAAGAGAAGATATTAATCCCTTCAGGCTTCGAATTCAAATTTTCCCCACCTTTGAAATTAAAGATATGGAAAGATAAGGCGGAATGGGAAAAAACATTGAATAAGTGCTCAAGAGAGATGATGAAACATCTAATAGAGGCATATAAGAAACAAATGAGCAAATTAGACAGAGTTATAGATCAGACCACGGACCTCCTGCAACCCCTACAAAATTTAGCATCCTATAAGGAGCGGGAAAAAATTGACTGAACGTTTAGAAAAATTCAATAAGGGGATTCTAATGAAAAAGGAGAAAAAATAGTAAGGGACAGGAATGCTTTGAGAGAGGGAAGGGCCTATAAATGGCATATCCATCAATCCCAATCTAAGGTGAATTCCAACTCATTTAAAGTGCAGGGTGGAAATATTTTACAATCTTCTTCTAACATATCTTCCTCTCAGCATCAGTCTTTTTCTAGGCAAAGAGGGACAGGACGGTTTAAAAGACAGAGACATCACGAAGAACCTCACAAACAATCGGTCAAAAAATGTGAGGACAGAACCCTCATCCAACAGAAAGTATACAGATTTCTGGGTATTCTAATTCTTTGGTGGCAGGTAACCCTCACGCTAGTGTGGTCTCAGAACTATCCTCTATTTCTTTCTGTGAAGACATATATGACCACACCAACTCTAGACATCCAGTAGATAGGAGGGAAACTGTATCAACACCGTATGCACCTATTTTCTCTTCTTTTCCGAGCCGCCCACTTCCAAATCCAACAAAAGGGAACACAACTCCCAACATACCTACAACTACCTAATTGATGTAAATAATGGGTCTGTAAAATCTAACACCCTCATGAATATAGTCAAGAAGTTGATGTCCTTATGAAGGGGTTGGGCTTCTGTCCCAATTAAAACTTTAACAAGTTTGATTTGGTCAAAGACCTCAACCTCTTCGTAAGGAAACTTCTATTAAAAAACATGTATGGTAAGAACCCCGATGCCAAGACACAGCTAAGCCGGGAGGAAGACAAAGCCATTGAACAGCTTGTTTCCCTCCTTGAGGAAACTGATGAATCAGATCTCATTGACTGTGTCGACATTGACAAGTTGTTGGCCGATGTCGACAAGGCATCCAAAGAGAAAGCAGCCAAAGCCAAATCGATGCTTATGAAAAAATCAGATCAATTCCCTGCACCTAGCTCTAATCCAAATGTAGCTACTTTTTTGAAGCTTGTATCTCGAGATTTGAATAAAATACCGCTAAAAGCTAACCCCAAAGATAATATGACCCCCTTGGAAAAACAAGCACTTAAAGATCTATCTAAGAAGTATTCACTAGTGATCAAACCGTCTGATAAGGGTGGAAACACCGTTATCATGGACAACGATCAGTATACTGCTATGTGCAAAAAAATTCTCCAAAATGAGAAATGGTATTGCGCCATTCCTGTACACATGATCGAGAAGTTCAATGCCAAGTTTTATGATCGAGTGGACACTGCAGGCACCAAGGGTATTATAACTGCCACAACTTGGAAATACATACGCACCGAGCACCCACGAATCACTACATTCTACTCGCTCCCAAAGATCCACAAGAACCAAAATGACCCATCTGGTCGCCCGATTATTTCAGGAAATGGCTCCATCTCTGAAAGATTGAGTCATTTAATCGATGAACATCTTAGGCCCTTTGTAATCAGTCTCCCATCGTATGTCAAGGATACGATTCACTTTCTCAAAATCTTAGATGGTCTTTTTATTACAGTGCACTCAACGTTAGTCACAATTGACGTTGAGGCGCTCTATAGTTCCATTTCACATACTTTGGGGTTGGCTACGATTCATCACATCTTGTCCCAACAAGTTGAGGATGACTGGCCATATAACACTTTCATCCTTCAATCTCTGGACTTCATCCTCAACCACAATGTTTTCTCCTTTGATGTCTCCCACTACCTCCAGGTACAGGGTGTTGCGATGGGGACCTGTTGTATGCCAATCTGTACCTGGGGAAGTGGGAGCGTGCTTTGATGGCAGATGAGGATCTGACGATGTATACTGACCATATTACGATGTGGTTAAGATACATCGATGACTTTTTTTTATTTGGGATGGCCCAGTGGAGATGCTGTCCGCCTTTCTGGCCAGGCTCAATAAGAATCAATTTAATATAAACTTCACCATGACACTCTGACGAGGTGACTTTTCTGGATGTCACAGTCCACCGTGGAGAGGGAGGTGCCATCCAGACTCGCCTGCTTAGGAAGCCGACAGCAGGAAACTCTATACTCCACGCATCTAGCTTTCATCCACTTCCTCTCATTACTTTTATACCCTTTAGTCAGTACCTACGTACTAGAAGGAATTGCTCCGATGAGAAACCTTTTCAAATCGAAGCAAAACGATTACAACTTAGATTATTGGAACGAAGATACTCGAAAACATGCCTGAAGAAGGCTTACAAAAAATCCTTAGAAAAAACAAGACATGAACTCCTATACTCTTCTAGAAAACAAACAAGGGATGCCCAGAATATCAACATGACTAGAATCATTATATCCTATTCCAACCAACATAACAAAATCCGTAATATAATACAGAAGTAATGGCATCTTCTTTCTATGGACACCCAACTGGGCAGGTTTGCACCGACTAGACCACCTATCACTTTTAGACGTGCTACATCAATTCGAGACTGTATTGTTTAAAGTGAGTTTAAGGGTGACAATCGGGGTGGTCCCTGCACAATCAAAGGCACATACACATGTGGGGGCTGCACCTTTCGTCAATGCATATAGGTGGGACCCACATGTGTATTGCCCAATGGTAGACCCTTTAAAGCAGCACACTTTGCTAATTGCAAAACGAAAGGGGTGGTTTATTTGCTATTATGTGATTGTGGCTCCTTTTACGTAGGTAAAACTAAGCTTGAATTACGCTCCAGGATGTCCAAACACATCTGGAGCATGAGTAAATGTGTTCCAGATCTCCCCCTTGGAAGACATGTTCTATCTTTGCACTGTGGTGTCTGTCCGAGGATCTAGTTTTTGGTCCTTGATAGAGTTCACCCCAGTGCAAGAGGGGGAGACTGGAACAAAATCATTTTACAAAAGGAGCTTAAGCGGATCTTCATGCTCCAGGCTACAACCTTCCCAGATCTAAACGAAGCAGCCAACTACAGGGCCTTCTTGGAGGGCTTTGTATCTGGGAGCATGGAGAAAGATTGATTTCCATTTTGATTGAGCAGATCATTCCTTTTGCCCATGTTATTCACTGTATGGGGATTCTTGGTGTGTGAATATGTATATTTCACAGCAGCGATTAAAAAAATATGTATGTGGCGCTATCCTATCCTAGTGTACCAACTCCAAATCTGTGATCTATGATGATCACAAAGTGCTAAAAATTAAATCCTAATCATAAAAGTGCAATGTGCATATACAATTAGGGCGAATAATCAAGTGCACTAAAATAATGCCCCGTGATCACAACATGAAGTCTATCACAATATATGGACTATGACTGATCAACATGAATCCAAATAATAATCATACATCAGAATATCATGTATTGCAATACCCATATATTCAAATTCTTATAAATACACATAAAAAATGAATAATGTGTCAAGTGCGCGGTTGATTACGACTGCTGTGACATAGACATAAAAGTGACAAAGTGTGCAAAATGACCGCAAGGTGCATACATGCGACTGATAATGCAACTTGAGGTCTCGCATAAAACTATTAAGCAATAAAAAAACATTACAAAGTGACAATAGTGCAATAAAGTTCAGAAAGTAGAAAAATTCCAATACAGTGCAACTCCTAATGTGACAGCAATGTCCGCAATGGGGGATCTTCTATTAAAAAAGTGCAAATACAGTGGTGGCAAGTGTCTTGTGATAAATGCATCCGATTCTGTTCCGTGAGGGTTGTTTCCCCCAGCCTCTCACCTGAAGTAGTGGCCCCCAATGGGCAGAGTCAAACGAAAATACCCAGGTGGATGATACTATGTGCAGAGGATGGGTCTTCAAAAATAGTCACAGCTCCCGGGAGGATGTCCGTGGATATGGTTAACTGAAACTCTCACCACTGCTCACAATGGTAATCCCAAGATGAAGGTAGAGAAGAAGAAATAACCTCCATAGTGTAGTATTTCGAATAAAATTTATTAAACAAACGTAGCAACTTACATATGAAAAAAAGCAAATTACATATGAAAAAGCACCTGGCTCCTCCTACCCTGAGGGTAGGAGGAGCCAGGTGCCGTCGCTCACGGCCGAACCCGTAAGTTTTTCGGTTCCTTACTGTTTGCTGCTTCTTTCATATGTAAGTTGCTACGTTTGTTTAATAAATTTTATTCGAAATACTATACTAATTGTATATGCACATTGCACTTTTATGATTAGGATGTAATTTTTAGCACTTTGTGATCATCATAGATCACAGATTTGGAGTTGGTACACTAGGATAGGATAGCGCCACATACATATTTTTTGGATTTATTCTCTGACAGGGTTGTGTGAGTACACTGGTTTATGTTGGCAGCTCCTTATCTGTTACAACTATTAGTGTGGTTTTGCGCATTAATTCTCACTTATTTCACAGCATTGATTGTTTGCTGTTTGTCTTTTTTGGCCTTCTCTGTTCTGCCCCCCTTTCTTTGTCTACCAATCACGTCTGTTATCTGCCGTACCTATGCGTCCTTTGTGCAATCGGGGCCCTTTTTTCATTCATATTTCCACCCTTTCTCCTTCCCCCCTTTCTTCTACCCTGTTGGTGGGTAGTGGGGTGATTCATGTGATTCATCTGGTTGCAATCCCGACACGCCCAGGCCGTTCTGGGCGATTACGGGATCTAGTGTTTCATTGCGCTGATCCTATTTTATTCATCCGTTCGGCATTTCCCCATGCGAGCTCCCCTTCTTAGCTTCATAGGCGCATTTTCTGTGCCATCTGTTGCCTCTGATGGATACAAGCAATGATTCAGCTATGTTGTTGATGAAAATATATATCTCTTTATATTTTAGATGGTTACATGTATAATACTTTTGCATATCGGATCATCCCTGAAGAAGGAGTGTTAAACACTCTGTAACGCGTAGGATTCATTGAATGCCAATGTTTACATGTTATTATATTTTGGGTGTATGCTGTTCCTCTGAGATTTCTGGAGACACCGTACACTCGAAAGCTCTATGCACAGACAGCAACAATTTTATTCATATTTTGTACCTATATGTGATGAAATTTTCAAAATACTTTTTTGATACATTGTTTAAATTTTATTCTTTTTTTATCAGTTTTTTGTCTGACAATCTATGCCTTTAAAGTCCCACCCTCTTTGGGGAAAAAATGTGTTTGTATCTAAATGTGGGATGTTGGCTGACTCTTAGCAGATGAGTTATTTCAATTATACCTCCAATCTTTTTTGATAACACTCTGATGACAGGATCATAGTGTGGGTCCCACACTATTCATAGAATGAAAGGTCCTGTATCTCAACCATGGGAGAACTATAAGGACTCCTATATCTCAGGTGGACACTAATAAGAGGTAATGAAGGGGGGGGGGGGTGCTCCAGCCCAAGGGATCTGGTCAGGACCCACTGATAATGGAATACTTTGACGCAGCAGTGGGCTTAGCACTATATGGCCATATGGTCTAACCAAATCCCCATATTTTTTAAAATGTTCAGGTGTTTTAACTAGCCTTGCAGGATTTAAATGTAATTTTTGTATGTGTGCGCTATAATCTATTTTGTTCCATCTGCGGTCTTATAGCAGCCCCATCTTCGCATTTTTACGCATTTTTAGGGTGTGCCCCCTAAGTTTGTTGTGTGTTTATTGTAAGGGTCCGGACCAGATCTCTTGGGCCAGAGCACCCCATCCCCTCTTCATTAACTCTTATTAGTGTCCACCTGTGATATAGGAGCAGTCCTTATAGTTCTCCCAAAAAGAGGAGTTTGTCTCCCATGGTTGAGATACAGGACCTTTCATTCTATGAATAATGTAGGCCCCACTGATAATGGGGTACTTTGATGCAGTAGTGGGCTTAGCACTATATGGCCATATGGTGTAACCAAATCCCCATATTTTTGAATAAAGGTGTTTTAAATAGCCTTGCAGGATTTAAATGTCATTTTTGTATGTGTGCGCTGTAATCTAATTTGTTCTCTTCACCTACAGCAGCCCCCTGTCCCATAAGGCAAGCAGGTCTACCGGTACTCTGTTGCACCCAAGTCTTATACACAATGCTATAGTGTCTGGCTACCACACTGGAGCAGGCACAAACTGAGTACAGAAAACAGGTACTTGCAGTTGGCAGACAGGCAGAGTGGTTAAACAACAGTCTAGGTACAAGACAGGCAAGGTTCAGAATAGTCAGGGTCAAATCTGTATTTGAATTGCAGGCAGAGTTTAGAGAGTAGTTGATAATCGAGGTCGTCAATGAGGGAATCCAAACAGCAGAGCAGGGCAGACTAACAGAGAGCTTAGAGTATGGCTGGCTTGGCTTGGTTGGCTTAAATCTGGTTTGGTCTCCACCCAGAGACTGGCCGCATCAATCACCTTGCAGGCGGACAGATAGACAAGGAGAATGACACAGCCAAAACCAGGATGCTGAAATTAGGAACAGGAGCCCTACACGCTCCTAACAAAAACCCAGTACTGATCAAATGTCACCAAAAGAAATTTCTATTTGTGTGGAAAAAAATGATATAAATTACATTTTGGTACAGTGTTGCATGATCAAGCAATTGACAGTTAAAGTAGCTCAGTGCTGAATGGCAAAAAATGGCCTGATCATGAAGGGGGTAAAAACTTCTGTAGGTCAAGTGGTTAAGTGTGTCATTAGACTGAGGTATGAGCTGTACTCAAATACTTATCACAGCCAGCACTCATGGGTGTGCTACACTTACAGAAAAATCTATGAGAGTGTAAAAAGAGAAAGGGGAATAGACAGCACATGAGTCAAAAAGTTAGAATTAAATAAACAAAATTGGCAGCCAGGGCTATCAATATTTTCCTTTATTCGCCTGAGTTGTGACAGTGTGTGTATTATGGCACAGTGTAACAGATTTGGCAATGCAAGGGTTAAAACCCCTTTCGCTCTATACTGCTGTTTATATCCCTGATTGGGATTTTTTTTAAAGGGGTTGTAAAACCTTGTTTTTTAAATGCATTACATTTCCAGATGTCCACTTATCTCCTCCTGCTCTCCATCCAAATAACTGCCATGATGGTCCCAGACATTCAGGTATAGCGGGGGGAAGAAGGGTTAGGCAGGGAGGTCACACCTACTGCAGGATGTAGAAGTGATCAGGTGGCTTTACAGGCACCTGAGTCACTTCTAAAAGAAAGGCAACAACCTGTAGAGGTAAAGGTGAACAAACGGCTATAGAAGCCGGGAATCTGTTTACATGTTGGTGCTGTCACTAATGTAATCCTTACAGTGGCAGCAAAAGGGCAACTTCTTCGCAGTTTTTATCCATACAGAATAAGAATAGATTCTCAGATATGCACGCAGCATTCAGAACAACAGAAGTGGTACTGTGCACTGTCCATACATAAAAAACTCAAAACAGTTACTGAGAATTGCATCTAGCATACAGGACAAGAGCAGTGTCCATACATAGAACATAGGAGCAGATACCAAGAAATATACTTAGTATATAGAACGAGAGAAGTGACACTATGCAATGCATTCAAGATGGGAACAGGTATTAAGAACTACACTCAGAGTACATAAAGAGAAACACAAAATATAGCCAGGTCTAAGAATTTGATTGATCTGAGAATTTAGCAGGGCACTCTGTCTACATATAGCACTACTGCCGCAGAGGCCGCTGGTATTAACTGGTTCTTCCCTAATAGTACAGAGGCTGCCTAAGACTGAAAGCACCAGTTCATTCACTCCAGCTCCAATCACTCAGTCTAGGGGATGTCTTTTTGAAATTTATTGCTTGCACAACTGGTTTTATCTTGGTTGACGGAGAACTTGTCAGAAGTTATCATGCTGATAACAGAGCAACGAAACTGCAGAAAACACAGGGACTCAGGGCTTTGAAGAGAGATAAGAAAACACAACAGATATGTGCTTAGGTCAAATTTCATGAGTCACTGCCGATTAGGTGGTCAGAGAAGACGGGAAAGAAGCTGAAGCCTAAGCACACAGAGTTAGTTGGTGTCTGGATGTCCTACCTGCCTGGGATGAATTGCTGATGCTTTGGGGGGCTGTTTGCTCCTGGAGCCCTCCAGGACTGGCTGCTGGACTACTTGGTGTTATGGACAGAGCACACAAAGTTGAATCTCTCCCTCTCCTGGGACTTAGAGTAGAGCTTGATTACTGAGCTGTAGTCTCCATGGTTGCCAGCTGTGGATAGTGACTGTTTCTGTTAGAAGGGAGTAAAGCTAGTAAATGACTACTGTCATTGAAGAAACACTATGTTTCCTGCTCATAAGTCTTCATGCTTATTGTCCTGTGAAAAAAATATGCATAAAAGTTTTTAAAGCACCATTACTGGCTTCATCCTTTTCCCCCGCTCAGAGAGCCCACAAGTACAGCAAAAGAGCTTTGGCACATTTACACATGTGTCCCATGTGGCTCCCGATAATGTTAAGTGTGATAGCAAAAAAACATACATTTAGGCTTCATGCACACTAGAAAGTCTAAAAACTGCTTTGACCACATCTGGACTACCCTATGCAGATATACAGATATACAGGGCGGCCCTCCTGCGTAAAATCAAGTACCTGTACGTGATTTTGTGCACTGGGCCTGGGGGCGCGTGCCGCCGGCAACCTGCTCCCACTGTGATTGGCTCCCGCTGTGTCCAATCAGTGGGTCCAGCTGACCCGAAGTTTGCCAGCACCTCGCGATTGTTCTGAGGAGGGGCAGAATGGTAGTCTGCCTATGTAATCAAGACAGACCGCCGTTCTGTGATAGGGGAAGATGGGGATCTTGAGTTCCTGCTAAGCAGGAACACAGATCTGGGTTTCTCCCAGTCAAAGCATCCCCTACACAGTTAGAAAGTACTCCCTAGGAGCACATTTAACCCTTTAATTGCCCCTGATGTTAACCCCTTTCCTGCCAATGTCATTAGTACAGTGAAAGGTCATTTTTTTTAGCACTGATCACTGTATTGACGTCACTTGTCTCCAAAGAATGTCACTTAGCGTCAGATTTGTCCGCAGCAATGTCGCAGTCCCGCTAAAAATCGCTGATTGCCGCCATTACTAGTAAAAACAATTAAAAAATTCCATAAATATATTCCATAGTTTGTAGACGCTATAATGTTTGCGCAAACCAATCAATATATGCTTATTGGGATTTTTTTTTTTACCAAAAACATGTAGCAGAATACATATTGGCCTAAACTGATGAAAAAGTTTGATTGTTTGTTTTTTTCCAAATTGTATGTCTTTTTAATACCACCAAAAAAAAGCCCTATTTGTGGGAAAAAAAGGACATCAATTTTATTTGGGTACAGTGTCGCACGACTGTGCAATTGTCAGTTTAAGTATCACAGTTCCATATTGCAAAAAATGGCCTGATCATGAAGGGGGGTAAACCTTCCGGGCCTGAAGAGGTTAAAAATGTTGGACAAAAGAACACTAGCGTTTTTTGCCGGCGTTTAGCACTGTGTGTAAGCTACTTTTAGTAGCTTAATGTTAAGGAGCGGGGCCACCGCTGAATAGCTGTTTGTTAAGGTCTGGGCCGGGTAGCTAGTCGCTGCATCCTTAACAATGGATGAGTCATCAGTTGTCAGAGGGGTTTCCTGCTGATAGCTGAATGTAAAAAAAAAATTGCCAGCAATAAAAAATAGTGAAAAAAACAGCGTGGGGGTCCACCCACTGTAAGGAATCCAGTGGTAATCGTCTGGCACGCGCTTGCGCGCATGCACAGGAGACTACGAACACCCGTGCGCGCTTATGCGCATGCGCGCACGGCGACCGGCGTGCATGCGCAGGAGGGCATCCCTGGTGCCAATTGGCGCCAGACGGCCTATTTAAGCAGTCCTCTACCACTGTTCTGCGCTGACTGGTCTTTCAGCTGTGCTCCTGTTACCCTGAACCTGTGACTCCTGTCTGAATACCCGTTGCTGACCTTGGCTCCTGTTTGACCCTGCTTCTGGTTCCTGTTTGTCTGATCTCTGGCTTGATCCTGGCTTCCCTCTGACCCTGCTCCTGGACTACGTTTACTTGATTCCTGGCTCCTGATCCCGGCTTCTCATCTGACCTTGCCTTTTCCTGATGTCCTGTTACCGTGCTGCCTGTCTGTTTGCGAAACTGGCTTCTCCTATGACCTTGCTCCTGCTTTCTGCTTGGCTCAGTGCTGCTTGGCTCCTTCTGTTCCACTCTCAGCTGGACCCAGGCTGGAGATACAAGAGAGGCCGACCTCGTCAATTCCGTCTCCCTTCAGGTACGTGACACCCACAATCCATACCAGGCCCTTCTGGTCTGGTATGGATTTTAAGTGGAAACCATGCCAAAATTTAAAAAGAAAAATGGCATAGTGTATCCCTCAAATCGATACCAGACCCTTAGGTCTGTTATGGATTTTAAGGGGAACCCCCACACCAACTTTTTAAAAAAAAATGGCGTGGGATCCCCCCAAAATTCATACCAGACCCTAATCTAAGCATGCAGCCTGATAGGCCAGGAAAAGGGGGAACAAGCATGTGCCCCCTCTCCTGAATCATACCAGGCCACATTAACAAGGGAGCCCCTAGATCCCAGCCCCCCTATATGAATGAGTATAAGGTACGAAGCACCTCTACTTTTTTACCAAAAAAGTGTCAAAAAATAAATAAACGCACACAGTTTTTGGCAAGTCCTTCTATAAAAATGATAAAATAAATAACAATGTTCCCCGGTGTAGCGCCATCATCAATCACTATGTACCGCAGACTCAAAGAAAAAAAATAGTTCTTAAATAACTAAGGGTCAGAGCCACCCAATGGCGTCACATGGTGGCCCCAACCCTTTGTGACATCACTGACCCAGCATGCCAACAGCATGCACCTCAGTCGATAAACTCACAATGAGCGGGGTCACCCGGCATCATCATTGGGGGCCCCCGCCCCTTACTTATTTAAGAATTGCCAGATGGTGACAGCCTTAATCTGGTGTGTACCTTTTTGTTTTTTTGATACGTGACGGATCTACACCGGGGGTACTTTGTTTTTTAGTTTTTGTTTTTTTAATAAAAGACTTATCAATAACTGCCTCCTACTTTCATAGAAGCATGTCCCAGCTGCTTATTTTTAATACAGGCCTTGAAAAGTCTAGCTTCTTTCATGTTCGTATTGTGTTGGTTGTTCAGCTTGGCCACTTCTGAAGTCTTTCAGCTGTCTGTGTCAGCAAGTATAGGCATCTTTCAAACTATTCCACTTCTTTTTGATGAGTACAACTGGAGAAAACTAAATTTTTTCAATATTTTTTTTTTTACATAGGTTCTTAGCAACTGTTCAGTCCTTGACTAGTTTGCAACTTGCATTCATGATCGGAAAATCTACAGCAAGCTACATGATACGGAACACTTGCACTCTAATTTGAAATATTATGCACAATAAGGTCATGTCAAAGCCTACAAAAGAGCAATGGCTATCTATAGCAAATCTGTTTTGGGAGCGGTGCAATTTCCCAAACTGCGTTGGAGCGATCGATGGGAAACATATCAGAATAATAAAACCAATCTCCAGTGGTAGCATATATTTTCACTATAAGAAATGCTTTTCTTTTGTGCTGCTGGCGGTCTTCGATGCAAATGATTGCTTCAGATACATTGACATAGGCTCTGATGGGAGCACTTTGGACTCCAGCATCTTTGCCCACTCAACATTCAAACACATGCTGCGTGAAAATTGTCAGGACCTGCTGGCTAGCTCTCTGCTACTGGGAACCAAATGTCCTCCTCTACCCTTTGTGTTCGTTGGTGATAAGGCCTTTGCCAAATTACTTGCTCACCAGAGCATGAAGAATGGTAGAGTGTGCACTTGGCCTCGTTCAAATAAATGGAGTTTTCTACACAATGCCATCAACCTCAACATGCAGAATGCCATAGGTGCAGTTAAGGCAGCATATATTATACATATATTTGTATGGGATTAGATTACACACCTAGCTTTATGATCAGATGTGGCATGCATCCCTTTCTCTCCAGCTGATAAGGTTTTGTTTGAAGTCTTACTTGGACAGAAATAGTCATAAAAGTCAAATAGCGAATAGCTACCTTTTTGAAAGCCCAATATTGTATTAAAAGATCATATCATGGAAAAACCCATTATTATAATTTATCTTTAAAATGTATATTTACTTAAAAGTTCTACTTATGGGGGGGAGATGGGCGGAGCCTAACGGAGCAGACATGCATTGTTAGAGCTCCACACTGCTGAGGAGAGAAGAGAAGGACAAAGTGGAGCCTGCAGGCTCAAAAGGTATCCATTCGAACCTTTTTGCCCCAGGGAACAAACTGTGAAAGTTTGGGCAGGAAATATTGTACTGGGAGGAAACCTTGGCAGAAATAAAAATCACCTCACAAAGAGCTCACAGGCACTCACTGCAACTAAAGCAGCTCCAGTCACCTCACAAGATACAGCATCAGGGCGCTCTCACAGACAGAAAATGTCACAGCAAGACTCTCCATTTGAGTCAGATACAGAACAAATCCTCTCACAAACTTCTCCACAAGCCTCCTCCGCATCCCCAGTAATATTATTACAATTTGAAAAGATGCTTCATAAGGCTTTAAAACAAACCTCAGACCAAATAACAAAAAGCCTAACCAAAGAAATAAGAGAGCTGGGAAACCGCACCGCAGCCTTAGAAATAAAAATGGATGAAATTGAAATTACAACCCAAGTAAACATAACAGAATTGGAACAATTAAAAGAAGAGAATTTAATACTTCAAACTAAGCTCGAAGATTACGAAAATAGAGCCAGACGTTCAAACTTGCGCATAAGGGGAATACCTGAAACTGTGACAGACCTGCAATCTACTATTACTGCTCTATTACAAGAACTAAAGCCAGATATCCCTATTGAAGGTTTAGAAGTGGGCAGAGTACACAGAGCCCTCACAGCCAAAAAGAAAGATGGACCCCCACGTGATATAATCACAAAATTTCATTATTACAGAACGAAAGAACAAACACTAATTGCTGCAAGAGAAAAAAAGGAACTTAATTTTCAAGGACACAATTATCAAATTTTTGCTGACCTATCCCAACTTACTATTACTAAAAGACGATCCATGAAACCCCAACTAATGGAACTGCAACGCCACAACATTATGTATCAATGGGGCTTCCCCTTTTCAGTCAGATTTAACTACCAAGGTACAATTTACAGAAGCAGATCAGCAGATGAACTACAACAAACCCTTTTAAAATTAAATCTGACAGAACCCACAAGCAGCAACTCTCCCACACGCAGAAGAATGACATCATCTTCACCTTCAGGCAGCACTCAGAAAATTTCAGAACAAAATGGGAATCATCATTCTCACAAAAGAGGCCGTTATGCCACATCATCCATGGACCAAGAAGATTCAATGGACTGACATCCTAATTCCTGATATCTCTTCATTTATTATACTAAGATATGGTTCTCTATAAAAAAACTGTATTTATAACTGAATGTAACTGCATTCTGATAGTCACACACTGTGTGGGATCATGTTACATTCCAGTTATATTTCTCATTACTTCTGATTCATATAGCCTTAGAATATATAAGTGAAATAAGGAAATTCTTGTTCAGGTTTATATTATCAGGTAATAACAATAGTTTTATTTCTTTTTAGGACAAATATGTTCAATAATCCAGAAGTAATGGAAGCTTTTTCTTTCTTTTCTTAAAACAAATATATTATTACCTAACTAGTTCCTAGAATTATGTTTTTGTTTATTCTAATCTGAAGCAATACAACCTCAATTTTATGAGTTAACATATCTAAACAGTTACATATGAATAAAATATGTAATTGTTTACTCTAAAAGGGTTAAAATCCCCAAATAATTCAAACTATCTTCATCAATACCAAAGTTATTAACAGTACCTTTCTAACTGAATTATTTAGCCTAGGGCAAGACTAACCATATACAACCACCCTGGAATAAATAATTTCAACAAAAACTATATTCTGCACTCCAATTAATGAAACATCATTTTGATGTCTTTTGACATAGCACTTCTCTCCTGTAAGCGGAAGATCCGTGTACCCCCATTAGCCCTCCTCATTCTCCCAACCATATTATGTGGGAGTGTGACGAAGGCACTTATTCCCCTGAGAGAGATATTTACTCTCTTTCACGGGTAAATTGTGATTACTTGCAAAAAATAATTTATACAATGTATCATCTAATCTCATATGTTTTTTATTTACTCTTTACTCCAGAATTCACTGGTTTCTTTTCTATCTATTCATCTCTTCAGTCCACACAGGTTGATCTGCGCAGTCAGCTCTGCATAACAAAAAGTAAGTCAAAACTATTTGATCTGTTGCCATGGCACCACTGAATATACTTTCCCTGAATGTTCAGGGAATAAATGTCCCTCAAAAAAGGACCAAAGCCTTCCGTACTTTTCAAAACAAGAAGACTCACATAGTATGCCTCCAAGAAACACACTTCACCAAAGATTCTACTCCAAAATATATTTCTCCTTTTTATCAACAAATTTACACGGCTTCTGCCTGTACCAAGCAAAGGGGAACTCTAATTGCATTTCACCGATCCACACCATTCACCTTATCATCAGAAATTAAAGACCCAGAAGGTAGATACCTGATACTCATGGGTTATATAATGGATACAGCAATCACGGTGATTTCCTACTACGCTCCTAACAAACAACCTACACCATTCCTCTCACATATATTACAAGTGATTAATACACACAAAATAGGAACAGTGATAATGTGTGGGGATTCGAACCAGGTCCTCCTCCCATTTCTAGATAAATCACCTTTTACACCATCCAAAATAACCTCTAGATTACCTTTTTCTCAACTTCTTTCCAAATACAATCTGGTAGATTCATGGAGAGAAAGTAACCCAATGAAAAAGAAATTCACTTATTTCTCGCACCCTCATCAAACCTTCACCAGAATAGATCATATTTTTCTAACAATAGGAATGATACCAGAAATTATTGCATCAGATATAATTCCGATTCCGTGGTCAGACCATAATGCAGTATACACTACTATAGCCTCAGCCATACCAAAAGCGCATGACCCAACGTGGTACTTACCGGACATAATGCTCAAACACCCACTACATCAGATGGCCATTGAACAAGCTTTAAAGGAGTACATATCAATTAATAATACAACAGACATCTCCCCAATAACACTGTGGGAAGCTCATAAGCCTGTTCTGCGTGGTACAATACAAAGACAAATGGCACTATTTAAATGGGAACGCAAAAATCTAGCAAAAAAACTAGAACTCAATTTTAATGCAGCCTACATATCATTTCAAGATAATCCATCTCAGAGTACAAAATCTCATCTGGAAAAATCTAGATTGGAATACGATCTATTTCTCACTGAGTCAGTTGATAAATCCCTCAAACGCTCCAAACACAATTTCTACATGAATACAAACAAACCAGGTACATATTTGGCTAGGGCACTAAATTCAACTAACAAATCTTTCAAACCAATACGTTTGAAATTATCAAAAAATGTTTACACTTGTAATCCAGTTAAAATAATCCATAAATTTCACTCACATCTCGCAACTTTATACAAGACAAACAATGAATTTAATCCTACAGAGGCTGAATCCTTCTTCTCAAAAATAACCTTACCTGAGTTATCTCAGAATCAAAAAAGCAGTTTGGATGAGCCTATAACTATAGATGAAGTTGCTAACGCCATAAAAGACCTAAAACTTAACAAAAGACCAGGCCCAGACGGCTACTCGGCTTTATACTATAAAACATTCTCAGAAATACTCTCTCCCATTCTCACTGAAACTTTTAACAAACTTCTAGATGGACATTCTTTTCGGCAAGAAACACTAATGGCAATTGTTTGTATGATCCCAAAACCCCTTTCTGATGATACTTCCTGTGTGAATTGTCGGCCTATCTCTCTGTTAAACCTCGATATTAAATTATTAGCAAAAATAATAGCAAAACGCCTCAATAGTATTATAGGAAAATTAATACATAGAGATCAAGTAGGCTTCATGCCAAATAGACAGGCAGGCGATAATATACGCAGGGCAGTGTTATTGGCACATATTGCTAAAAAACGGAAAATCCCTTTATGTTTTCCATCTCTCAATATTAAGAGGGCATTTGACACAGTATCCTGGCAATATATGCAATATTCATTACAAAAATGGGGTTTTGGACCCCACTTTTTAACATGGATCAAAACATTATATAATAAACCCAAAGCCTATATAAAATATGCTGGATACAAATCTGATGCCTTTAATATCGAAAGAGGTACCCGACAGGGTTGCCCATTATCTCCCTTATTATTTGCCCTTATACTCGAACCCATGGCCCAATACAGCAGAACAAACCAAACTATAACTGGCATTGAAGTAGGAGGTATTACACACAAATTATGTATATTTGCAGACGATATATTACTTTTTCTATCATCACCACAGGTCTCTGGTCCTAACTTAATACCAGCTCTTGGATGGATTTGCAGCCCTATCCAGCCTTATGATTAATCCTAAGAAATGCCTAGTGCTTAATATTTCACTCACAAACATGGAATTGATCCCGGCTAGGGCTGCACTCCCATTCACATGGGCAGAAAAATCAATCCCATATCTTGGAATTCATTTAACAGCATCTCATTCTGACTTATTCTCAACCAATTATCCTCCTGTATTAAGACAGATCACAAATCTAATAAAACAATGGTCGCAACTTCCTTTATCCTGGATAGGGAAGATTAATGCAATCAAAATGACTATTCTACCCAAATTGCTTTATCTATTCAGAATCCTCCCTATTCCAATTCCTTCCTACTTTTTGAGAATAGTACAAAAAAGAGCAACTTCGTTTATATGGGGCTCTTCTAAACCACGTATACCTATACACACACTACATCTTCCCAAAAATAAAGGAGGCCTGGGATACCCTAATTTTACTAACTACTACAGAGCAGCACATTTGGCCAGTCTGTCCAAATACCATGCAAAACAGGAAATCCCATTATGGGTATTTATAGAGGCTTCAGAAAATGACCCTCTATTAATATCAAATTTATTATGGCTTGATCCTAAAGACCGCTTTAAAATTCATAATCCCATAACTCAACACTTCTTATCTCTCTGGGATAAACTAAAAACCAAATATCAGTTACAATCGCCACACAATCCTCTCCTTTCTTTTATCAGAAATCCGGCCTTTTATCCGAGATGGATCTACCCAAACTCTTTTAAAGCTTGGACAACATCAGGCATTCAGACACTAAATGACTTCATAGCATCTAAATCATTCCTTTCATTCCCATCGCTTAGAGAAAAATATGATCTACCAAACTCTGAGATATTTAGATATCTCCAAATCAAAAACTTCTATACACCATTCCTAAAGGGGGATACACCATTATCCCAATTATCCATTTTTGAATCAATCTGTACAAAAGATCCATTTGCTAAAGGTACCATTTCATCACTTTATAATCAATTATATGGAGTAGCAAATCTTAATAGACCCTCTTACGTTCAGAGGTGGGAGGAGGACCTGGGACGAACTTTAGAAGACACGGACTGGTCTAACATATGGCTCACATCTAAGTCATCTTCACCCAACATCTTAGCACTGGAGACAAATTATAAAGTCCTAACTCGCTGGTACCTTGTACCCGCTAGAGTGGCAAAATATTCACCTAATACCTCAGCTCTTTGTTTTCGAGGATGCCCAGAAATAGGCACATATTTACACATATGGTGGACGTGCCCAGTAATCCAAACCTTCTGGAAGGAAGTCTTCGTGATTGCATCTAAAATATTTAAAAAAATAATACAACCAGATCCATATTTAACTTTACTTAATCTAAAACCGGAATGGTTAACACTCTCTCAATTCAAACTTATGATCCAACTAATAACGGCTGCAAAACAAACAGTGACCAAGGCATGGAAATCTCCTACATTGGTAATAGCAGAAACAATTCACAGAATGAATAATACAATGTCCCATGCTAAGATGGTAGCCATCGATCAAAATCAAATTCCAAAATTTGAAAAACTTTGGCATCCTTGGCTAAAACAACAGTTTCTGTCAAACTTCAATGACTCTGTCCTGGTGCCATGGTAACAGATTAAATGACTTACAGAGACACCCATTCTAAGGCTTCAAAGAGAACTAAAAAGAATAATAAACTGACGAGCGGGACAACCTTGTGGACCATACCTCTACCTTTCAACCCTTTTTCTTCTTTCTCTTTCCTTTTCTCCACCTTACGATTAAGCTCATTATCAGAATTTATTTGACCTATATACACTCTACTTGTAAACAATATGTATAGTAGGTATAAATCATTTAAATACCTACAAAAGTAACTAAGGAAATGATATATATCTTTAATTTAGGTTTACGTGAACCCAATGTTTAATATTTGAAAATTCATGATATTTACCTATATAAACCCTACTGTAAAACAATGAGCTTACTTTATAGTTCCTTGTAAACTTACTTTATGTATCTTTATAATATTGTATACTCAATAAACTTCTTTTGACAAGGAAAAGTTCTACTTATGTAGGTATTATACCATATGATTTTTTAGTTGCTTTTTATATATATATAATATATATATACTGTATACTAAATGCACAGTATACTATATATATGTTCTGAACATGATGACTCTCTAGGTTGAACTTTATGGAAGTTTGCATCCGATATAGTATTGCACATTTTCATCCAGTATTGACTTATCAACCTACCAGCCTCCCATATGACGATAATGTAAAATTACATGAAAAAAGCATAAAACAGATGGGTTTCCATGAAACCTGCTTGGAGTATTTTTTCTGTGTGCAACAAAATATAATTTGTAAAAAACGGGAAAACAACTTCATTTGAGTTATCAAAGTTGGGTGGTATAAGCAAATTGTATTATTGATTGGTATCTCTACACTATAAGACATAAAGCTTGATTTTTCTGTGCCTATATGTGTTACGATTAGGTAATTTAATATTCCTGGCTCTTACTTTGTATTGTTTCTCTTTTATTACTCTATATTGCATTTTGCTCTTCACAAATCAAATCATGTAATTGCCTTTGTTGAGATGAAATGTACCATGTCTTTTAATAGACAATAAGATCTTGACTAAAGCGTTCTCTGGTTATTAAAACATTATTTGAAAAATTGAGTTTCAAACTTTCCTTTCTCTGTTAGAACATATCTGGCAGTTATCTATATGTGAGAGGCCTCAAAATCACGTATAGAAGGGCTACACCATTAATGATAATATTAAAAGAGTAAGATTTAGAGTAGAAGAGGTGTGCATTGTACTGAAATTATTTAATTTCACAACTGTAAAATGCATATGCAGCCGTTATTTGAATAATTTGGTCAACAGTTTGAACACTGACACAGAAAAATTGCAGTACCAATGGAATAGCAAGGCAATAGCAGGGCCATCATATCCAATTTACAAGCACAAAACGTCTTGTGATTTGGGAAACAATGAAACAAGGGAAGAGTAGTTGTTCTGTGCATTAACAGCTCCTTGCATATAGCAGGATCTGTTTGTGAAACCTCATTCCAGCTACCAAAGGCTAAACAACATATGGGTCGATATTACATTGAAAAAAGCTGCTCTTTGTGCTCCCGAATTCTCATAGAAGTGAGTATTGAATAAAACACTGTCTTGAAGAGCATTTATTCAAATATGGACTTCTGTATAATTATATCACAATTTAAATGGATAAGTGGGTATGTTTCCTGATCTAGACTGTGTAGACTGATGAGCATGTGCATTAATCTGGGGTTAGTTTGAACGGTGTGTTGATCTCTAGATAGACTGATGATTAATAAAATAGTATGGCGGGAAGAGGATAGAGAATTGAGTTAAATATGGTGAATGTATGTGCAGCACTGGGCATCTGGGCATGATGTTCTATGGCTCTGCTTATGTGACGCTTCCTGTTTTTTTTTCTTGTTTTCGCTCTGATATTTGTTGTCATTGCATACTTTGACTGTTGACTGTAACTTTCTTTGGTAATAAAGGAATTATAAAAAAATAAAAAAAATAAAAATAAAAATATGGTGAATGTACAGAGGGGTACAGATAGAAGAAAGAAAATGGAGATGGAGGTTAGCAATGGAGGGCAGAGAGGGGGAACGAGGAACAGAAAACTGGAAAGAATATAGAGCGTTAGAGAAGGAATGAAGGTATAGAGTAGCACCATAATCATAATAGAATATTTATCATATTGTAATATATCAAAAGGACCTAAATAATTCTTTCTGGAGTAATATAATTTCAAGCCTTCGGGTCTCTATTTTTGGTGGTTAAACAGATAATACAATTCTTATAAAAGTTGTAATAAAAAGAGGGAGGCAACTTGTTCTTTAGATGACTTGATTACTAGAATAGGTATATTGTGTGAATGTAGTAATAAATGATCAATTTTAAGGTAATTTAATTTTTATGTGCTTTGTTTTTAGTTTTCTTTTTTGAAAAGGTCTGCATTAAGCATTGAATTTTACGTTCTTAAATTTTGAATATATAGATATTAATTGTTTTATGGTACATTGAGGAATAAAAATGAGTGGCATTTAGGTGTGTAAATAGAATGTTATGTCCAGGCTGAAAAGAGCTTGAAGAAATTATAAAACTGAAAAAATGTATGTTTTTGTCTCAGATACCATGTTGTAATCTGTGTCATAGGTTTTAAGTATAAAGTTGTGGAGATACTCTTATGACGCGTACACACGAGCGGAATTTCCGACAGAGTCAGATGGGAGCTATTCATCGTATATCCCGACCGTGTGTAGGCCCCATCGGACTTTTTCCGTCAAAAATTCAGACAGACTTAGATAGAGAACATGTTCTATATTTTTCAGACGGAACAAATTACTATTGGAAAAAACGCTCATCTGAATGCTGTTCCGAAGCATCAAAAATGACGCATGGTCTGAAGCAAGTATGAGATGGAAGCTATTGGCTACTGGCTATTGAATTTCCGTTTTCTAGTTCTGTCGTACGTGTTGTAGGTCACCGCGTTCTGGACGGTCGGAATTTGGTGTGACTGTGTGCATGCAAGACAGCTTGAGCGGAATTCCGTCGGAACTCCGTTGGAAAAACCTTCAGAGTTTATTCCGATGGCAAAACCGGTCATGTGTACAGGAAATTACCCTATTAGCAATGTTCTTTATTTTCTACATACCCTGCTTAATGGTGGTCAGTTGCTCCCGGGGCAGACTGAAGATCATCAGTAGGTTCTACCTTTCTGGAGGAGAGGTTGCCATGGGAAGTCATTTACCACTTAGAGAGTATGCTTTACTTTGGCTGAGTTTGACCAGAATTCTGGAAACTCTTCATTATATACACTATGACCTTTGTCATCTTGAATCAAAGGCTAGCTAGATTGTGGTGGTGGAAATTGGTGGTGGATTACGCTTTATGGATTTGACTGCTCCTGACTGCTGCAAGATAGCTACTAGATATAAAAGTATTGAACCATACTTTATTGAACCATACTTTATTGACCATACTTTATTGAACCATACTTTTATTTACACAAAAGCCAGCCAAAGACCATATAATTGTTATTGTTGTCATATCTCCATATCTCTGTTCTGTATATTTAATCATTAGAATGCATTATTGTAAAATTTCAGATGTTCATTCATTATTGTTTTTTAGTTTGTCACTTTTTTGAGACTTGTTAAGGTTATATCAGGTTAGTTAAAATCTATCAAAACTCATAGTCTCTGCTGTTAATGACATTTCATTTTCTATTAATGAATTAATCAACCTAAACTGTTAAAGGAAAACTTTACATTTTATAAATGAAAAGTATTAACCATATGAAAGAAAGTCCTCCACAAATTCCCCTTTATTTGAAGTTACTGTATAATATGACAATGCAGTATTCTAGAAAATCTTAAAAATCTGGGTGCATACTGTATATTACAACAACTACAAAGTCCAATAAAATGCCAGGAGGTTTAACTAATAACTATACGGGAGTACTTCAAGAGAACAAGAGGACCACTTTCTGAGAGTAGTGACTGACGATTTATTCTCTGAATGCTCTAAGGCTGTTACTGTATGCAAGGGTTCAGTTTTGGGATCTAAAATGTTTGGTTTGATTGGAAAACTACAAATCAAGTTTAATAATGGGAAATATAAATGTATGCACTGAATACATCATACAATCAAGGCAAAGTAATACTGTATGAATCGAGTCAACGAGATGAATCTGGATGTCTTGAAGATCAAATTTTTAAAATGAGCATACAGTGCCAATTCACAGTGAGCAAGTTACTTTATAACATTATATTGAGTTGAGTTGCATCTTGATATAGCACGGTCTTACCCCGTAGGGTCCCGGCGTGCTTACAAACACATACACAGATACTGGGGCCAATTTATAGACAGGATCTGATTAACCTACCAGCATGTCTTTGGAGTGTTGGATATTGAATGTACCCTTGTTGCTGACAGTGTTCACAAAGACTAGAAAAACTTATTGTGAACAAATCACCAGGACCAAATGGCTTACACTCCAGAGTTCTCAAAGATCTTATTCATGTTAAAGCCAGACCCTTACTTACTTGGAATTTTACCAGTTGATTAGTGTAAAGAAAATGTGTTACCAATATTCAAAAAGGGCTGAGATACCTGGAAACTATAGACTAGTCACTAACATCAATATTATATAAATTATTGGAAGGAATGATAAGGCACCATACCAAAGAATTTGCTGAGGAGAATAGTATCTTTAGTATCAACCAACATGGTATTATGAAGAACCATTCTTGCCAGATCAACCTTTTAACAACGTATGGGAAAAAAGGCTGTCATTTGGATAGAGGAAGGCTTGTGGAGATAGTGTATCTGGATTTTGCTAGGGCATTTGATACATTACCCAACAGATGCTTTATTTACATATGAAAAGCTAAGTTCACTTTTTTTTATTCCAGCTTCCCTATGTACCAACATATCATTAATGTACCTCTGTTGCGGAAAGGAAAAAGATTTGGTAAATGTGCAAACCACAACAAGCCAAATGACCCCATGAGCTACTTTGCTGTGTTTGTTACATGCATGGCAGACCACTGAAATCAATTAGCTGCCCTAATCATGTTGCAAGAAAAATGCACCAATAATAATGCATACTCCAATTATGCTGTGTGAATGGTACCTGAAAGTGAAATTGTTGTGTTTACACCCTCCCTTGTCCCTGAGCTGGAGCTGGATTACAAGAACATTGACAGATGAATGTCATCTACTTGTGTAAAGCTGGCCATACACTATGCAATCTAAATTGTACAATCTCTGTACAATTTCCATTATAGTTTCCAAAACTATGTAATAGGATAACCCACCTGAACAATTAATCCAATTTGTATCAAATCAGGCAGGCCCCTGCACTACATAGTTGATGATAAATCTAAAGGAGATTGCACAGTCAGATTGTATGGTGTATTGCCACCTTAAAGGAATATGTAAGAAGATGGAAATAAAAAAGAGTTGGTATAGTAATGAGCGAGGTGTGGTCTAGAGTGGTAAAACAAGCCCATTCCTATGATGCAGTAAGGCAGTGCATGATGGGATATGAAGATCCTGGAAGGTCATATGACGATACAGGAAGTTAGGTCTCGGTAAGCATTTTTCAGAACTTTGAACTGAGAGATGCAAAAAAGGTCCAGAAAGGTGAACTTAGCCTTTTAGGTCCTTTGGCATTGATGAGATCATATGTACCTGGATAGAAAACTGGTTACAAAAGCAGGTCCAGATGGTGGTGATTAATGCCATATTTTCTGAATGGTCTAGAGTTGTCAGCAGGATGCCCTGGGGCTCTGTCCTGGGACCAGTTCTGTTTAACTTGTTCATAAATGATACAGTGGTTGGAATAAACAGTTATATTTCAGTGTTCGCTGATGATACAAATCTAAGCAAGGCAATAACTTCAAAACAAGATATAGCAACTTTACAAGAAGACTTCAATATAATAGAGCAGTGTTTCTCAACTCCAGTCCTCAAGGCGCCCCAACAGGTCATGTTTTCAGGCTTACCATTATTTTGCACTGGTGATTTGATTAGTTTCACTGCCTTAGTAATTACCACAGCCCTTTTATCTGCGGGAAATCCTGTAAACATGACCCGTTGGGGCGCCTTGAGGACTGGAGTTGAGAAACATTGTAATAGAGGGGTGGGCAGCTAAGTGGCATATAAGGTTCAATGTAGAAAAATGTAAAGTAATGCACTTGGGAGCTAAAAATATGAACTTAAATTACATGCTGGGGGGAAAACCTCTAGAGGAATTGAAGATGGAAAAGGATGTGGGGGTCCTTGTAGATCACCGACCTAGCAATAGCATGCAATGCCAAGCTGCAGCAAGCAAGGCCAGCAGATTTCCAATATGCAATAAAAATGGTATTTATTCAGGAGATAATAACTATAATTCTACCACTTCACAAAACTCTGGTTTGGACACATCTTGAGCATGTGCGTGGGAGTCCTCTTTCCGGCAAGGAGCTCTGATTTTCTGTAAGCGTCCGCTGGACCTTCAGAGTGCATGCGCTGCTGACGTCAGCGGCTGCATGCAAGGTTAATATCTCCTAAACTGTACAGGTTTAGGAGATATTCATTTTACCTACAGGCAAGCCTTATTTTAGGCTTACCTGTAGGTAAAAGTTTACAAACGAGGGCATATGATTGCAATATACCAATCTTTAAATAGTGACCCTAGCATTGGGAGAAAACTGTTTAATCTTAGGTCCCTAAAGAGGACACGTTGCCACACAATGAAGTTGGATGAGAAGCAGTTCAATATTAAACTGCATAAAGGGTTCTTTACTGTTATGCCCCGTACACACGATCGGACTTTCCGACAACAAAAACGTGGATTTTTGTTCGAAGGGTGTAGGCTCCAACTTGTCTTGCATACACACGGTCACACAAATGTTGGCCAACAAATACGAACGTATTGATGTACGTGATATCTCCATTACAAATGCTAGTTTTACAAGACCGAGTGCTTCAGGCTCGTCCTTGATTCCGAGCATGCGTGGACTTTTGTGCAACAGACTTGTGTACACACGATCGCAAAGTCCGACAACAAACATTTGTTGGTGGAAAATTTGAGAACCTGCTAGCCAATATTTGTCGGTGGATAAAGTTGTTAAATATTTATTAACAACAGGGCGTGTTTAGGGGTAGAATTATGGGTTGGGCGGGGCAACTGGTGGCGAGTAACCCTTGAGGCCTGGCTAGTAGCTCAGGACTTGAAATTTTGAGCCCTGTGTGTAATATATATACACACACACACACTAACAACCTATTACTAACAACTATTTAACTACATGCCTCCCAACTGTCCCTGATTTGGAGGGACTGTCCCTGATTTGGAACAAAGTCCCTCTGTCCCTCTTTCCTTCTCATTTGTCCCTCATGTTGGTCTGATCTGTATAGTTGTATATAAAATGCACTTTTTATCTATAAAAGTGTTTCCCAGTGCTAAACCCTTCATTCAATTTCTAAATGGCTCCATTTGTAAATTTCAAAAGCCAATATAAAGGAATAATAGTGTTAAAAAAAAGCACTTGCGGGTTTATCTAATCATTTTTTTTGTATATTTCCTCTTTAAGGGGGTGTGGCAGGGGTGTGTGTCCTATGCATACATACTTTTGCTAATAGGTGTCCCTCATTGCCATTTCAGAAAGTTGGGAGGTATGTAACTATGTAATGCAACTTTGTAACTATCATGATGGCCAGCATCATTTATCTCACTTTCTCAGAGCCCAGGTTGTCTTGAACCCATCCCAGCCTTTTACTTGACAGTGAAAAGGGAAGCAGCAGAGTAATGAACTCATCTCCTGGTCACTCTCTTATATCAGCAGCTTCACTCTACAGGCTGATATTAGGTCTAATTTGGGTACTTATACTGCTTGTATTTAAAATACAATTAAATAAAATGTAAATACATTTAATAATATATTAACAAGTACAGAACAGCATTTGTTTGTGTCTAATACATCTTCAGAGTGCAGCATTAAATGTTGAATGGTCGCAGTAAACCAATATTGTTATATTTTTTGTTTTAGCTTACTTGCAAAAATGTAATAATAATCAAAATACATAAGGTGAACTTTCATTTTTGTCTCATTTGAGAATGAGTTTGTTTTCCCTTCATGTTTATTCACTTTTAACTTTTTTTTTTTAAAGTAAATATTTGATTATTACTCTCAGTACATACTGTAATGCTTGAAAAAATAGATGAAGCAGAAGCTTGTATCCCTGTAATCTTAGTTTGTACTACTATGTGATATGGAGTCATATAGTGACACACTTGCATATTACAAACATTATTAGATAAACTTTTACCTTTTCTTTTTTCACTGACTGGACCTGAAACAAGCATGTTCACATACTTCTTCCATATATATATATATATATATATATATATATATATATATATATATATATATATATATTATATTCCATTAGGCAACATTTAAAATGAATGCATTGAAATCAATGGAAATACATGTAGAAATAAATACAACTATCATGTGAAAGTTTTTCATGAATTAATGAATCATAAAATATTTATACATATTTTTTATCTATTTTTTTCTATATATAATCTAGTGCTCTTTTTATATGCAGTATGCAGTATAATTTGAATAGCTACTTTTGTTTTTTTGATGTGGTGTATTAAGAATACTTTCTCTTTTAACAACAGTGTTGTATCGTGTTATATTCTTATTGTATTATTGTGGTGCTGAATGATTTAAAAAAAAAAAAAAGTAGTTGGAACATTTCATCTTTCAGCCACCTGGTGGCAGTGTAAACTACACAATATCACATCAACAACAAACACTGCATCTAAAAATAGCCACAGTCGAGTTATTGTCTTGATTTCCAAAAAGGGAATGATTTTGTTGCTAGACAGAGGTATTTTCTGGTTTAAATGAATTGTCTGAAACAATAATAATCATATTGGAAAACTCATAAATATGGCTTACTTATTTACAACAAACCGGGAAATTCTTTGCTATTAATACCTGCAATTGGGCATGTAAGATATACAGATACAATTAAAATTCTCTGCATACAATAATAGCATTAAATGCATGTAAATGTGTTTTTCGAATGCTTGGCCTTAGTCTGAGCCTAAAAGTGATCTGAGAAATTCATAAGTCAGCAGTCTAATTTGCATAGCTCTTTTGACTTCTGCCAAGCTCCATCTTTATACAAGTAATCTCAACTTTTATATGTAAAAGAGTTCTTCTCAACAGATTGAAATTAAAGGGGGCTATTAGGGTGTTCATTTTAATAATGAATACCATAATATGTAACATCTGTCAGCATAAGTTATACTTCTGCTTATTTCTAATTAGTGAAAAGTTTCTAAAATACTTTTCAACAAGTACCTGTTTAGGTGGATGATGGCTCCCTTACCTTATGAATAGTATAATACCCATCTAGCTTCAGAGAAAACACACAGAGGGTTAGAAGCATCAGCATCTAACACTGTTCTTTTTTTGTTTTTAGTCTTTTTTTTTATTTACTTAGTTTTCTCCTGCCCTTTTCCTGGTTTTCCTGAAGGCACTGGTGAAATAACACTAATGCCCCCTGGGAAGGCAACATCATCAGTGCCTTCAGGGAGATTTGATCTGCTCCATATCACGGAATTGTCATAATGCACATGAGCGAGATACAGTGCATGACGTCATGCAACTAATCTTGTGCATGTGCTGTATTACATTACATTCACCGCTCCATCTCACACATGTGCAGAATGATTACATGGCAAGCTGGCCCTGGAAAGAAATGGTGGTGTGGGAGAGAGGCACTATTAAAAGGTTGAAATACCTAGATAACAAGCAATTGTGCTGCAACTTTGAAAATGACTTGCTAAGCTATTGCTAGACTTGCCAGGCTTCACAAGTTTGTTGCACAATTGAAGCAAGTCCGGATTGCATGACTCCAGATCAACATTCTTTGCAAACATTCTGCAAGTCTGCTGCAAGTTCTGGTTGTTATGTTGTGCAATGGTCATCCCACCACAGGGGTCACTGTGAATTCATTTTCATGCTGTGGACTTACAAAGCTCTTGCTGTAGACTTGCCACTGCAACTTTGCTCTTGTTAGAGACTTGCCATGCAAATTTGCTACAAATTGGAAAAGTGTCAACTACAATTTGTGCTTCAAGCACTCTGCAAGGGTGTGCAGCAAGTTAACAGACTTACAATTCAACACTGCCACAAATTTCCTTGCTATCTGGATAGGATGATGGAAAATGAGGAGCTAAGAAGCTCTATTTTTTGCATCATTTGCTGTATATTTGGTTATTTGTGTTCACATTACTACTCTACACACTGCATTTGCTTCACACCTAAAGTGGTTGTAACCCTAAAACATGATTCTGATTCTTTACAGCAGGATACACAGCACAGTGCTTGTGTTGTGACAGTTGTCCCTCTCTATTTTCTATAAAACCTGGTTGATCCTGCCTGTTCCTGTGCCCCCCTTTCTGTGCTCACCACAATAATCATGGCTACTGATCCCTGTTTACTGTGGTCAGTTCACGTGTCTCCCTCATCCCGCTGTCTCTCCTCTATATATTCTACTTTGTTATGCTTAGGACTGAAACAAAATGTATGAATACATATTTTTTACATTTCCTTAGTGGAGTAAATATGAAATATTATATATACAGTAAGCATTTCCTGTTTACTCTTTGCACCCAGTAAGTGGCGCTCCACTCTCCTTTTTACAGTTTCCCCAGGATAAGATAAACTGACCAAGAGCTTTAACCTCTCCATGATTTCTCAGAATATGTAGCAACAGTGAGACTGCTGCTTCACCTAAACAGCAATTTACAAGCTGCTATCACTGCACAAATTTGCAAACTGTTGGACACCACCCAACTATAACTCATAATCACTGAAGCAAAATTACATTTGCTGTCACAAATCCACCAGGGTTGCCCTATCTCTCAGTCACCTTCCAAAAATCCACCAGCTAGGTTGTGTGTGTGGACTGGGTACATCTAAAGCAAAAGATGGATAGGTTGGTATATATTAAGCAAGGTGGTGTACATCTTTTCATTCTGAAAAACATGATTAACAGACCTGAACCCAACTAACTAAAAACAAGATGGGTTGGTGACAATGAGCATGCATGGTAGGCAGTTTTACATTAGCTTTCTGCTCGCCCAATTTAGATTTTTTGTCTGGCCACAAATTTAAACGATACTCTGGTGCGTGGACATTTTGCTTGGGATGACCGCTTGAGGCGAATGCATTATATGTTTGCCAGAACTGTCCTGAGGACAGTTGTCATTACTACATTATTTTTGTAACCACTTTCACTTTAGCTGTTCTCTTGATGTATTGGCAGCATAACTGATCCGTAGCAAATATACTGTAGAACAAGGAATGGCAGCACTTATGGTCTATCTGGGGTGTCAGGGTATAATTGTGGGCTTTTCATAAGGTTTGTTTTTTTTGTTCCATACAATTCCAGACAAATTAAATCTCACACCTATATCATCCCCTGTAATCTGGAGTAGTTCAATATTGCCTTATACCTAAAATTTTTGACAGATTGTCCAGATGCCTTACTTTTTATGTAAATGTTTAAAAAGACTTCAGACAAACTATCATGGATACTACATGTCAATATATGGATGCCTGCAATAAGTGTTGAAATCAATATCCAAGCCAACATCTAATGTCAATTGTTTCTTCCCTTTTTAGTTAAGTATGGAATGGTTAAACTCCCTGTCATTGTTTCATGTTTTAGGGTTTTGACACTTGTGTCTCATTTGGAAGATGTCATTCTTCTCCTGTACACTTAACATGAAGTGAGAGGATATTTTTGCATTGTGAGGGAATTACATATATACATAGTATTCTATAGTATGGTGGTCCATATATCATTGTAATTATTATAAATAAGACTAATGAAAGGTTATTCCCAAAATGAGCATGCTCCAAGCTTGCTAAGTGGTGTTAGCATCCTACTGGAATCATTCTGTCTCCTGCCATGTGATTTTGTGACAAATGGCATACAGCATGCCCCTTTCAGGACACCGGGTGCATGAATTGCAGTGGTGGGGGTGTGTTTTTAAAGCACCTGATTAGAGCCAGAGGCTCTAATAGGCTTCAAAATAGGATGAGCTCGTGGCGTAGAGCACCCAGGTGTTACAACAGCGAATGAATATAAATATTGCAACACTGATCCTCCTCCCGGCCAATTGTGAAGTGAGTCTGATACCCATCACCCGACTGGCTGAAAGGACAGGTGATCCTATTGGACGCCTAAGAGGAGGGGTGGAGATGCACGGCGGAAGTGAGGAGAAGAAGACACGGGAGTTGCTGCTCGCTGGTGCCCCGATCCCCACCGCTGACGGATGTGCCCATCGCCTAGATGGGGTAAGTGCGGGTAGACCGGCATACAGCGAGGGGAGGGGGGTTTGAGGTGCCGTGGGGTAGGGGTGGTTGTTTGCCGTCCCCCCAAACAAAAAACCACCACCTGCCACTGTGATGGAAAGCTATGGATGGATATGTATTATGTACAGTATGTATAAATTTGTATCCTTGCTTCTGGAGTGCTCTGGATTTTTTAAAATTCAAATGCATAATAAGTGGAATTAAATGCTTAATTATATTTGAATTGCCTTGAAGTACAGAAGGGAGTTTAACTGTATAAGCTACAGTGCCTTGAAAAAGTATTCATACCCCTTGCAATTTTCCACATTTTGTCATGTTACAACCAAAAACGTAAATGTCTTTTATTGGGATTTTATGTGATAGAACAACACAAAGCGGCACATAATTGTGAAGTGGAAGGAAAATGATAAATGGTTTTCCAAATTTTTTACAAATAAATATCTGTAAAGCGTGGCGTGCATTTGTATTCAGCCCCTTTTACTTTGGTACCCCTAACTAAAATCTAGTGGAACCAATTGCCTTCAGAAGTCACCTAATTAGTAAATTGAGTCCACATGTGTGTAATTTAATCGCAGTATAAATACAACTGTCTTGTGAAGCCCTCAGAGGTTTGTTAGAGAACCTTAGTGAACAAACAGCATCATGAAGGCCAAGGAACACACACAGGTCAGGCATAAAGTTGTGGAAACGTTTATAGCAGTATTAAGTAATTAAAAATATCCCAGGTTTGAACATCTCATGGAGCACTGTTCAATCCATTATCCAAAAATGGAAAGAGTATGGCACAACTGCAAACCTACCAAGACATGGCGGTCCACCTAAATTGTTAGGCAAAGCAAGGATAGCATTAATCAGAGAGGCAACTGTGGATGAGCTGCAGAGATCCACAGCTCAGGTGGGAGAATTTGTCCACAGGACAACTATTATGCCGCGTACACACGGTCGGACTTTTCAGCTATAAAAGTCCGACAGCCCGTCCGACAGACTTTCGACAGACTTTCGACAGACTTTCTAAAGACCGGACTTGCCTACACACGATCACACCAAAGTCCAACGGATTCGTACGTGATAACGTACACTGGACTAAAATAAGGAAGTTGATAGCCAGTAGCCAATAGCTGCCCTAGCGTGGGTTTTTGTCCGTCAGACTAGCATACAGACGAGCGGATTTCTGGGTCCGGCGGAGTTACGACGTAAAGATTTGAAGCATGTTCCAAATCTTTCAAAATCTTTTATTGGTTTTACAAATAAAAAGTAAGCAATACAAAATAATAAGAAGAACAGCAGACTATTACATTGCGTACCCCTGAGGGGGGTGCAGGAACTGACTTTACATGGTGTAAAAGGCTATCGCATAACATAAACAATAAACAGGACCTAAGGAGTTACTGCAACTCTTCAAAGAATGTGTAGACCACCCCGTTTACGTACAGTAACGTAGAGTGGCCAGAAGAGGTTCCGCCGGCACCCCAAAAGTGATATGTTCCAAATCTAAAGTCCGTCAGATTTGCGACTGGAAAAGTCCGCTGAAGGTCCGGTGAAGCCCACACACGATCGGATTGTCCGCTGGATTTGGTCCGTCAGACAAGTCCGGTTGAAAAGTCCGACCGTGTGTACGCGGCATAAGTCATACACTCCACAAATCTGGCCTTTATATAAGAGTGGCAAGAAGCAAGCCATTGTTGAAAGAAAGCCATAAGAATTAGAACTAACACTGCACATCACCCTGAACACACCATCCCCACAGTGAAACATGGTGGTGGCAGCATCAGGTTGTGGGGATGCTTTCATTCAGCAGGAACAGGGAAGCTGGTCAGAGTTGGTGGGAAGATGGATGGAGCCAAATACAGGTCAATCTTAGAAGAAAACCTGTTAGATTCTGCAAAAAAAATTAAGACTGGGGCAAAGGTTCACCTTCCAACAGGACAACTACCCTAAACATACAGCCAGAGCTACAATGAAATGCTTTAGATCAAATTGTATTAATGTGTTAGAATGGCTCAGTCAAAGTCCAGACCTAAATCCAATTGATAATCTCTGGCAAGACTTGATAATTGCAGAGCTTGCACTATTTTGCAAAGATGAATGAGCAAAAATGTCATTCTCTAGGTGTGCAAAGCTGGTAGAGACATCCCCAAAAAGACTAGCAGCTGTAATTGCATTGAAAGGTGGTTCTACAAAGTATTGACTCAGGGGAAATACAAATGCACCCCCACACTTTTCACATATTTATTTGTAAAAAATTTTGAAAAACATTTATCATTTTTCCTTACACTTCACAATTATGTGAAGTGTAAGGTAATTTGTGTTGGTCTATCACATACAATCCCAATGACAAAATGTGGAAAATTTCAAGGTGTATGAATACTTTTTCAAGGCACTGTATACTGTAAATAATATATTTTACAGTTTTTTCTCTGCTGCCACTGTGACCAGCAGTAGATGCTGGTTGTTAAAAGTAATACCACCGAGTACCTCTGTAATCAGCTGATCAGCCTTTTTGTTTGACACGTAAGCTGGCTCTCATCTCTGCTTGCGTGCATGTAAGAGGCTTGCATGTGCATTGTGGTTGGTCCTCCACATTTATATTGTTTGTACTGGTGCAGGGTAGCCTTTATGTGCAAGTGCAATGTTCTGAATCTATGTTAATGTATGCTGGGAGTTGTAGGCTGTAGAAAATGAACATATCCACAACATCACCATGATAGCTACCTTCCTTACATGCCCACGGAAAACAAAATGATGGCTATTCGAAAAAATAAAATAAAAACGCATCCAGAAATACACATGCAATTTAAAACTCAGAAATGTAAACAACAAAAATTATTACCTACCACAAACCAAAGCTAAATGGTAGGTAAACTGACTTTTTCAAAACTACAGCAACAAAAGTGGGATTAGTCTTTAAAGTGTAACTTTAGTCAGAAAATTAGGTCCTGCTAGATCACTTCAGGCTGGCTCCTTTTGTAAAACATTAAAATTAAGTGTCTATACTGTTTAAAATCCAGTAATTCAGTCAAGCAGACCGGGAGATGACGTGTGAGGAGTAGGGGAGGAGCTACGCGGTGGGGCGGTGGAGGACGGAGGAGGAGAGCATGGTGAAAATGGCAGCGTGAGGTGAGAGCCGATCGACCTTGCTGGACAGGAGCCCAGAAAACAGGAAGCAGCGACGGCTGACAGCGCTAAGATCCTAGGTACAGGGAGCGAGTGGAACCGGAGCTTAAGCTGGAGACAGCAGCGACTGTCTGCCCTCTACAAAGGAGACCCGCCCGGATGCCTTGCATACCTCGTATCCTGAAGAGCTGAAGCCGGCTAGGAGCTGAGGTGTCCGTGGACGCTCGAGGCGCCGCTGCTCGCTCCGTCGCCCGCCCCCGCCCCCCCCCCCCCCCTGGAGGAGATCGGAGGAAGGACCTGAGACACCCCTCCCCTTCAGCCTCTGCTATTCCCCCTTATCCTTATCCCTAACCCCCCGTTTACAGGGGAAGGGGGAGCCGGAAAAACAACAGGAAAGGAACTCTTTTTTTTTTTTTTTCCCTGCCACAGTGGAGGACAGCTTCCTGGAAAGCGCTTGGAGGGCCTTGGAGTTCGCAGCTGTTAAAGAGAACCACCCTAGTGTATCCTCCAAGCAAAGGAAGTCCGGCTTGTTGTCCCTGTGCCCCCAGCTACAAGACAGCTCCAGGTAGGACATTTTTGAGATAAAATCTGTACATACTGGAAATAAAGCCTGTTGCAGCTGTATGAAACAAATATAGGGGCACAGAGAGGAACATAGAGGCCTGAGACCTCATTCAAGGAGAGTAGAGGGGGGGAGAACCTGAGTATGAGAGGGCGCTCTACTAAAGCTGCTGAAGTAAAAAAACCCAGAGACAGCTTAAATACAAGCACTATCCAAAGATATATGACAGAAACGCAAAATAGAAGCCCAAGTATGGAAAACAAACAACAAAGTGCAAAAGAAAAAAAGAAGGACCCCAATAAAAATAAAGGCGCAATAGGAAATGGCGCTAGAGTACCAACTTCACCAGAGCCTGAAATAGGAACGAATGCAGAGCCAAATATGGATACCCTCCCTACAAAAACAGACATGCAGGATATGTTTATTAAACTAGAGAATGTATTGAAAGCAGAAATCCTGAATGTTAGAGAAGATTTGGGACATTTATTAAAAAGAGTGGAAAAAGTGGAGGATTTAACGGAGCAGTATGCAACAACGATTGAGGAACTAAAAAAACAGGTTAAAAACCTGAAATCGGATCATAGGGAAATGCTCCTTAAACTCGAAGAACAAGAAAACCAAAACAGAAGGCAAAACTTTAGAATTAGAGCCATCCCAGAGCAAGGGGGGGAGGATTTGCTTGCCATTATGAGGGAAATTTTTAATCCGGTTCTAGGAAGAAGCAAGGAAGAGGAGCTCAAAATAGAACGTGTCCACAGAATAAAAAAGCCCGCAAACGCCAGAGAAGGTGCCCCCAGAGATGTGATTGCGAGGTTTCATTATTATGAGGAGAAGGAGAGGATTTGGAAAAACCTGAGAGGGGTTCGATCACTGAAATATAACAACCAAGACATTCAAGTCTTTACGGACCTTTCAGCTAAGACCCTCGCAAGGAGAAGACAACTAAAACCACTATTGGACACTCTAAGGGACGCTAATCTGAAATATAGTTGGGGCTACCCATTTGCCCTACTGGTGACAAGAGAGGGGAGGAGCTTCAGATTAAAACAGATGGAAGATCTACAGGACTTCTGCACAAACTTAAATATTAGAGTTCCTCAGGACATGGAGGGCAGGCTCTTTTGAGGGGGGGGGGGCGAGTTTGGGGGGGGGTGGGGGGGGGTGGGGGGCGAATATAAAACACCAGGACTAAAATGTGATACTTAGAAAGGATGCTTTCACCATGAAAGGGTTTTTAGTTTCTCCGAACCCCCATCGCGGGAGCAACACCCTGCACACAGGGGGGCGTTGGCGGGAAGGTATCATGAGAGATGCCACGACCCTTAGCTTGGGAAACGGTGTGGGGATGGGGGGGGTGGGGGGTGGGGGAGCGGGAGGTGGGTGGGGGTGGGGGGGTTTCGGGGGGGGAGGGGGGGTGTGGGTGGGAGGAGGGGGAGGAAGGGTACCCGCAGACAGAGAGTACAACCCAAAAGATCTACCCTATGTGTTTTTACGCACCTATTTCCCTGTTTCTCTAGACTTGGAAAAAATCTAGGGGCATATATTCTCCCTTTAGGTTTTGCCTCCCTAGGCCCTACGGTTATATCTTTTGGTACTGCCTGGTGTCAGGGGAGAGGTCATACCCAGGGTAAATTAAAAGGCTTCCAAAAGAGATGTGAGGGCGGAAACAAAGAGTAAATGACAATGGAAGTCAGATGCCTGTCGTATAATGTCAAAGGCCTCAACTCACCAGGGAAAAGGGGGAAGCTGAGTCAGGAATTACAGAGATTGGAGATCGACATAGCTTTCCTGCAGGAAACCCATCTAGTGTATGAGGAGGGTATTAAATTAACATCAAAAAGCCTTCCACTATGGATATATGGGGATTCCCCATCCAAAAGGGCAAAGGGGGTGGCCATCGGATTCTCGAAACAGATAAAATTTAATTTGTTAGATAAGAGAGTGGACCCAGAAGGACGATTCCTGTTTGTGAAAGGGAAAATTAATGAAAAAATTTATACTTTGGCAAA
Source organism: Lithobates clamitans (assembly GCA_037952925.1). Taxonomy (NCBI): domain Eukaryota; kingdom Metazoa; phylum Chordata; class Amphibia; order Anura; family Ranidae; genus Lithobates; species Lithobates clamitans. The sequence continues at coordinate 2,408,161 of JBBGZY010000633.1, forward strand.
TATATACTGCCCAAATAGAGATCCGATGGGGTACCTTGGCCGAATCCTGACTGGATTGGAGGAATATAAAGAAGGCGAGCTGATTTTAGCAGGAGACCTAAATTTTTGTATAGATCCAGCCTTGGATAGGTCAGCAGAATCCCACTGGGAGGATAAAAGGGCATGTGCCAGAATAGGGAAAAAACTACAAGCCCAGCAGTTGATTGATGTGTGGAGAGTGTTACATCCCAAGGAGAGGGACTACACATATTATTCACAGGTTCATAAGACCTATGCAAGGCTGGATTATTTCTTGGTGGAACATAGTTTGCTGGACTCAGTAAGAGCAACAAAAATTGAGGTTATGACCCTCTCAGACCATGCCCCAGTAGTTATGACATTATTATTTAAAGGCCTTCATAGGATCCCATATACCTGGCACCTGAACGAATTCCTTATTAATAAAAAACAGGTTGTTGAAAGGGTCCAAAAAGAAATTGAGGGCTTTTTCCGCATAAACGAGACCAATGAGGTCCCGGCAACTATTGTGTGGGAAACCTTTAAGGCCTACATTAGAGGGATATTAATTTCAATTGGTGCAGGGGAAAAGAGGGAAAGAACGAAAAAACAAAAAGAATTGCTAGAACAAATAGCCAAACTAGAACAAACCCATAAAAAAAGCAAGGAGGTGTGCAGAGAGGTATTAAAGGAACTAACAGTAAAAAGAGATGAGTTAAGAGATCTATTAGAGACAGAAGCCCTCAAAAGGATATATAAAAACAATAGGAACTACCATATACAGGGGAATAAAATAGGGAAACATTTAGCGGCAACCACCAAGAAGAAAAAATTGGAAAACTATATAGAGAAGGTGAAGGATAAAAAAGGGGAGATGAGACATTTAACAAAAGAAATAGCAGAAGAATTTCAAAAATATTTCTCCTCCCTCTACGCGGTTGAGCGAAAGGTAGAGCAGGAGGGGAAAAGAGAAAAAAGGGTAAAGGAATTTCTTAAAGAAGCTGCCCTCCCCACTCTGTCACAAATAGACTCACTGGAATTAGAAAAACCAATTTCAGAGGAGGAGGTCTTTAGAGCTTTGAAGCAATCCCCAGGGGGTAAGAGCCCTGGGCCGGATGGCTTCACGACCTATTTCTATAAAAAATTTAAATCAATCCTGGTACCTAGGCTCTGCCAGATGTGGAATGGCCTAGGAGACCAGGAAATGTGCAAGGACGCATTGCTGGCGGCAGTGACACTGATCCCCAAGGAAGGCAGGGACCGCACCCTATGCTCAAGTTACCGGCCGATTGCGTTGCTAAATGAAGACACCAAATTGTACGCAAAGGTCCTGGCTCTCCGCTTGAGAGAGAAAATGCCCCACCTGGTAAATCCGGACCAGGTGGGATTTGTACCCGGAAGAGAGGGAAGAGACAATGGGGTGCGGTCCCTGCTGGTACTGGAGGCACTTAAAGCCGGCAAATCCCCAGGGCTACTCCTGTCGATTGACGCCGAAAAAGCGTTCGACAGGGTAGACTGGGGATTTATGTTCAGTGCACTGGAGGAAATGGGAGTAGGGCCAGCAATGCTAAGAAGAATAAAAATCTTGTACAACCATCCTGCAGCTTTTGTTAGGGTGAATAACACTCCCTCCTCCAGTTTTATTATGCAAAATGGTACTAGACAGGGCTGTCCGCTGTCCCCGCTCCTCTTTGTCCTGGCCCTGGAACCTCTCCTTAGTATAATCAGAAAACACCCTGACATAAGCGGATGTGTGGTAGGGGAGGAAGAGCACAAACTAGCGGCATTTGCCGACGATATTTTATTTTATATATCAAAACCCAGAATATCAATCCCTAATCTTCTAGCAATTATGGGGCGGTATAGTGCATTATCAAATTTTAAAATCAACATAGAAAAATCTGAAGCTCTAAAGATCAACATAAACAAACTAGAAGCCAGTAGATTAGCCGAGGTCTTCCGTTTTCCATGGAGGGATAACATAAAATACTTAGGAGTGAAATTAACGAGCTCTAGAAGGGACTTGTATAAAATAAATTATATACCCCTTTTAAACGAAATAAAAACGGAAATAAAAAGAATAGCCCATGGTACAGCCTCGTGGATGGGGCGAATAAATATAGCAAAAATGGTCCTTGCACCGAAAATAATATACAAAATGCAAATGCTCCCTATCCCAGTTCCCCGAGAATTTTTTAGGGTACTAACAGAGATGATAAATAAATATGTTTGGGGCCAAAAGAAACCGAGAATTGCGCACGGGGTGTTATGTAGAGAGAAAGCACGTGGGGGGTTAGCCCTCCCTGACTTTAGAAACTATTATAGAGCGATCGTAATAACACGGGCACTGGAGTGGGGTAAAAGTTTCAATACAAAAAAATGGGTAAATTTAGAAATAGGGTTAAGTAAGGTATCTTTGAACCAGATAATCTGGAACCCGCCACAGTATAGGGAGTTAGGCACAGAAACACACTATATCACACGTCACACACTTAAAGTTTGGGACCAGATTCACCAATTAAATGAGTGGGGCTACAATTCACCACTAATCTATTTAAAGAATAACCCGTTCTTCCCTCCAGGAATGGGGAAAATAGGAGGAAATTGGATTTCGGAAAAGGATACACAAATAAGACACATAATAAGTAGGGGGGAATTAAAATCACTAGATGAATTAAAGGCACAAGGGCAGAGGTTAACAGTAAATGGGTGGAGGTATAACCAATTAAAACACTTCATTACTAGTCTCCCAGGCCCCTTAAGGGAAGAGGAGAAATATAGGGGATTAGAGAAACTGGCACTTAGAGAAGAATTAAAAGGGACGGCCTCAAAGGTGTACAAAATATTGATGGGTAGGAGTGGACAGGATTCGCCACCGTTCATTAGAAAATGGGAGGAGGATCTGGGATTACTATGCGACGTAGACACGGAAAAAAACATCTTGGAAGCCACACATACAACAGCTGTGGATATGAAGTCAAGGGAGAGTAACTATAAATGTTTAGCCCGGTGGTACATGACCCCAGCTAGGGTGAGTAAATTTTCATTAGATAAATCCCCTGGCTGTTGGCGAGGGTGTGGAGGCCTGGGCACAATGGCACACATCTGGTGGGACTGCCCTAAAATTCAACCCTACTGGCACGAAGTGATAGGATTGATAGAAGGAATAATAGCGAAAAATATTAAAAAGGACCCTTGGACCTGTTTGTTTCACGGCCAGGAGGGAGGGAAGAGGAAATATATTTCCTCCCTGGCACCAATTTTACTTAATGCAGCCAAAAATGTTATCCCAAAAAAGTGGCAAGAAACAGAACCCCCAATGATAAAAGACTGGATCAATAAGGTAGACGAAATCTACAGATTAGAATACATAGAGGAAAAAGAGGCCCCAGAGGGGAGGCAAGAAAGAGATCAAGGGAAATGGTATCCATGGGGGATTTTTAAAAAAACAGAGAAATATGTGGAGATAATGTCAAGATAGTGCCGGGGAGTGGGGCGGAGATATGAAGGAAGAGGGAATGGGGTACGTGTCTGCGGGGGAGGGGGGGGGAAGGGGGGGGGGGGAGGGGGGGTGTAGGGGGGGGGAGAGGCAGTTCCGGAAGGCGTTGAGGGGGGGTATGAAGCCCCGCTTTGCTGGTCGGGTGTCTCCTCCCCCCCCTTAGTAATTAAGAAAGTGAACTTGTATGATACCACGGGTTGGTTTTTTGTATTTTGAAAAATAAATAAAGATTTATAAAAAAAAAAAAAAAAATCCAGTAATTCACTGTCTCACCGTGCTCTGCACATGCTCAGTTGCTCTCTATTTTTAGGCACTGTGCCAAATTTGTAGAGGCCGATCAGCTGACAGCCTAAAAATTTACTTCTGATCAGGGCTCTGGGATTCAGCAAAATGGCAGCCTCCAGCAAGAAGAAAAAGGAACGTTGCTGGAGACAATTTACAGCACACACTAATTTTGGTAGCATAATTATTATTGTGGAATGTATGTTCCTTGCTGAAGAACATTATTTTTTATCAAGTTATTATGGGTAAAAGTCCGCTTTAAGTTAGGCCTATCAACCTACCAAAAACCTATTAGCTTTTTATTGTTCTCTTTTTTCCTGTTGAAATTGTTTCCTCCTTTCCTGTCTGGTAAAACTGGGTCCCATGGGCAGAATGTGATGGTAAATCTCTGTAACAAAACCTGACAGGGGTTCTTAACTTTCCCTGTTCTATATGAAACCAACAAAAAAAATCAAAATATGGATCTAGATACACTCACAATGGATTATTTTCAGGTGAAAATTTGTGGATGTACAGTACATGTGCCACATTTTATTGTGGCACAATTACATCAATGATATTTTTAATGTTATGGTCTGAACCTTTAAAGAAGAAGTCCAAGCATGGTATATTTTTACCAAACTAGATTGGTCCAGCTTGGATTAATGTAATTGGAAATTGGACTCAATTTTTTGAGTCAAATGGTGGAAGCCCAACTAGAATTAATAGCCTGCTAAGGCCTACTAAATACAAACATCACAGAGCTGATTGTGGATATGGAAGTAGAGGATAACGTATAGGAAAGGGAGACACAAGGGTAGGACAAGAACACTAAATTTCAAAAGAGCCAACTTTACTAAGCTGTGCTCCATACTACATGACATTTATTGAGATAAAATTCTTGCAACAACGAACACTGAAGAAAAGTGGGAGTGCTTTAAAGTGGATGTAAACCAAATGTCTTCCTTTCTAAACTACTGCCATAGGGGTTATCTATAAGGATATACATGCCTCCTGCATGTATCTTTACCTGTCAAATGTCTCCCTTCTGACTGTTATGAGACCCGAAAAACTGCAGATTCTGTGGGTGGGTCTGTTGTCTGGAGCTCGGTGGGTGGAATCGTGATGTCAGTAGACTCCCCACCCACCTCTACACTCCCCTTGTTGATATGCATTTTCTCCTGTGTATTTCTTACACTGAACTTCTGCTATGATCTCTAACATCCAGTGAAAAGACAGGAAAGTAACCACATGACTTCAGAATGCCAAATCATGCTGAGGTGTGGAACAGCCAATCCTTGCAGAGCTGCTGAAGAAAGGAGTGGGGGTGGGAATTAAAAAATAATGCATGTCTTAGGCTAGTGCACGAGATATGTAAATCACCTGTCACTCACAGCAAGGGGGAGGATTTGACAAAGTCTGTTTGTCAAGGTTTATCTCACTGAACAATAAAAGAGGATTGTTCAGCGCTGGATTAACTCTTTGTGGCAAGACTGGGCTCAAATGATAGGAAATCTTATACTCTACATTATGACATTAACAAATAAAACATTTTTGGGTTTACATCCACTTTAAGGACTTCATAAAAATTGCCATTCATCAGTGCATTCCAATGGCAATAAATAAAAAAGAACAAAAGTTAAACCTGAGTGGTTAAACATTAGTGTAAAGAGGTGTATTCATGAGAAAAATGTTCTTTTGCTGCAGAGCCATTTTTGCTTTTTTTTTTTTTTACACACATGTTTAAAAAATAATTTTAGCCCTAAAGAATACATAAAACCTCCAAACAATATATATTCAATGCAAGCAAACACCTTAGAGAATAAAAAAGTTGCAGTTCACATTTTTTATTTTACATGATATTAGCACAAACAATGTTAGGAGACAGAAATGTAACATGCAAACATAAGAAGAAGTGCTGCTACCCATATAGCATACCGATGATAGAGCTCCCGGGTGCCCGATCCACAGTCGTTTCACTGAGTAAATATGTAGTAAGATGATCCGCACACCAGTAGTTGCTCTTAAAAGATCTTCATATTTATTCAAGAACACAGTATACAACCGCAGATAAGATCAGTTGACGTGTTTTAGCCTATAAGGCCTTAGTCATAATCATCCTTGATGATTTTTTGCTGACAGGTTCTCTTTAATGAAACACCAGGGGTCTAAAAGACCCCTGATGTCTCACATGTCTTCAAATGAGGCTGATGGAATTCAGATCCCATTCCATCAGCTACTGTCCCAGCCACACAGGTCGGGGAAAGTGAGGGGGGACCCTGAAGTGATGTTTTACATGTCGCTTCCAGGTCAGCGAGAAAAAGGGGAGGAGAGTGGATGGATGTTTGCTCTATTCCCTCCTCTCTACCCAGCATCACCGGCCATGCCAGTCCCAAGCACGCAGATGGAGCTATACAGTGGGGATGGAAAGTATTCAGACCCCCTTAAATTTTTCATTCTTTGTTATATTGCAGCCATTTGCTAAAATCATTTAAGTTCATTTTTTTCCTCATTAATGTACACACAGCACCCCATATTGACAGAAAAACACAGAATTGTTGACATTTTTGCAGATTTATTAAAAAAGAAAAAACAAAATATCACATGGTCCTAAGTATTCAGACCCTTTGCTCAGTATTTAGTAGAAGCTCCCTTTTGATCTAATACAGCCATGAGTCTTGTTGGGAAAGATGCAACAAGTTTTTCACACCTGGATTTGGGGATCCTCTGCCCTTCCTCCTTGCAGATCCTCTCCAGTTCTGTCAGGTTGGATGGTACACGTTGGTGGACAGCCATTTTTAGGTCTCTCCAGAGATGCTCAATTGGGTTTAAGTCAGGGCTCTAGCTGGGCCATTCAAGAACAGTCAGGAAGTTGTTGTGAAGCCACTCCTTCATTATTTTAGCTGTGTGCTTAGGGTCATTGTCTTGTTGGAAGGTAAACCTTCGGCCCAGTCAGAGGTCCTGAGCACTCTGGAGAAGGTTTTCATCCAGGATATCCCTGTACATGGCCGCATTCATCTTTCCCTTGATTACAACCAGTCATCCTATCCCTGCAGCTGAAAAACACCCCCACAGCATGATACTGCCACCACCATGCTTCACTGTTGGTACTGTATTGGACAGGTGATGAGCAGTGCCTGGTTTTCTCCCCACATACCGCTTAGAATTAAGGCCAAAAAGTTCTATCTTGGTCTCATCAGACCAAAGAATCTTATTTCTCACCATCTTGGAGTCCTTCAGGTGTTTTTTTAGCAAACTCCATGCTGGCTCTCATGTGTCTTGCACTGAGGAGAGGCCTCCGTCGGGCCACTCTGCCATAAAGCCCCGACTGGTGGAGGGCTGCAGTGATGGTTGACTTTTTACAACTTTCTCCCATCTCCCAACTGCATCTCTAGAGCTTAGCCACAGTGATCTTTGGGTTCTTCTTTACCTCTCTCACCAAGGCTCTTCTCCCCCAATAGCTCAGTTTGGCCGGACGGCCAGCTCTAGGAAGGATTCTGGTCATCCCAAACGTCTTCCATTTAAGGAAATCAGTATAATCAAACACAGCTGGACTCAAATGAAGGTGTAGAACCATCTCAAGGATGATCACAAGAAATGGACAGCACCTGAGTTAAATATGAGTGTCACAGAAAAAGGTCTAGATACTTAGGACCATGTGATATTTTACTTTTTCTTTTTTAATAAATCTGCAAAAATGTCAACAATTCTGTGTTTTTCTGTCAATATGGGGTGCTGTGAGTACATTAATGAGGAAAAAAAATTAACTTGATTTTAGCAAATGGCTGCACTATAACAAAGAGTGAAAAATTTAAGGGGGTCTGAATACTTTCCATCCCCACTGTACATGGGGGTGGAAGCAGCTGTTATTGGGGGGGGGGGGGGTTGGAAGCTTTCAGGTGGCTGCTCAACTGCCCCATGGTTTCCATCTAACAGAGAACAGTTGGCTTGTCGGTTATACACACAAGTGTGTTTAAAATTCTCTGCTACTATCAAGGGTTAGGGTTAAAAAATACAAAGCTAAAGCGTCACAATCAGCATTCTAAAACGACAAACCCACAAAATAGGAGGTGCAAGAACGTGGTCGGGGCAGCTAAAATAGATTGTGAGAGACACATTGCAGAGGAGTGAAAAGAAAAAATTTAAAATATAAAAAAAGTCTAGCTTGGAACATATTGGCCTCATAAAAGGTGATCAGGGGAAGTTTGTCACAATAAATGGTTCTCAGTTTATATGATGGAATAGAAGGGGTATAATAAACAGGACAGTAATGTTAATAACATAGTTTTGACCAGACCCTTGTGGCTGACAAAGACCTGCATTAAAAAAAAAGACTAGAAAAACATGAACCTGTGAACAAATCACCAGGATCAGATGGCTTACACCCAAGAATTGTTTGTTTTTCTGTTAAATATTTTATTATATATTATTTTATAATTTTATAATTAGGTGTATATTTTCATATTTTGTAAAAAAAAAATACATGAAATATTTTAAAATCTATCACTTGTTTGTTGATTGCCTTGTAGTTTTCTTTTTACCATGCTATACCTTTTGTAATAGAGGAGCTAATTTATTAAAGTAGTAGAGTGTTTTCACTTCGCAAAAATTAATTTTCTGTTTAGAATTATGTTTCTTGTGTATGATTAATGTAATTTCACCTCACCAACTACATGAGTAAAGAATGTTCACTGTGAAAATGAATTTGCACTTAGTGAGAGGTAAAGTTGTGCTGGCTCAAATCATCCAATGATGTACAAGTACAAATATTTTTTTCTCAATTGTTCATGCATATGTTTAAAGATTCTAAAGATTGTAAACTGTTCACTACATTCACCAAGCTAAGTGAAACAATCTATTACCCAAGTGAACATGCTCTACTACAGTAGTATCCCCCTGCCAAGCCTCTACTCTTTTTTACTAAATTGTTTATTCCTGTTCACTCCAGTAGAGTAACTACAGTCATAGCAGCCAGCACAGCTGTTATATTTTGACATTGCTTGCTTTTCCCAAAGTTCAGCATTAAAGTTGAATTTTTGCACTCTTCCCTAGAAACTTGTATCCATATTACAAAAAACACTCAGTCTACTGACTGTTCAACTAATTTTTAATGATACAGTGGTTGTTGTAATCAAGAGCTTAGTCTCAGCGTTTGCTGATGTAACCAAATTATTCCAGGAAATAGCTTTGGCAAAGGATATAGCATCATTATAGGAAGACCTTGACAAAATAGGGGGTTGAGCAGCTACACAGCATATGAGGGTCAATAATCAGAAATGTAAAACTATGCACTTGTGTGCCAAAAATGAACAACTATACATTAGGAGGGGCTCCCCCTAGGAAAACCAGTGATAAAAAATGATCTGGGGTGCTTGTAGACCACTGGCTCAGCAATGGCATTCACTGCCAGTCCACAGGTAACAAAGTTGGCAAAATACTGTAATGCATTAAAGCAGTAGTAAACCTGTTTAAAAAAAAAATCCCAAATTGGTCTCCCTGCAGGTAATCTTATAATGTGCTAGTATGCACATTATGACTATGCTGACATCCTTCTTGTTACCTATCCTTGATTTAATCATACTTTCTGTTAGGGTGTACATAAAATAAAAACATGTTATCTTCTTACCCTAACTTTTCTAAAGAAACATTAAAACTCCTGTTTAATTTCTACTGCTCTCTGAGTCTCTGTTATTAACCACTTTAAGACTGGGCCTCTTTTTTAGATGTGGTGTTTACAAGCTAGAAAATTACTTAGAACCCCCAAACATTATACATTTTTTTCTAACATCGTAGAGAATAAAATGGCGGTCATTGCAATACTTTCTGTCACACCGTATTTGTGCAGCGGTCTTACAAGCGCACTTTTTTTTTTTTAAATACACTTTTTTGAATTACAAAATAAGACAATAGTAAAGTTAGCCCAATTTTTTTTAAATTGTGAAAGATAATGTTACGCCGAGTAAATTGATACTCAACATGTCACGCTTCAAAATTGCGGCCTCTCGTGAAATGGTGACAAACTTTTACCCTTAAAAATCGCCATAGGTGACATTTAAATTTTTTTACCGGTTGCATGTTTTGTGTTACAGAGGAGGTCTAGGGCTAGAATTATTGCTCTCGCTCTACCGATCGTGGCGATACCTCACATGTTTGGTTTGAACACCGTTTTCATATACGGGCGCTACTCACGTACGCGTTTGCGGTGCATTAAAACATTTTTTTTCTTATTTATTTTACCTTTTACTTTTTATTTTTACACTGTTTTAAAAAAAGGTGTCGCTTTTATTCCTATTACAAGGAATGTAAACATCCTTGCATTACAGGACCTCTTAAATATGAGATCTGGGGTCTAAGGGACCTCAGATCTCAAATTTACACTAAAATGCAATAAAAAAAAAAAAATTGTCATTTAATTGACATTTAAAAAAATTAAAAAAATTAAAATACCCTTTAAGAGCTATGGGCGGAAGTGACATTTTGACGTCACTTCCGCCCGGCAGTGTCATGGAGACGGGTGGGGGCCATTTTCCCCTCACTCGTCTCCATGTCAGCCCAGGGGACAGACGCGATCGCCTTCGCCGCTGCCAATGGCTCCGGTAAGCGGTGGAGGGCACCGGATAATGGCGGGAGAGGGCCCCTCACCCTCCTCCGATAAAAGTGATCTCGCGGCGAATCTGCGGCAGAGACCACTTTTATCTTGTACCGGACCGCCGACCGAACACGGGGATACCGGGGTTATGGCAGCTAGCTGCTGTCATAACATTGATATCCGTCCCCACAGTAGGGACATACATCGGCGTGCAGGGGTCCAGAAGTGGTTAAGATATCCTTCAGCTTATAGTAAAGAGTTGGTGGCAGAGGAACGTGAGCCACAGGAGTGTGCAGCAGAGAAGGGTGGGCAGAGAAGGAAGAATTTGGGTTAATATAATCAGAAAGGTAGGAGGGTAGACAATAGTGGAAGAAGCAAATGAAGAGGTCAATGGTGGAGGGGCAGAGGAGTGAGGGCAAAAGAAGGACTGTGGGAGATTGTGTGAGGAAACAGAGAAGATGTGATGAAAGAAAGAATCTGGGCAAGTGTGGAAGGATTGAAACCAAAGCAGAAGGAGGAATACAAAATCATGTGATACTTGTGTGGAAAAAATGGGCAAGTATTGCTGGGGCAGAATAGTGAGGATGGGTGATGGGTTTGTGAGAGGTTACCAAGAGGAGGTTAGAGGAGGGTGGGGTTGGTTTTGGAAAGTTTGGGGCAAAAAATAAATATTACATGTAATGAGGAGGTGGATGAATCTGAGGACTTTGGAAATTCTAAACAATTTGTGTGGAATTGGGGTCTGGATAAGTTGATTCTTGTGTCCAGTCTGTTGGGGTTTTGGTGCACTTGGGCTTGTTGAGTCTGAATTTGCACACTTATGGCTTAAAACAACACCCTGAATAATAACATTGTTTTATTGCAACGTATCATGGTCCATGTGACAGATATTGTAGATTTGCTGAGAGCAGCCTTGAATTGTTTCAGAAAATGTTGCTACTGTTTTCTTGTTGTACCATGTTAGCTCAACATCTTCTGAGTCCTTCAAGGTAGTTTTTTCGTATGCATTTGCGGTAAGCATTTTGGAGTCCTGCTTCAACTATCTGGGAGTTTCCTGTTAGAGTGTAATTATCCATACCAAACTAGTGGATTTATTAGGTGGCGCCTCGGTTCCAGTAATTTATCACAGTAGGCAGCCAACCTTTCACTGAGATTTAAAAGTCAGCTGTGCACACTTTCGTGAGCAGATCAAGCTGCATTAAATGGTGGCTAAACGGTACATAAAAATGAATGTTATTGTCAACTGTTTTAGGCACATCACAAGTAGACAGTATGCATGCAAATTAAGCAAGTATGCCAAAACTAATTATTACAAACAAAGGATGAAAGAGTGCTCCATTGTGAAAGTTAACATAATGGGGTTGGTTTACTAAATCTTGAGAGTAAAAAATGGTGCAGATGTGCATGATAGCCAATCAGCTTCTAACTTCAGCTTGTTCAATTAAACTTTGACAAAAAAACTGAGAGCCTATTGATTTATATGCATATATGCTTTAAAAAACAAAAACAAAAAGCAGTAAAGTTAGCCCAATTTTTTTGCATAATGTGAAAGATGAAGTTACGCAGAGTATATAGATACCTAACATGTCATGCTTTAAAATTGCACACGCTCGTGGAATGGCACCAAACTTCGATACTTAAAAACCCTTATGGAAGACGCTTTAAAATTTTTTACTGGTTACATGTTTTGAGTTACAGAGGAGGTCTAAGACTAGAATTATTGCTCTCACTCTAACGTTCGCAGGGATACCTCACATGTGTGGTTTGAACACCTTTTTTTGATCACTTTTATTCCTATTACAAGGAATGTAAACATCCCTTGTAATAGGAATATGGCATGATCGGTCCTCTTACAGTGAGATATGGGGTCAATAAGACCCCTCATCTCACCTCTGGCTGGGAAGCCTGAAATAAAAAAAAATAAACAATCTCAGCTTCCCAGCCGAGGCGGCGCCGTTTGTTTGAATGCAGACGTAACATAAGATTGCACCTGGCCTCCGAACGATCATAGAGACTCCGGCGACCATTTGGTCTCCCGGAAATCTCTATGGTAAACACCGATGGACGTGGTGAGTCAGTAGAATCCCCGGAGGGCGGTGGGAGGGGGGGGATGTAGGAACGATCAAGCGGCAGAACAGCCGCTATGATCATTCTTATGGTGTAGGGAATCGCCGGCTGAAAAAGCCGATATCTGAATGATGCCTGCAGCTGCACAAAGTCAAGGACGTCATATGACGGCCGGCGGGTGGGAAGTAGTTAATAAAAAAAAAAAGGTTTAATATCACTTTAAGATTTTATTTACATAGGATCATATGTGCCAACATAAATCAAGTAAGGGGTTTGGAATGTACTCCATGGCTGAAAGATGTGGCAAGTCTGTTGTTATATTCAGAATTGGAACAGATCTTGAGAATTGTTTTGAAATTTGCTAAATTTAAGCATTTTACTGAATGTTTTAGTCATCATTCTCATGCTATTCATGACCTATTAATGTGCAACATTGCATACAGTTTTTATTGGCTGTAGGAAAGGATGTATTCTGATCTTCTGAGCAGAACCTGGAAATCATTTAATAAGTGATTACGCAGGGATGGCTACCAGACTAAGTCAAAGTAGATGAAAGGTCTCAGTTATGCCAGGTGGCCTACTTGTTTCTTTTCATTAACGTGAAGGAAGACTGAAAAACAATATGCAAAAAAGTCATAGTTTAGGCAAAGGAATAATTTTGAGTATACTGTAGTCTTCTTGGTAATGATTTATAGAAAATGTGAGTAGATGTACATAGGGACCATAGAAGAGTCAGATGTTTTTTCAGATTTCTCTATGCAGGCACATAAGTAAAATTGTAAGTATTTGGATATAAGATATTATTGGCAAACATACAGTTGTAGCAAAACAAAATAAATTATTATATAGTATTACTATGTACCTAAGGGTAACCTGTGCATAATGGAAAAATTTTGTTTCATTTAGTTTCGGATAGATTTTACATGTTATTATTTTCGTTTGGAATAGTAGTAGTAGTAGTATGAATGTAGTTTGATTTCGGAATTAGTTTAGTTTCATTTCCTTTTCATTAAATTTCTTTTAGTTTGATTTCTTTTAGTTTCTTTTAGTTTTCATTAAAATTAATTTCATTTATTAATTTTCTAATGAATTCCAACTTTTCAGAATGATTCGAATTCGGATCGGCCGAAAAACGATCGACCGATTCAAATTCTATGTGAAGAAATAGCTGTTTTTTAAGCAGTGGGTCGGGAAGCCAGCCACCCGCCTGCCCGCATCCTTAACAATCATGAGTCATCATCTGTCAGCAGGCTTCCCCACTGGCAGATGAATGTAAACATAAAGAATGCCAGAAATTGCCCGGCAATAGAAAAATGTCCCCCCCACTCCATACCAGGCCCTTATGGATTTTAAGGGGAACACAACGCCAAAATTTAACAAAAAATGGCATGGGCCCCCCCAAAATCCATACCAGACCCTTATCCGAGCATGCAGCCTGGCAGGTCAGAAAAGGGGGGGACGAGCAATCGCCCCCCCCCTCCTGAACCATGCCAGGCTACACGCCCTCAACATGGGGGGGTGGGTGTTTTGGGGCAGAGGGGGCTCTGCTCCTCCACCTCAAAGCACCTTGTCCCCATGTTGACGAGGCCCCTTCATGACAACCCTGGACTGTGGTTTTTGGGGTCTGCGGGCGGGGGGCTTATTAAAATCTGTAAGCCCCCTATAACAAGGGGGCCCCCAGATCCTACTCATCCCCTATGTGAATGGGTATCGGGTACCTCGTACCCATATCCATTCACCAAAAAAGTTTCAAAAAGTAAAAACCACAGGAAACAAATTTAACACACCTGCTCCCCATTCACACCTGAGACCTCATAACACTAACGAGTCACATGACACCGGGGAGGGAAAATGGCTAAATGGGCCCAATTTGGACATTTTCACTGGGGGGGGTGTACTCACTTTTGTTGCCAGCGGTTTAGACATT